>CM056198.1:1495000-1695000 GCA_029692085.1 Gymnothorax javanicus
GCGGGTAATACAGTTTTTCACAATTGCTAAAACGCAAAACCCAACTCTCTAAACCAAATGACTGGTTCCCTAAACACATTTAATAAAACTAGTCCCAATTTGCCAAAACTATAAACACATTTCACATGTTAAGACACAATTCACAAAACTCAACCCCCCTTTTCTCATAACTCTAAACACATTTTGTCTTGCTAAAACACATGTTGCAAAAACTTCTGCTCAAATTCTCAATCACTAAACGCATTTTGCACATTGAATCTCATGTGATGTAAAATGCTAGCCACAGTTAGCAAAACCTGAACACAATGAACACACCTAGTATCATTGATTAAACACAAAGACTCAAAAATGAAGACACTTGTTGCAAATGATGTGACCACACATATAGGCCAGTTCAGGATGCACCGTTTGCTGAAGGTTCCAAACGGCAACAATGGACGGAGGCAGAGGAAGAGGAGTTTGTGTCAGAGGAGGGAGATGAGCAGGCTAAGGAGGGAGAGCAAGATGACCACGCTTCGTCATTACGGATGAAATGAGAGCTACAGTCATTGACCATGTTACTGTCCTCAGCATGTCAACGACCGAAGCAGGACAGAGTCCATCCAACCCTTAGCAGGTTCTCAGTGGCCACCATTATCTGGGCATTCAGAGAACAACAGGTGCTGTATGTAGTTGTTTTTTGGCCACAGTAAAGTGGAGTACAATGGTTTCATCACAGTATCCTTGCTGTAAAAAGATTGTGGAACATGTCCATTGATGTTTCTATTGAATGCATGTCTTTCTTTTTTTTTTACAGAGTTCATGTTCAATTCAGTAACTGCATTTTCTTCATTTTCTTAATTTACATATTATTTCCATGAAACACACAAATCTATGAACGCCCAATACGCTACAGTAATATATTTTGAGAACAGATAAGAAGGTTTCTAAAAATGTGTCTTGGCAGTTGTGAAAAACTGTAAAAAGGACATTCTCACACCCTGAACATTGTGTTTTCAGTTTTTTTATTGTAGTATGTAATGATGCTTTGTAGTGTTTACATTTTTGCAGGCTTTGAGAGTGATTTTGGTGTGAAAGTTTGGTTTTGAAAAGAGAATGTGAGGTTTTGTGTACGTAGCTTGAGAAAAGTCTTTTATGTTTAGAGTTTTGGGAAAACGGAGCAATGTTTCGTGGAATGTGTTTTAGCAATAGTGAAAAACTGTAAGTGAGCTAAACTGAACCAAAGTGAGCTATAATGGGCTGAAATCTGGTAAGTGATCTGAATTGAGCTTAATTGAGTTGAAGTGAGCTGGATTGAGCTGAATTGAGTTGAAGTGAGCTGAATTGAGCTGAACTGAGCTTAAGTGAGCTGAATTGAGTTGAAGTGAGCTGGATTGAGCTGAATTGAGTTGAAGTGAGCTGAATTGAGCTGAAGTGAGCTGAATTGAGTTGAAGTGAGCTGAATTGAGCTGAAGTGAGCTGAATTGAGTTGAAGTGAGCTGAATTGAGCTGAAGTGAGCTGAAGTGAGCTGGATTGAGCTGAAGTGAGCTGAATTGAGCTGAAGTGAGCTGAAGTGAGCTGAATTGAGTTGAAGTGTGCTGGATTGAGCTGAAGTGAGCTGAATTGAGCTGAAGTGAGCTGAAGTGAGCTGAATTGAGTTGAAGTGAGCTGAATTGAGTTGAAGTGTGCTGGATTGAGCTGATTTGCAAGCAGATCTGGGAGCGGAAGCCCAGGGGCAGAACTGAAGAGACCTGATCTCTCTCATTGAGCAGCCGCTGGCCGTGTGGTCGGAAGGGCAGTGCAGACGCTGAGAGTGAAATGTGGTGTTTGGGAATGGCGATCTTTCGCGGTAATGAAAAGCGCGATAACTCACACAGCCCTCCCCCAAGGGGCCCATGGAGTTCCTGAACGCAGGAATGATCGATGCAACCCCTGGGACCGTGAGAACATTCCTGATTTCCACGTGTGGAACTGCGGCCCCACGCACAGCACAATGGCAGCTCCGCCCAGCCAATCAAATCGAACGGGAATGCCGACGCCTGGGTGCTAATCAGTCTGGCGGTCAGGGCCACGCCCTTTCTGGGGCCGTGCGATAAGCCTGCTGCTGATTGTATTGGATGAGCCATTCAGCACAAGAGCCATTTCCCTTCTACAGACACGTGAGAGTTTCCACACTGAGATGCACCGTTACTCAATTACACTGGGTATAATGTAATGTAATGATGCGGAATATAATGTAACATCACACTATTTAATGAAATTAAACTCAAGGTAATGTAACACAGCAATGTAACACCCTACTATAATGTAACAGAATTTCCGCAGTTAATTTGAGTCGATCAGTTAATATTCAGTTTGCACTCTGCACCCAGATCGGCAGATTCCCAGAGAGCGGGGTGGGGAAGAGTGTTATTTCAGCACAGAGAGTGAATTCATGTGTCTGCACCAAACACCCACAGAACAGAGTCTGCTCTCTGCTGTGCACCCACACGTTAGGATGAGCTGCATTACAGACTCTATAGTTCCCCCTGCTTACGCACCAAAGACAGCTGTTTTAGATGTAATCACTATTTGAGAATAGATATCGAATAATTCAATATATTCTAAATAATTGATTGACTGTGGAACTCTGCGGTACTGATAACATTATAAACTGCGGGTTCCATTCCTGAGTGACGTAAGGGCTCACAGATCCATGCCTGTAAAACAAGCGTTGGATCCATTCCTACACCGTGCTGATACTGGAGCAGCTGCTGATGACTTCAAAAACTATCGTCCCATTTCCAACCTGCCATTCATCACCAAACTTCTTAAGCGCACCGTAGCCTTACAGCTTCAAGAACATCTGACCCAGTAGAGCCTGTGGGGATTGTTTCAGTCTGGTTTTAGGGCTAAGCACAGCACTGAGACAGTCCTGGTCAAGGTTGTAAATGACCTACTCATTGCTACTGACTCTGGCCATGCCAGTATTCTCGTACTGCTGGACCTCACAGCTGCCTTTGGTACGGTCTGTCACACCACTCTACTCATCCGGCTGGAAACACTTTCAGGTATCACTGGTACCCCACTCTCTTGGTTCAGATCATATCTCATGGCTAGGGAACAGTATGTCATGGGTAACTTCAGGTGCCCCAGTTCACCCCTCTCACATGGTGTCCCCCAGGGTTCTGTCCTGGGTCCCCTACTTTTTATCATCTACATCCTACCCCTTGGTCACATTATACGTCAGTATGGTTTAAACTTTCATTGCTATGCTGACGATACACAAATTTACATTCACACAAAGCCCTCCCACACACTCCCTCCCTCCAATCTGGTCGCCTGCCTTGATTAGCAACTGGATGCCACAGAATTCTCCCAAACTCAATCATGATAAGACAGAAGCCATTTTCATTGCCACACCAACGGTGTTGAAAAAACTCAAATACTCTAAGTTATCCATTCCTGGCTATTTCACCACCACAACATCTGAAGTCAACAACCTTGGTGTCATAATTGATTCAACACTCTCCTTTGACTCTCACATAAAAAACGTTACTAAAACAGCCTTCCTCCACCTCAAAAACATTTCAAAGCTCCGCCCCTCACTTAACTCCTCCACTGCTGAGACCCTCATTCATGCTTTCATAACCTCCAGACTCGATTACTGTAATGTCCTGCTCTTTGGTGTTGCAAGATTAAACAGACTACAATACATACAGAATGCTGCTGCAAGAGTTCTCACCCGTACCAGGCCCTGGCAACATATCGCTCCCATCCTCCATCAATTACACTGGCTCCCTGTACATTTTCGTATTCAATTCAAAATCATTCTGCTCGCTTTCAAAGCCCAACATAATCTAGCATCCTCTTATCTTTTAAATCTCCTAACCCCATACCGACCGACTCGCACCTTACGCTTGACTGATGCTCACCTCTTATCCACCCCCTACGCCCATCTACCTTCCATGGGCAACAGGGCGTTTAGTGTGGCTGGCCCGAAACTCTGGAATAACCTCCCACCTGCACTATGTCAATGCACTTCTCTAGCCACGCTCAAATCTATGCTAAAAACTCACCTTTTTACCTTTTACCTTTTCTCTCCTTCTCTTAACCGTCCCCTCCATCTCCTCTCCCCTTGGTGATTTTCTCTCTTTCCTGCGCTACCTCAACCTGATCAGTGGGGCCTCATCTCCTTGTTTACATGGCTCAACTTTGTGGTTTGTGCTTATAGTATAGTGTCTTTTATCATGTGTACATTGTCCCTATTTTTGTCCCTGTATTTTACTTTTATGACTGTTTTATTCTTGGTTTAATTGTACAGTGTTCTTGGGTGACTTGAAAGGCGCTTCAAATAAAATGTACAAGTATTATTATTATTATTATTATTATTTTGATGTTACCACAGAAAAACTGCCGCACGTCTGTGATTATTACAGTACACTTCAACACTGTTCTTTAATGACATGCATATGTGTGATGAAGGGGTGTGTTACAGGAGTGAGTGTGCAGGAGAGAGAGTGTGTGAGTGTTTGCTGAACTGTTTACTTTCAGTCATCATTAAGTCTTTGGGTCACGGCACACTTGAAGGAGAAAATGGATAATGAGTGTTCAGTAATGGTTTTCCTGGAATGCAGAGTTCACAGAGAGGCCAGATTTAAGGAGAGATTTTCGGCCACATGAAAGACGGTTGTGCTCTGTGCGGCTCTGCGATGTCATTGGTGCAGAAGTAGCCAATCTGTCTTTCCGTCCAATCACCCGGTAATGTGGACTGAGCCCTGAGCCGATAGTGTGCTAATCTCCATCTCAGACTCTGTCCCTGCACCGTGTCTCCCAAGTATTTACACTAAATCACAGGGACTTACAGAGATCGCATTCCCCACATTCTGCACATATATACAACCGTGTCTTTACCGTAGCCATTCAGGGTAAAAGCCTAATGCTGGACACATTAGCCAATCCACATGCCTCTCCTCCAGCGCGCCTCTTTCTATTGGCCGAATGCTTCTCAGACAGAATACACAGAATAATGGCCCATTCCTGGAAGCGACCCAAACTCCTTTTAGAATAACAAACACAGCGAACATGTGAGGCACAGGGCTGACAGAGGGAGGCGCTGACATCAGCTATCAGTCAGATTGTACTGCTGACTGAGAGCGACTGTTTTACAGGATAATCCAGGAATAAATCCCGCACAGTTTTCCTGTCGGTTTCTTGGTAAAGGAACAATGGCTGTTTCCTACCTGTCAGTCAAGCCCTAATCACAACACAGTATTTACACCCCTGTATCTGCTTTATACGGAGATTATTGGAGCCTCACACTGTTGTAATGCAAGAGGGCCTACAGTAACCCCACTCCTAAATACACTCTTAACAAGTGTTCAGACAGACACACACACACACACATATGCACAAATGCACAAATGCTTAAACACACACACACACACACACACACACACAGAGTTACTTAAACGCACACACGCTGACACACAATTGCACTAAATCACTCATACAAATGTTCAAACACAGGCACACTTGTGCGCTGAAACACATACACACACACAAAAACAAACTCTAACACACATACACTCACAGTTTCAAACACACTCAAGCACCAGAGTGCAGACCCCGCTGCCATGGTGACACCTGGCACGCCACAGAAACGCCTGCAGCGGAAAGTGACACGTTATGCCTGGGGCCCCACAGGGACCACTCAGTGTGCTGCGATAAAACTCCCACAGGAAGTAAAATACAGAAGCAATAAAAAACCAATCACAAACCAGGAGAAAGGCCACCAATCGCCGCATCATGACCAGGGGAGGGGGCATAAACGATAGTCTCACGCCGTAAACACAGATAGTGCGGCAAACTCAAATGTTTTGTGGAAACTTATTTCCTCAAAAAAATGATATAAGTCAAAAAATTGCATTGTTTGGACGGTACTTGAAGAACATAAAGTAAAAGTAATTCTTACCACGTTTAAATTGGCTTCCACAATTTTTTGAGGACATCAGTTTCCACAAAACAGTCGAGTGCACCACACTATCTGGGGTTTACAGAGCAGAAAGTGGAGAGCAGGACGCCGATTAGATGGAGTCTCAGGAAACACAGCTCCACACGGAGTCAGTCATCACACACTTTCAAGTCATGTTATTTGTCAATAGGTGCTTTTCTGTGGATAGTAAAGTTTATGTATTGACAGCTTTGTGATAAATTTTTCTCCGGTTCCATTAACATCTCAAATTTACATTCATAGGTCACAAAACACGATGGCCTTTGATCTTAATTTTGAGGAATGGCACATATATACAAACAAAAAAAAACATTCAGTAAATTATAAATAGATACCTTGCTTCTGAATATTTCATCAAATTGAGGTAGAGCATTTGGAGAGGCCGTTTATACAGTAGGCTACTCCGTCCTGACATGGGCAGACTATAGAGACCCTGTTCCCTGCTCACAGAATCTGTGACTGCAGCACCTGATCAGCTCGCGGCCGCCAGTGCAGCACGTATCTGATGACCCATTCACACCTGTCACTCAAACGGTTAAACGAGCAGCGCGCTGCACGAACAGCGTACAGCGGTAAGATGGGATGTGGCTGTGCTCTGGCCTTAGGAGAGCTGTCATCTGTGGAGTGGGGGGGGGGCACAACTTCGGACACTGCTGTGATTAACACCGGGCATCGGTCCACATTACTGTTCACTATCCGCCAAGTTTCATGCAATAGGAACCAGCCCAGGAAGCCCAATCAGGCGGAGACCCCAGGCGTGCAGAGTGGGAGGAGTCAGAGGTTACACTGTAAAACAGGGGCAGGGGTTGCAGACTCCAGTCCTGGGGGACACAAAATCCTCTTCAGGATTTTACCATGATCCGCAACTAACATTACTCCTGCGAACAAGGAGGCATGGCGCAGACTCATGAGCCAATCAGAGATGCAGGAACCCACGAAAATCATCAGGCACAACCATAGAGATACCATACTCACAACTCTAACCACAGAGATACCACACTCACAGCTCTAACCATAGAGATACCACACTCACAGCTCTAACCACAGTGATACCACACTCACAGCTCTAACCACAGTGAACCACCACACTCACAGCTCTAACCACAGAGATACCACACTCACACTCTAACCACAGAGATACCACCATCTAACCACAGAGATACCACACTCACAGCTCTAACCACAGAGATACCACACTCACAGCTCTAACCACAGAGATACCACACTCAACAGAGATACTCAACTCTAACCACAGAGATACCACACTCACAGCTCTAACCACAGAGATACCACACTCACAACTCTAACCACAGAGATACCACACTCACAACTCTAACCACAGAGATACCACACTCACAGCTCTAACCACAGAGATACCACACTCACAGCTCTAACCACAGAGATACCACACTCACAACTCTAACCACAGAGATACCAGACTCACAGGTTCTAACCACAGAGATACCACACTCACAGCTCTAACCACAGAGATACCACACTCACAACTCTAACCACAGAGATACCACACTCACAGGTCTAACCACAGAGATACCACACTCACAGGTCTAACCACAGAGATACCACACTCACAGGTCTAACCACAGAGATACCACACACCACAGGTCTAACCACAGAGATACCACACTCACAGCTCTAACCACAGAGATACCACACTCACAGCTCTAACCACAGAGATACCACACTCACAGCTCTAACCACAGAGATACCACACTCACAGCTCTAACCACAGAGATACCACACTCACAGTTCTAACCACAGAGATACCACACTCACAGCTCTAACCACAGAGATACCACACTCCACAGTTCTAACCACAGAGATACCACCACACTCACAGCTCTAACCACAAAGATACCACACACTCACAGCTCTAACCACAGAGATACCACACTCACAGTTCTAACCACAGAGATACCACACAGAGATACAGCTCTAACCACAGAAGATACACTCACAGCTCTAAACACAGAGATACCACACTCACAGCTCTAACCACAGAGATCCACAGCTCTAAACACAGAGATACCACACTCACAGGTCTAACCACAAAGATACCACACTCACAGCTCTAACCACAGAGATACCACACTCACAGTTCTAACCATAGAGATACCACACTCACAGCTCTAAACACAGAGATACCACACTCACAGCTCTAACCACAGAGATACCACACTCACAGCTCTAACCACAGAGATACCACACTCACAGCTCTAACCACAGAGATACCACACTCACAGCTCTAACCACAGTGATACCACACTCACAGCTCTAACCACAGAGATACCACACTCACAACTCTAACCATAGAGATACCACACTCACAGCTCTAACCACAGAGATACCACACTCACAGCTCTAACCACAGAGATACCACACTCACAGCTCTAACCACAGAGATACCACACTCACAGCTCTAACCACAGAGATACCACACTCACAGCTCTAACCACAGAGATACCACACTCACAACTCTAACCACAGAGATACCACACTCACAGCTCTAACCATAGAGATACCACACTCACAGCTCTAACCACAGAGATACCACACTCACAACTCTAACAACAGAGATACCACACTCACAACTCTAACCACAGAGATACCACACTCACAGGTCTAACCATAAAGATACCACACTCACAACTCTAACCACAGAGATACCAGACTCACAGTTCTAACCACAGAGATACCACACTCACAGCTCTAACCACAGAGATACCACACTCACAACTCTAACCACAGAGATACCACACTCACAGGTCTAACCACAGAGATACCACACTCACAGGTCTAACCATAAAGATACCACACTCACAGCTCTAACCACAGAGATACCACACTCACAGTTCTAACCACAGAGATACCACACTCACAGCTCTAACCACAAAGATACCACACTCACAGCTCTAACCACAGAGATACCACACTCACAGTTCTAACCACAGAGATACCACACTCACAGCTCTAACCACAGAGATACCACACTCACAACTCTAACCACAGAGATACCACACTCACAGGTCTAACCACAGAGATACCACACTCACAGGTCTAACCATAAAGATACCACACTCACAGCTCTAACCACAGAGATACCACACTCACAGTTCTAACCACAGAGATACCACACTCACAGCTCTAACCACAGAGATACCACACTCACAGCTCTAAACACAGAGATACCACACTCACAGCTCTAAACACAGAGATACCACACTCACAGCTCTAAACACAGAGATACCACACTCACCGGTCTAACCATAAAGATACCACACTCACAGCTCTAACCACAGAGATACCACACTCACAGTTCTAACCATAGAGATACCACACTCACAGCTCTAAACACAGAGATACCACACTCACAACTCTAACCACAGAGATACCACACTCACAGCTCCAATCACAGAGATACCACACTCACAGCTCTAACCATAGAGATACCACACTCACAGCTCTAATCACAGAGATACCACACTCACAGCTCTAAACACAGAAACACCACACTCACAACTCTAACCACAGAGATACCACACTCACAGCTCTAACCACAGAGATACCACACTCACAGGTCTAACCACAGAGATACCACACTCACAGCTCTAACCACAGAGATACCACACTCACAGCTCTAAACACAGAGATACCACACTCACAGCTCTAACCACAGAGATACCACACTCACAGGTCTAACCACAGAGATACCACACTCACAGGTCTAACCATAAAGATACCACACTCACAGCTCTAACCACAGAGATACCACACTCACAGTTCTAACCACAGAGATACCACACTCACAGCTCTAACCACAGAGATACCACACTCACAGCTCTAAACACAGAGATACCACACTCACAGCTCTAATCACAGAGATACCACACTCACAGCTCTAAACACAGAAACACCACACTCACAACTCTAACCACAGAGATACCACACTCACAGCTCTAACCACAGAGATACCACACTCACAGCTCTAAATACAGAGATACCACACTCACAGCTCTAACCACAGAGATACCACACTCACAGCTCTAAACACAGAGATACCACACTCACAGCTCTAACCACAGAGATACCACACTCACAGCTCTAACCACAGAGATACCACACTCACAGCTCTAACCACAGAGATACCACACTCACAGCTCTAACCACAGAGATACCACACTCACAGCTCTAACCACAGAGATACCACACTCACAACTCTAACCACAGAGATACCACACTCACAGCTCTAACCACAGAGATACCACACTCACAGGTCTAACCACAGAGATACCACACTCACAGCTCTAACCACAGAGATACCACACTCACAACTCTAACCACAGAGATACCACACTCACAGCTCTAACCACAGAGATACCACACTCACAGCTCTAACCACAGAGATACCACACTCTAACCACAGCCACACTCTAACCACAGAGATACCACACTCACAGCTCTAACCACAAAGATACCACACTCACAGCTCTAACCACAGAGATACCACACTCACAGTTCTAACCACAGAGATACCACACTCACAGCTCTATCCACAGAGATACCACACTCACAGCTCTAACCACAGAGATACCACACTCACAGCTCTAACCACAGAGATACCACACTCACAGCTCTAACCATAGAGATACCACACTCACAGCTCTAACCACAGAGATACCACACTCACAGCTCTAACCATAGAGATACCACACTCACAGCTCTAACCACAGAGATACCACACTCACAGCTCTAACCATAGAGATACCACACTCACAGCTCTAACCATAGAGATACCACACTCACAGCTCTAACCACAGAGATACCACACAGCTCTAACCACAGAGATCTAACCACCATTGAGATACCACACTCCACAGCTCTAACCATAAAGATACCACACTCACAGCTCTAAACACAGAGATACCACACTCACAGCTCTAAACACAGAGATACCACACTCACAGCTCTAAACACAGAGATACCACACTCACAGCTCTCCATTGAAACCACAGACAGTTCTAACCACCACACTCACAGCTCTAAACATAGAGATACCACACTCACAGCTCTAACCACAGAGATACCACACTCACAGCTCTAACCATAGAGAAACCACACTCACAGCTCTAACCATAGAGATACCACTATCACAGCTCTAACCACAGAGATACCACACTCACAGCTCTAACCATAGAGATACCACAGCCACAGCTCTAACCATAGAGATACCACACTCACAGCTCTAACCATAGAGATACCACACTCACAGCTCTAACCATAGAGGTATAATTTCTCTCTAAGACCAAAACATTTTCAGTGGAGGATGCGTATTTATCTCTTCTCAAGTTGGTACACTGTGACCCCGCCCTGGTGCTCTGTCAGTGTGCGTGAAGATGGGGCTCAGGATGGCCACAGTGTGTGTGTGTGTGTGTGTGTGGGGGGGATGGTGATTGTTGGGGCCACAGCATTTGACCTGTTGCCCACTGTTAGAATAACACTCATGCTTTGAACTTGGGCCCTCAAGAACATTCCAACAAGGGGCCCAGGAGTCTTAGCTGCAGCCCTGAGGGCAGTGATCTACACACACACACAATATACAGACACACACAGACGCACACACATACACACACAAGGATGCACACACACATTCACAGTCTGAGTGGGTTAAATTGGATCATTGAGCACGTAGTCCTGCGTGTGTTGTATCTGAGCACCTCAGTGTTTCACACACACGGTGAATGTGGATGTGAAATCTCTCTCAGGTCTCTGTTCCTCACGGATCTCCATCCTGCACTCAGCGCTGCGCTGATAAAAACACTGAGAAGGTAAATCAGTCACTTAACTAAAGCTGCAAACTCTGTAAAAATCCCCAGTCCGGCCTGAAAGTGACTTTCAAAAGCCAATAAAGTCAATAAAATCAACAATAAGAACAACAAGAACAACAGTGGGCAAAGGTCAAAAGTCAAAGGTCAGGAGTCAAGATGTTATGTAGTATCCAAGTGTCTGCAGGTCTCTCTCGCTCCCTTACCCTGTATAGGCCTTTTCTCACTCGGTTTTTTTTAGTCCCGTACTATCCTTTGCCCTTTTTCTCACTTGCATTTTTAGTACTGTACTATCGACGAAACAAGGGCTAAGAAAAATTGTTCCTGTTCTCACTTGCTATCCCCGGACTATTGAGGCTTGGTGAATCTAATTTCACAGTCTTCCCAATTGCTCCTTTTGCTGGCCATTGTCAAATTTTACACAAATGAGTTGATGACGGTCCAAATGAAATACAGGTAGCTAGCTACGTATTGCGTGTTCTGTGTGGTGTGTTCGATACAAATAACCCGCTGCACACGTGGGTACGTGCACACATACGGTCGATGTAACAACGTGTCTTTTTGTCATGCATACAAAACGCGTGTGTCCAAGCAAGCTGTCAATCACAGCACCGTTTCAACATCGACACAACGTCATGCATTCTGATCTTATTTCATTGCGTATCCGTTTTATCACTCTTTCAAACCCAATCATAGAATAAAAACAAATATTACAAAGGTCTTTTCAGCCATCTACCAATAATTTAAGGCTTAATATCAATTCAATAAATATTTATTTCCATTGAAGAAGTCTGCTACTTCCGCTCGCAACAACCATACACCAGAGCGGGTTTGTTTACAAGATACTGCTTGACGTCATCGCGATCACGTTGTGGAATTGAATATTCATGACCGTCTTGCCTCGGATTGGTTGCAGCGCAACCTGTTTTCGTTGGCTTCCTTAGCCCCGGACTATTTCTGTTTCTGTTCTCACTGGCCTTCTTAGCCCCGCAATTTGGTGCTGAGCACCGCAATAGTGGTGGCATCCCTACCAATTTGCGGTGCTAGATAGTCCCGTACTATCGGTGGGGCTAGCCCACTTTCCAAAAACCCAGTGAGAACAGAAGCGGTGCTAAGCTTAACCCCGGGAAATTGGTGGGGCTAAAGGGGGGAGCTAGCCCCACCAATTGCCGGGGCTAAGCAAAAGTTTTGCCAGTGAGAAAAGGCCTTATCTCTCTCAGTCAGGATGAGTGGCTCTGCACTGCACACACTCACTGACATACCGCACTTCAGCAGATGCACAGCATAACCCTGCCCTCATCTCTTCTGCTCCTGTGCTGTTCTGTCAATTTACTGCTGTGTGTGTGTGTGTCTCACTCTATCCCTGCAACTCCCTCTCTTTCTCTCTCTCTCTCTCTCCTCTCCACTCTCCCCACTCTCCCCCCTCTCTCTCTCTCTCTCTCTCTCTCTGAAAGGGGTGTGCCGGGTAGGGTCAGAGGGTATCCTGCCCTGTGATTGGCTGTTGAAGGTTCTGTGGCTGATTTAAGTACAGTGATGGGCTGTTGTGCTCTATTATCAGTGCGTAGTACAGAGCAGTCGGATCAGAGCACGAGGTCATGCCTGCTTACGCCACCAACATGAGGTACAAGTTCCCCATCCTGGCCCTCACCCTCGAGCTCATCACCATCGTCCTCTTCGCCGTCTTCGTGGCATACGACGATGGCACGCCTTCCGGCCACGACCACGACGATGGGCACGCGTCCAGCAACGAGACCGCCATCGAGAAAAACCTGAGACTTTACCCAGGTGAGCAAAACCCTGCGGAGCCCTGTCTGTCACAACTCTGGAGTGCCGGGATTCCAAGTTCTCTCTTCTAGGGTTTTCCACCCGTGAGTGCGCTAAATTCTGGGTTCCACGTTGTTTGAGAACTTTTCTGTGGCAGGTGCCGTGCACTGAGGTGGGGACGAGCTTTTTAAAAAGTGCAGGTCTATTTCCTGTTACAAGCGACACAGAGCAAATTTAGATTTAAAAGTTACAGAGCATTGTGTGTGTGTATGTGTGTGAATGAGTTAAAGTGCACTTGTTTGTTTGGTTGTGTGTCTGTGTCTGTGACTGCGAGTGTGTGCATGTGTGTGCGTGTGTGTGTGTATGTGTGTGTGTGTGAAAGCATGTTTGCATGTGTGAATAAGCGTGTGTGTGTGTGTGTGTGTGTGTGTGTGTGTGTGTGTGTGTGTGTGACCGCATATGGGTGCACCTATGTGAGTGCAGTGAATGGGAGTGTGTGTTTGCATGCATGTGTCTGTCTATATTTGGGTCTATCAGGCTTTCACATTAATGGCTGTCAGCTAACTGCAGTAATTTTGTGGTTTTATTACAGTTATTGTCAGTAGTTCTGTGGTTTTAGTGCAGTTATGGTCAGTAGGTCTGTGGCTTTAGTGCAGTTATGGTCAGTAGGTCTGTGGTTTTAGTGCAGTTATGGTCAGTAGGTCTGTGGGTTTAGAGCAGTTATGGTCAGTAGGTCTGTGGTTTTAGTGCAGTTATGGTCAGTAGGTCTGTGGGTTTAGTGCAGTTATGATCAGTAGGTCTGTTGGTTTAGTGCAGTTTATGGTCAGTAGGTCTGTGGTTTTAGTGCAGTTATGGTCAGTAGGTCTGTGGGTTTAGAGCAGTTTATGGTAAGTAGGTCTGTGCGTTTTAGAGCAGTTATGGTCAGTAGGTCTGTGGGTTTAGAGCAGTTATGGTCAGTAGGTCTGTGGGTTTTAATGCAGTTATGGTCAGTATGTCTGTGGGTTTAGTGCAGTTATGGTCAGTAGGTCTGTGGGTTTAGAGCAGTTATGGTCAGTAGGTCTGTGGGTTTAGTGCAGTTATGGTCAGTAGGTCTGTGGGTTTAGAGCAGTTATGGTCAGTAGGTCTGTGGGTTTAGAGCAGTTATGGTCAGTAGGTCTGTGGGTTTAGAGCAGTTTATGGTCAGTAGGTCTGTGCGTTTTAGAGCAGTTATGGTCAGTAGGTCTGTGGGTTTAGAGCAGTTATGGTCAGTAGGTCTGTGGGTTTTAATGCAGTTATGGTCAGTAGGTCTGTGGGTTTAGTGCAGTTATGGTCAGTAGATCTGTGGGTTTAGTGCAGTTATGGTTAGTAGGTCTGTGGGTTTAGAGCAGTTATGGTCAGTAGGTCTGTGGGTTTAGTGCAGTTATGGTCAGTAGGTCTGTGGGTTTAGTGCAGTTATGGTCAGTAGGTCTGTGGGTTTAGTGCAGTTATGGTCAGTAGGTCTGTGGGTTTAGAGCAGTTATGGTCAGTAGGTCTGTGGGTTTAGTGCAGTTATGGTCAGTAGGTCTGTGGGTTTAGTGCAGTTATGGTCAGTAGGTCTGTGGGTTTAGAGCAGTTATGGTCAGTAGGTCTGTGGGTTTAGTGCAGTTATGGTCAGTAGGTCTGTGGGTTTAGAGCAGTTGTTTGAGAGTGACAAGAGGGGACAGACTCCTGTCCGTCGCAGCAGCGCTGAGGGAGACTCGCTGCGATCGTTCACTCCCTTTACACCGGCTCTATAACTGCCCCCAAACCCAGGCGAGTCCGATTTCTCCTCATTGTGACTGTCTGTCCCATCGAACCACAAAGCCAGAGACCAGTGGTGACATAAAAAATAATAAAATGTGCAGTATTTTTCTATTTTAATAATTTTTTTGGGAGGGTAGGAATTTGTTCAGATATCATAAACTGCTGCTGCTGTTGAGTTTTGCTTTGGGGCTTGATCTGTGTAGAGAACAGAATGCACTTAACACTAAGTATTTTTCAGAATTTAATTAATTTTTGCCCAATGTCCAAGTCAAATATCAGTCACTGAAAAGGACTGTCACATCATTAATGTCTCACAGAATTTATCGCCAATGTCATTTCAATTTGGTTACATCCAAAACATAATTTTTGCCTAACTCTTGCTTGCCTAACTCTTACAGCTTAAAATGAAAATGTAGAGGAAGAAGTGCTCTGACCTCTCTAAATTATTTTATGCTGCTGTATCACACGCATTATCATTTATCAGCTGCAGCAGGAAATGATTGCACCAGGGGGAGAATGAGACTTTTCTCTTTAGATTATGTATTATGGCGAGAGCCATTCTCCAGCACAGGACTGATGCAGTGCCTGAGTTCTGGGTGTGACTTCCTGTTTGTGAGAGTTATGTGGCGGTCGGGGGAGCAGATAACAGTGACTGACAGTACAGGGCTCAGGACCGATAGCGTAGAGGTTGCGGGTTTAAGTCCCTAGAGGAGGTTCCGCGCTCTGAATGCCTCAGAAGTTCACTCAAACCAGCTGTACAAATGTGAGCACTCACTCCGAGCAGTGAGAGCAGGAAAACACACACAGAAGCCACTATGTTTGACAAACAGCAGGCTGACATGATTAAAGGGAGGCAGGGAGACAGTATAGGGACTTTACTCGCATTCCTGGAAGATAAAGAGTAACTGAGCCCGCATCTGTCCAGGTCAGATCTTTAATCTCTCGGGCAGAAAAGACCTAAAGACAGCATCAGGACAGACATCACAGGCTGCTCGTAATCCTCGCCTTACGTCAGACTGCTGAAGGAAAGCATCACTTGGTTATGAAAGGAGAGAAGTGTGGTCTATAGGAGCCAGCTCACTCTCAAACTGCACACTGTCTTCAGCTGTTCATGCTACGGCATACAGATGATTCACATTCCACACACGAGATGCGGTCCTCGAGATTCTCCGGAGACCTGAAAGAGAGACTGAAGATCAGATATTAACAGCTTTGTTTCTTGTACTATTTTTAACAATTGACCCTACACTACTTTCTTGACACTACCAAACAAGCATGCACACGGATACACTTCTGTGGCAAAGACGTCACATTCCAGAAACAAAACTTTAATTAACTGTACACTCATATACTTATAAGGGAGCAAAGATTTGGCCCAATATGCAATAATGTTATGGTGAATTTGGCCCCATTTGTGACATTATAATGCACTGTGGAATTTTGAGTATGCAGTTATGTAAGGATCTTTGATTTGGTCCTATTCCTTACATTAAATATCGCAAGAATTTTGATTTTGGTTCCATTGCTTTGGTTAAAACAGCATAAGGATCTTTGATTTGGTCCCATTCATTAAGTTATGATGGCGTCGGGATCTTTGATTTGGTCCCATTCCTTAGATTATAAAGCCTTAAGGATCTTGGATTTGGCCCCATTCCTCAGGTATTGCACCATATTAATCTTTGACTTGATCTTTTTCCTTTGGTTATGACTGCATAGGAATCTTTGATTTGACCCCGTTCATACAGCTGTGATGTTAAAGGAACTTCAGCAGGGCCGTCCCAGTGTGGGAGGTCATAAGGCCGCCTGGAACTTTCTATAAGCTTGTGCCCATCAGGAGCTCAAAGAGAAGAAAGCAAACACAAAAATAGTTTTGTTAAAGAGGCACAGCTCAGGCGTTTCATCAAGGGACTAATCTAAGGGGCGAATGTGTGAGCGAGAACAGTGGAGGGGGTTAGAGACATTCGCACACTCTGGAATATTCTCAGCGATCCTCCTCAGAGCCATTCCTCAACTGAAGCTATGAGCCTGTTACACAGAGAGCGCTGAGTGACCCCCCCCAGGGCCAAGAACACATTGCGGTTTCCCTGATCATCGCCAGCGGCACTGAGACTCTCAACTGAAAATGAGGCTTTTAAAGAGTTGGGCTTTATCTGCTGCTGCCAGACCAGGGTGTTACAGTACAGACACAGAGTTCAGCTCCCTTACCGTCGGCCTCGAGACCCGCGACACACAGATCCTGCACACAGGAGATATGCAGCTCGGTGCACCAGCCCCGTCTCAGGCTGCTACCGTAAACTCGTGCCTGAGATGAAGTTATAAGTAATAAAGTAATACCAGAATATACTGCAGTACAACACCAGGAGCTGTAGTCTTCGAGCAGACAGAACACATGAATCCACTCTCTCAGGGAGGTTTGGACTGTTTCTGTACATAATGCTGCAATTATGAATCAGGAAGTTTCACCCCTTTAACTCTAACTTTTCACTTAAATTTTACCTTAAGAAGAGGCAACATTAAAGGGATAGTCCACCCAAAAAGTATAATTTGTATATCACTTACTCACCATTAGAGGTCTCGAATGGACCGAGTTGTTTTGCACCTGCACAACTTTATGGCCACTGGAGAGTTTTGAAAAAATTATCAAATTCCTTTTTTGCTGGAAGCAAATGGGGTCACCAGTAGCAATGGGAAAACTCCCACAAGCGTCTGTTGACAAACTTTCAAACCATCGTCAGCGCGTAAGGTCCAATCCCCGTCAACTTTGTCCACACTCCTCAGACTCTAGAAACAAAGTTTTTTTAGAGAAAAGAAGACCACAGTTTCAAAAAACTTTATTGGTCTCGGGAACGTTCCCAGACACGTTTTTGAGAGGCGGAAAAACTTTATTGGTCTCTGAATGCGCGCTTACTTGAAGCATAACTGTGGTATTTCATTATTTTTAGCAAAAAATAACTGCGCCTCTAGAGTTCTGAGGATACGAGTAGACAAAGCTGACTTGGATTATACTGACGATGCGTCGACGATGCTTTTGAAAGTTTGTCAACAGACGTTTTGTGGACTTTTTACCGTTATTGCTGTGGACCCCATTTGCTTCCAGCAAAAAAGGAATTTGGATAATTTTTCAAAACTCTCCCATGGCAATAAAGTTGCGCCAGGTGAAGAACAACTTTATCTGTTCGAGACATCTAATGGTGAGTAATTGATATGCAAATTATAGTTTTTGGGTGGACTATCCCTTTAAAGAAGCATTTGTTTTTCATTTTGTGGGACAATTTCACAAACATATTCTGTATCAGCTGGCTGCAGCGCTTAACTGAAGCAACATCATGCTTAAATTGAGAGAAATATTCAAACCCAGAACGCCTTGTTTTTTATGGCCAAGGCATTAGATCAAATGGAAACTATCGAGATCTTGCACATCATTTCATATACATTTCCCCGTAATTCAGCAGGACATATTTGGCATTGTTAAAAACCTTGGAATCTCCACAGGAATTTAAAATTGACCAGAAGTTCCACAGACTTAAATACAGCAGCTGCATTTGACAGACCCACGTATGAGTCAGCAGGTTTTATGGGGTTAATGCACTGCAGATCTAAGCAGGCAGTACTGATAGATGTCCTCACATGAACCCCGAAAACGGGCAGAGCCACTGTCTGCAATCAGTGACTCAGACATGTTACAGCATGTGCATGTATGCGCAATTGTGCATGTGTGGGTGTGTGTGTGTGTGTGAGGGAGTGTATATGTGTGTTAATGTTTGTGAGGCTATGCATACTGTGTATGTGGTTGTGTGTTTCTAGTCGTGTAAGTGTGTGTGTGTGTGTATGTGTTTGTACGCACTTGTTTGCATGCACAGGTTGCTCAGTAGCCAAGTGGTATCTCCTGGGTGTAAAGTCAGACCCTATTGGGGTGTGTGAGACCCTGCAGGTCATCGTAAGAACACCCCCCCCCCTCCCACCATCATGAGCACAGTACAGGTCAGGCAGCGCTCTGATCCCTCTGAGGCCCTCTGATTGGTCTAACCGAATACTCACTGTCCGATGCCCTTTGCAGATGCCTTTACAGTGCTTTTAAAGGTCAGCATCAGCATAACCCCAGTGCATCTCCTGTGAGGTCACTGCTGCTGCTGGGCCCTTAACCACAGATCATGACCCTGCTTTTGAGTTACTTCACATGAAAAGAATCGCTAATTAAAACTTCAATGATTAAAATGATCTCAGTTAGTCGGGTGTCAGCTCCGCATACAGAGATGGTGACCATCGAGCTTCCGGATAGCTCCCTCGGTTAAGGCACTGCGTTGCAGTGCAGAAGTGACTATCACGGCGCGGGTTCGAGCCCCGGTCGTACCAACCGGCAGTGGTCGGCAGCTTTTTCAGAGTAGCGCACAATTGGCCATTGTGTTACAGGGATCCAAATTGGGAAGGGACTTCCGGGGAGGGTTATATAAAAAATGGTAGCTTTGTTCGTTGCTTAGGCGCCTCCTGTTGGTCAGCCAGGCGCTCGTCAGGAAGATTCTAAGCTTGTTCATGTCCGGGTATCCTCCGCCCTCATTCTGAACTTGCAAGGATTCAACCAATGTGTATAAGAAGCAGTGGCTGACAGGCGCGTGCTTCGGAGGAGAGCCGTGAACTCTCTTCCCTCTCCTGAATTGGCAACAAGTGGTCGCATATGAGCAAGTGTTTTACATAGTTCCCCAATTGGGCATTCCAGATTTGGGTGGGATTGGAGATGCCAAATTTAAAGGTTGTATCAGCGATTCTGAGCCAAAACATAATTTGTCACGTTCAGGAGATTTTTCCTCACGAACTGTTAGCAGCTCCTCTCATGAGTGGGCGGTGAAACGCTCCGGTCTCTGTAGGCCACCTGCAGCCACGTAGAAACTGAGAGAGATACACAAACTCGTGGGGACCTACCCGCGTCCCCAAACATCAACAAAAGTGTTCCAACGAATCGGAGGGCAGGGGTGGGTCTTCTGCGCCAGTTCCGTGCTCATGCACGACAAGTGGGTGGGACTGAGCAACGAAAGGAACAGTGGCACAACCGAGGCGGCAGAGTGAAGCATGGTGGAAGCTAAACCGAAAAAGAGACGCTCGAACGAGTGCATTTCGAGGAAAAAGGAACATGATCGCAGCTATGCGAAGACCCGAATAAACAAAGGGAAAGCATACCAACGTTGGAGAGAATTCCAGGAGTTGAATGGTTTTATTTCAGACGCCCTGGTCGCCTTGTTTCTACTTGAGGTGAGTAGAGCTGGTGCTAACTCGGTTGGATGTGAATTGTAAATTGTCATCGCAAGCAAAATTGAGGGAAGCTCGTGTATTGTTTTTGTAAGGCTATCTTGCACAGATCATGCTGGTCAGAATGAATCAAACAGTAAAGAGATCGATATTTCCTCTTTGGAGCGAGTTAGCAACCTTTGCTAACTCTTGGTTGGCAAGCTAGTGAGTTTGCTAATTCTGTCAGATCAAACCAGTTTGTGTTCGTGCAAAAACATTTTTTCTCTCGTTAGTACTCAGAGTTGAAATTTGTCAATGAATGTATAACCGCGTGATAAGTTTAGCTAAAAGTGGTGATCTATGTGACGTTGTTGATGCTCATTTTGTAATGCCGGGCTAAGATACTTGTCACTCAGATACCTTGTTGTAGCTGGCACTAATGGTGTAAATTTTTCGTTTGGCAATGGTCGTCATTGTTGCTACCGGGCTTTTATCACAACGAGCTGTACATGGCCATTTACCCAGCTGAGTGAACCATTCTTAAGCTGTTTTCACACTGGACGCAAAATGTATTTTTCGCCCAACAGATTACTTTCAAAGTCAATGCAAAGACGCGAAGTTTCACTTTAAGAAAAGCGTGTTCATGTTCCAAGCTTCTGAAGGGGAGGGGCGAGCGGCTCTGTTGTGATTCAACTGTCAACAATAGTGACATCATATTGCTGATACAGCCTTTAAAGAAAAAAAAAAAAAAAAAGAGATGGTGACCATGATCATCTTTGTTACTACACAAACACATAATAACAACCACCTGACACAGTCTCCATGGACACAACATGTGAGCCACACCCAGAGGAGAGTCTAAGTACCAAAATATGCACTGCCCCCTGGTGGTGGGATGTGTCCTACTGCAAATGGCAGCCCAATGATCACTAAGGGGACTGAGATTTCTCTCTCAAAATATGCACTGCTCTCCTGGTGGTGGGATGTCTGTCCTACTGCAGTCAATACAACCAGAACATCCTCAGCCCAATGATCACACCGAGGCTCCCTGACCAAGTCTCTCTCTCTCTCTCTCTCTCTCTCTCTCTCTCTCTCTCTCTCTCTCTCTCTCTCTCTCTCTCTCATATTTACATTACTATTCACCATGAAACAAGAGCTTATTCCCAGCCATTTAAAGTAAAAGCAATGCAGTTCATACACAGAAGAGTGGTATTCAAATTTTTACTCTCTTAAGGTATAAAATACAAACCTATGTGTGTTGCAAAATGACTTCATGGTCTGCTGCCCTTCTTTACATCCTCCCTCTGATTGGGCTTTATTATTCTATTGTTTTTATTATTACAATAGTTTTACTGTAATATTATTATATTGAATATACCTCTGAAATTTTTCTCTGTAATCTTGACTGCATTGAAAATGTGGGCTCTCATCTTTTGCGTAAGACAATAAAAAGTTTGAATGAGTGAGTTAATTAATCAATTCACTCATTCGTTCATACATTCATTCATTCATTTCTGCATTGAGCTGTGACCGGGCCTGGATTTGACCTTTGATCCCTGACCTCCTGTTCCCCTGCAGTGTTCCAGGATGTGCATGTGATGATCTTCATTGGTTTTGGGTTCCTGATGACGTTTCTGAAGCGCTACAGCTTCAGCAGTGTTGGCGTGAACATGCTGCTGGCCGCGTTTGGGCTGCAGTGGGGCGCGCTGATGCAGGGCCTCTGGCATATGGAGGGTGGCAAGATCAGGATGAGTGTCCTCAGGTGCGCTCCAACCGCCAAGCTCCATACTCAAATATACCCAACCGCCAAGCTCCATACTCAAATATACTCAACCGCCAAGCTCCATACTCAAATATACCCAACCGCCAAGCTCCATACTCAAATATACTCAACCGCCAAGCTCCATACTCAAATATACTCAACCGCCAAGCTCCATACTCAAATATACTCAACCGCCAAGCTCCATACTCAAATATACTCAACCGCCAAGCTCCATACTCAAATATACCAACCGCCAAGCTCCATACTCAAATATACCCAACCGCCAAGCTCCATGCTCAAATATACCCAACCGCCAAGCTCCACGCTCAAATATACCAACCGCCAAGCTCCAAAATATATAACCCAACCGCCAAGCTCCATGCTCAAATATACTCAACCGCCAAGCTCTCAAATATACCAACCGCCAAGCTCCATCTCAAATATAACTCAAAAGCTCCATATATACTCAACCGCCAAGCTCCATGCTCAAATATACCCAACCGCCAAGCTCCACACTCCAAGCTCCATACTCAAATATACCCAACCGCCAAGCTCCATGCTCAAATATACTCAACCGCCAAGCTCCATGCTCAAATATACCAACCAAAATATACTCCAACCGCCAAGCTCCATGCTTATACCCAACCGCCAAGCTCCATGCTCAAATATACCCAACCGCCAAGCTCCATGCTCAAATATACTCAACCGCCAAGCTCCATGCTAAATATACCAACTGCCAAGCTCCAATAAATATACTCAACCGCCAAGCTCCATATACTCAAATATATGCTCAACCGCCATGCAAAATATACCCAACCGCTCCCATACTCAAATATACTCAACCGCCAAGCTCCATACTCAAATATACTCAACCGCCAAGCTCCATACTCAAATATACCCAACCGCCAAGCTCCATACTCAAATATACCCAACCGCCAAGCTCCATGCTCAAATATACCCAACCGCCAAGCTCCATACTCAAATATACCCAACCGCCAAGCTCTCAAATATACTCAACCGCCAAGCTCCATACTCAACTATACCAACCGCAAGCTCCATACTCAAATATACTCAACCGCCAAGCTCCATATACCCAACCGCTCCAAAATATATACCTCCAATATACTCAAATAACCAAGCCAAATATACTAAGCTCCACACTCAAATATACTCAACCGCCAAGCTCCAAAAATATACTCAACCGCCAAGCTCCATGCTCAAATATACCCAACCCATGCCAAGCTCCATATTCAAATATAAATATCAACCGCCAAGCTCTCCAAATATACTCAAATATACAAATATACTCAACCGCCAAGCTCCATGCTCAAATATACTCAACCGCCAAGTCCATGCTCAAATATACCCAACCGCCAAGCTCCATACTCAAATATACTCAACCGCCAAGCTCCATGCTCAAATATACTCAAGCTCCAAAATATACTCAACCGCCAAGCTCCATACTCAAATATACTCAACCGCCAAGCTCCATACTCAAATATACTCAACCGCCTCCATAGCCAAGCTCCATGCTCAAATATACTCAACCGCCAAGCTCCATACTCAAATATACTCAACCGCCAAGCTCCATGCTCAAATATACCCAACCGCCAAGCTCCACACTCAAATATACTCAACCACCAAGCTCCATGCTCCAAGCTCCATACTCAAATATACCCAACCGCCAAGCTCCATAATCAAATATACTCAACCACCAAGCTCCATGCTCAAATATACTCAACCGCCAAGCTCCATACTCAAATATACTGGGCGCCAAGCTCCATGCTCAAATATACTCAACCGCCAAGCTCTCTAATCAAATATACTCAACCGCTCAAATATACCAACCACCAAGCTCCATGCTCAAATATACCCAACCGCAACCGCCCATATGCTCAAATATACCCAACCGCCAAGCTCCATACTCAAATATACTCAACCGCCAAGCTCCATACTCAAATATACTCAACCGCCAAGCTCCATGCTCAAATATACTCAACCGCCAAGCTCCATGCTCAAATATACTCAACCGCCAAGCTCCATATTCAAATATACTCAACCGCCAAGCTCCATACTCAAATATACTCAACCGCCAAGCTCCATACTCAAATATACTCAACCGCCAAGCTCCATACTCAAATATACTCAACCGCCAAGCTCATACTCAAATATACCCAACCGCTCCATACTCAAAATATACCGCTCAACCGCCAAGCTCCATACTCAAATATACTCAACCGCCAAGCTCCAATAAAATATACAACCGCCAAGCTCCATAAAATATACTCAACCGCCAAGCTCCATATACTCAAATATACTCAACCAACCGCCAAGCCAAGCTCCATATCAAATATACCCAACCAATATACTCAACCGCCAAGCTCCATACCAAATATACTCAAATAAGCTCCATACTCAAATATACCCAACCGCTCAACCAACCGCCAAGCTTGTCATACAAATATACTCAACCGCCAAGCTCCAAAATATACTCAACCGCCAAGCTCCATACTCAAATATACTCAACCGCCAAGCTCCATATTCAAATATACTCAACCGCCAAGCTCCATAAAATATACTCAACCGCTCCATAAATCAAATATACTCAACCGCCAAGCTCCATACTCAAATATACTCAACCGCCATCCATACCCAACCGCCAAGCTCCATACTCAAATATACTCAACCGCCAAGCTCCATGCTCAAATATACTAACCGCCAAGCTCCATACTCAAATATACTCAACCGCCAAATATTCAAATATACCCAACCGCCAAGTCTCAACCGCCAAGCTCCATACTCAAATATACTCAACCGCCATAAAATATACTCAAATATACTCAACCGCCAAGCCTTATACTCAAATATACTCAACCGATCAGCTCCATATTCAAATTTACTCAACTGCGGAGCACTATACTTAAATATACTCAACTGCCGAGCACTATGCTCATGTATACTCAACTGCCGAGCTCCATACTCAAATATACTCAACCGCCAAGCTCCATACTCAAATATACTCAACCGCCAAGCTCCATACTCAAATATACTCAACCGCCAAGCTCCATACTCAAATATACTCAACCGCCAAGCTCCATACTCAAATATACTCAACCGCCAAGCTCCATACTCAAATATACTCAACCGCCAAGCTCCATACTCAAATATACTCAACTGCCAAAACCGCCAAGCTCCATACTCAAATATACTCAACCGCTAAGCCCCATACTCAAATATACTCAACCGATCAGCTCCATATTCAAATATACTCTACTGCGGAGCACTATACTCAAATATACTCAACTGCCGAGCACTATGCTCATGTATACTCAACCGCCGAGCTCCATACTCAAATATACGCAACCACTTAGCACTATGCTCATGTATACCAAACCACCAAGAACAACACTCAAATATACTCAACCGTCGAGCACTATACTCAAATTTACTCGACCACCAAGCACTATTCTCATATACTGTATACTTAATCACCAAGCGCTACACTCATATATACTCAACTGCCGAGCACTATACTAAAATATATTCAATCGATAAATACACTCAACCGCCGAGCACTATACTCAAATATACGCAACTGCCATGCACTATGCTCATATACTGTATGCTTAATCACAAAGCACTACATTTATATTTACTCAACCACCGAGCACTACATTTAAATATACTCAACCATCAAGCACTATGCTCATACATGCTCAACCACCTGAAAGGAACGGGCATAGACTCCAAATGCAGTTCAGCATCGGCAGGGCGTTTATTGGGATTCACAAAGCTCATGGTCAAGACAGAAATGGATCAATAGCCAGGCAAACAGAGATATGCAGGATGGGCAGAATCGAAGTCAGGGGACAAGCAAAAAGATCCAGTAACCAGAATAATCAATCCGCACAAAGACAGTAACAAAGAGGGTTGAAACTAAGGGAATGGAAGGAAGGAAAAAGGAGTTGGATGGGACAAGGGAGAACACAGGAGAAACTAAACAGATGGATACAAAATGGGAATTAGGGAGAACGGAAGTACTAATCACTCAAATAGCAATCTCACAACGCAATACAAACAATCAAATACAAAACTTACGGAGAATCACAAGAAACGAGCTTTCAACGATCGAAACGAGCAGAATAGCGAGAAACGAGACTGACCAAGAACGAGCTGTGGTAGAAACGAGTCGACAAGAAACTACGGGAAAGTGGGTCTTTTAAACACAAACAAATTAAGTGGAGGCCCAGCTAAACTCAGAACAGGTGAGAGGAGAGGCGGATCTAGAAAAGCAAGGACGGTGATAGGAGAGAGAGAGAGGAAGTAGGTGGGATCCTAACTTTGAACTAACTAATCACCCATGCCTAACTGAACTGCTCTAAGTGTGGATAGTCCAATCAGAACAGCAAGAGAGAAGGAAGAGGAATTACCAAACCGAAATTACAGGGAAGAGAGTGTGATGAAAAAGACAAGATGCCATGAGACAGAAACGGGAGGAAAACACTGAAGACCAGAGACAGAGCAATCATCCAGAAACACACATGCTCTAATGAATAAATATAATAAATAAAATAAATAATAGCAATACTAAAAACTAGAAACTAAAAACAAGCATACAAATCACTGATTTCTAACACCACCGAGCACTATACTTATATATATTTAATCGCTGAGCACTACACTCATATATACTTAACCACTGAGCACTATACTCATACATCCTCACCTGCCGAGCACTATACTCACATATACTCAATTGCCGAACACTAAACTTATGTATACTAAGCCATCAAGCATTATATTCATATAAATAATAATAATAATAATAATAAGTTTTATTTATATAGCACCTTTCTCAGATCCAAGGTCGCTTTACAATGGAAACAAACAGCAAATGAAATACATAGAACAAAGCATAAAAAGCATAGAATACACTTAAACATTAAGCAAAAACACAACACAAGTAATTAGACAGGTGTAAAAATCAATATTAAGGCAGCATCCAGTAGTGCTGCCCCAGTCAGAAGGCGGTAAGATCATGTTAGGAGTGAGTGATAGAGTTGGGTGAAAAGATGTGTCTTTAGTTGAGTTTTAAACAATGTTAGGCTTGCTGGTTCACGGAGGTGCTGGGGTAAGGTGATCCATAGTTTTGGACCAATGGCAGTAATTGACCGAGCTCCGAAAGTGGACCGTTGCGTACGGGGAATAGAGAGCAGACCAGTGCCAGAGGACCTGAGTGAGCGAACAGGTGTATGAAAATGGAGAAGATCAGTGAGATAGGGTGGGGCAAGGCCGTTTAGAGCTCTGTATGTAATGACGAGGAGTTTAAACTGAATCCCTGCGGATATGGGAAGCCAGCGTAGTTGGTAAAGAGCAGGAGTGACGTGAGCAGATTTTCTAGCATGAGTGAGTAACCTGGCTGCTGAGTTTTGGATGTATTGCAGTTTATTGAGGAATTTCGCCAGGAGACCAGCAAGTAATGAGTAACAATAATCCAGGCAAGAGGTAACAAAAGCATGGTCTAGTGTTTCAGTGTCACTAAAGGAGAGGGAAGAGCGAATCCGGGCAATATTGCGAAGGTGGAAACACAACACAACAACAACAATAGCCAAGTACTGGGCACTTATGCACTCAACCGCCAAGCCCTTTACTCATGTATACTCAACCGCTGAACATTATACTCCTATATACTTAACCGCCGAGCTCTATAGTCATGTAAACTGAGCTGCTGAGCCTATAATCATGTATACTTAAATGCTGAGCACTATAATTACATATACTCAACCACCAAGCTTTATACTCATACTATATACTCAACCACTGAGCATTACACTCATATATACTAACCTGCCTCAGCACTATACTCATATATCCTAAACCACCAAGCTCTATACTCATTTAAACTGAACCGCCGAGCACTATATTCATGTATGCTGAACCACTGCGCACTGTGCTCATATATACTCAACTGCCGAGCATTATACTCATATATACTGAACTGCCGAGCGCTATACTCACATATACTCAACCATCCAGTACTATAATCATATATATTCAACTGCCGAGCACCATACTCATATAAACTCAATCACCGAGCACTATAGTCATATATATTCAACTGCCGAGCACTATACTACAATATATAATCATTACTCAACTGCCGACACTATACTCACACTATATTTACTCAACCGCCAAGCACCATACTTGTTTATACTTAACCGCTGAGCACTATGCTTGTTTATACTCAACTGCTGAGCCCTATGCTCGTATGTATATTCAAATTCCAAGCACTACACTCACATATACTCAACTGCCAAGCACTATACTCATACATACTCAACCACCGAGCACTATATTTATAAATACTCCATCCTGAGCATTATACTCATATATACTCAACTGCTGAGCGCTATAATCATATAAGCACAACCGTCGAGCACTATACTAATATATACGCAACTTTGAAGAACTATATTCATATATACTCATCCCCCAAGCACTATACTCATATATACTCAACCGCAGAACACTATGATCATATAAACACATCGGCCGAGCACTATATTCATATAAACACAACCGTCAAGCACTATACTCATACATACGCAACTGTCGAGCACTATATTCATATGTACTCAATCGCAAGCACTGTACTCATATATAGTCAACCGCCAAGCACTGCACACATATATATTCCACTGCAGAGCACTGTTTGCATATATAAACACAGATATATATGCAACCGCTAAGCACCATGGCCATACATACACACTCACGCATATGCATGTACAGTATATCCTGAACATATATACACACACCTGTGCATACATACACACCTGTATATATACACACCTGTGCATACATACACACCTGCGCAATTACTGCATGTGCACCTGTACATTTATACACATCAAGACCACAAAGGAAAAAACGATCAGAGTCCAAATTTTGCATTTTTGTTTATTTTATATATTGTATATTATTATGATATTTACAATAATATATCATGATATTATATATTATTGTAATATTTTATATTTTTTGCATATTTTTTCAGTGCTTTGTTTCTCATTTTTAATTTTTAATTCATCATTTCTCCACAAAGTGAAAATCTGACTCTGATTATTTTTCCATTGTGGTCTTCACATATATAAACCTTTGAAAGTAATACACTTTTTTCATACCTGCACATATATATATATATACACCTACACATGTGCTATATACACACATGTATGTACAACTGTTACACAACAACATAACACGCAAGGACTGACTTGTGAGCACAAACATGGGTCACAAGAACAAGTATTACACAGAGATATAACTTATAATGACCACTCGATAGGTTTATGAGTGTATGAGTTAATTAAATTTAATGAACTTCACTGTATTTACAGTACCTTAACTCTAAATATTCTTAAAACTGCTGTACAAGTGTATTTTATACAACAACAGTCAGTAGACAGGAACATAACTCATTGGGAACACTGTTGTATGTAAAATTTATACATGTTCTTGAACACTACTGACACTAAACTTCACATACTGCCACAATTTTGCTAATTAATAACAGATAAATAAGCTTGAGTAGAAGTTGAGAAAATGAGTGATGCAGTGAGGTGTTCTGATCGGTAGGATGATAAATGCCGACTTCAGCACGGCGACGGTGCTGATATCATTTGGTGCGGTGCTGGGCAAGACCAGCCCGGTACAGCTGCTGATCATGACCCTGATCGAGATCACCATCTTCTCCCTCAACGAACACCTGGTGGCAGAAGTTCTGAAGGCAAGTCACTCAGCTCAGAGTCATGGCATCACATCGTCACCAGCTAATGCTCACTTTCAAACAGCGTCCAACCAGCAAGTCCTCAGATGGACACTCTCTCCTCTTTTTAATCGCCTTTTCTTTCTCCTCGTTTTCATTGCTTTGAGATCCCATGAACCAGAGTACAGAGCTGTGATGTAAATACTGTGTCAGTGATCAAAAGACATATAAAATGTGATGTTTATTCACTCAATAAATAAGTGAATTTTCATATTTACTCACAGTAACACTATTATTGCATGTATAGATTATATTGATATCTGTGCTCCAGGCTGACTGCATTCAGAGACGCCTCCAGCACGATTTAGAGGCGAAATAACCCTGGGGCAGTGTGCCTGGGGACGTTCATGTATTAGTATGTTTTTGGCAGGCCAGTGATGTGGGGGCGTCGATGACGATCCACGCTTATGGCGCGTACTTTGGACTGGCTGTGGCACGTGTACTGTATCGGCCCGGGCTGCAAAACGGTCACGAAAATGAAGGCTCGGTGTACCACTCCGACGTATTCGCCATGATCGGTGAGAACCCCTCCCCCGGCCAACAGATCACGCTACACCCCAAAAGCATCACTACTCAGGCCACAGCCCAGCCAATCAAACGCTGCCACATTGATGTCCCTGGGTGCCGATCGTGCCACACCATAATGTCTAACGTTGCGCGTGGGGACACAGCGCTGCTTTACTGTCGCAGAGATATGGTGTGGCTTACGGCCAGATGTAGAACAGTTCTGGGTCACCCTGGGTCAGGTGGTATCCGGGACACTCCTGAAGCACATATAGTGTGACGCTGCATTGTGGTACATGACGGTGCGTGGCATGATGGTGCGTTACGTGTAGCATCATCGCTCGCAGCATGTTGGCGTGTAGTATGACTGTTTACTCTCTCTCAGGCACCGTGTTCCTATGGATGTTCTGGCCCAGTTTCAACTCCGCCATCGCCGAGTCGCAGGAAGAGCAGTTTACCGCTGTAGTGAACACATACCTGTCCCTGGCTGCATGCGTGTTGACCGCCTACGCCATATCCAGCCTGGTGGAGCACAAGGGCAAGTTAGACATGGTGAGGCCCTGTTATAACACATCTATAACAACCCGGTATAACATGGTGAGGCATTGCTCTAACACATCTATCATAAACCGGTAGAACATGCCGAGGCCCTGTTGTAACACATCTATTACAGCCTTGTATAATATGGTGAGGGATTGCTATAACACATCTATTACAACCAGGTATAACATGGCGAGGCACTGTTATTACAGATCTATTTCAACCAGGTATAAGATGGTTAAGGTGCTGATATAATACATCTACTTAAACCCAGTATAACATAGTGAAGTGCTGTTTTATCATATCTATTACAACTTATTACAATATGGTGATGCACTGTTATAACGCATCAATTAAAACCTAGTAGAAAATGATGAGTGACTGTAATAAAACATCTGTTACAACATGGTATGACATGCCTGTCCTATCAAGTTTATTATGGCCTGTTATAGCATGTCAATTACAGCCCATTATAGCATGTCTATTGCAGCTTATAATAGCATGTTTATAGCTAGAGGCACTCCTAGAGTGCAAACCTCTGCCAAGGCAGCACAGTCCAAATCTTTGTGAGTGGGAGCAAAGTTTAGTTATCGTGTGTCATACGATTTCAAGATGGCTGCCGTGGCGGCCATATTGTTTGACTGATCGCGGTGAAAAACAATAGGGTCCATTCCAGATGTAATAGTGACCCACCCACAAAATTTCAGAGATATCCGTTCTTTACTTTTTGAGTTATCTTGTTCACAAACTCACAAACAAACAAACAAACAGCATCGATCACATAACCTCCTGCAAACTTCGTTTGGCGGAGGTAATAACTTAGTGTGCCTACTCATGTCTATTACATCCTTTTACACCATGTGCAGCCCTTCATAACCCTTCTAACACTACTCTCCTGCACACTGCAGTGTAGTGGATTCTGAGGTCGCGGGTGAGGTGTTTCCTGTAAAAGTGCGCTCACCTCTTCACCTCGTCTCGCTCCCCCCCAGGTGCACATTCAGAACGCCACTCTCGCCGGAGGTGTCGCCGTGGGAACCTGTGCAGACATGAGCATCGGCCCGTTCGGCGCAATGCTGATTGGCTCTGTGGCCGGCATCATCTCTACGCTGGGGTTCAAGTACCTGTCGGTGAGAGAGAGAGAACAAGAGAGAGAGAAAGAGAGAGGGGGGGAGAGAGAGAATATAGTGTTTCCCAGAGATCCCACTGCGAACAGAGAGACATGTCCGCTGAATGATGTGCGTAGAACACCTGCTGCACAGACAAGCAGAAACAGACTGTTCACTGTGACACACCCTGTTACACAGTTACACACTGTTACACAGTTACTTGACCTATTACACACTTATACGCACTGTTACACTCCTTGTTGCTGCACACGCTGTTACACATCCTGTTTCACATGCACACAATGAAATGCCCCAATATACACTGTTACATACTTTACAACAAAAACACTCTGTCACAGAAGCTGTCACACACCCCAGAGCACATACACACGCTGTTAGACGCTCCGTCACACATGCCTTTGTGCACTCTGTTACACTGATTTACATACTTTGTAACTTTAACATACTGCTACACAACCCCAGTTACACAGACACACTGCCACACACACTGTTACGTACCTCGTTACTCACACTGTTACATACGGCTGGTGCATATTCTGTTGCACATTCTGTTACAAACAATGCTCAGGACACAGCGGAGGTATGCCTGGGGTACGGCTTTTTTTTGTAAAATTTTCATTTTAACTTTCCCTCCTTTCCTGCAGCCCATCCTCGCGGCGAGCCTCGGAGTCCAGGACACGTGCGGCGTCCACAACCTTCATGGAATGCCCGGAATTCTGGGAGGGCTGGCAGGAATCATCGCCACAGCGCTGGGGAGGAAGAACAAGTGAGGCAGCATTCCCAAATACAGCCATGATGTCAGTGCGGAGGGTTCCTGTGAAATCCGCCCAAAAATAACGTCTAACAGACAGACTTTATCCGTTTTTTCTTTCCCAATAATGAATGGTAATTCTTTGCAGTAATGAATGATGGTCTGTCAGCATGTCAGGGAGAGCTTCTCATGTATGTGCTTTTTTCGCCCCCTAGTGGTCAGGCCCCGATGCAGGCTGCAGCCCTGGCCTCCTCTCTGGGATGTGCTCTGGTCGGGGGCGCAGTAACAGGTATGTGCCTCTCGCTTACATTTTATCACACATTTACATTCCTCAAAAACCCAAATGATTAGAGGAAAATGCCACTAAGATCTGAACAAGTCCTCTCTTAGTTGCCCAAGATGCATTACAAACTGCTGATGTGGTTGAATGTATGATGTTAATTGAGCGGTCATGTGACTTTGACCCTGATTCTCAGGCCTCATAATGAAGCTGCCAGTGTGGGGTCAACCGCCCGACAAGAACTGCTTCGATGACTCCATTTACTGGGAGGTGAGTGCAGCGGTGCCTTGTGTCAGCTGCTCTCATGAGGACTGAGGGTGTGTGTGTGTGTGTGTGTGTGTGCGTGCGTGTGTGTGCGTGTGTGTGTGTCACACGTATGCCGGGCCCACAGGATGGAAACAATGGCTGACTAGCTTTATGAGACAGAATAAAATGCAACCAGGCTACAACATCCAAATGTACACTTGGCCAGCCATTTTTGTCCTGCTTTTTGGGGCAGTAGCTAACATTAGCAAACACCTACAGTGAGTGAACAAGCGGCAAATATTGGAAAACAAGATACAAGCTTTTAGCGATTATATGAAGCTTGTTTGTGTATTAGTACAATATAAACAGTTAAACCAAAATACCTTTTGGTTTTCAGTGCTGAGGGAAGAGTGACTCATAATTATCTAAAAACAAATATAGACCCTGTTGCCATCAGTGAAATAGAGAATTTAACCAATTGTGTGCTGCTTTAGTGCCTAATTTATTTTCATTGGTTGATGCCAGTAGCTCAGTAATGATCCATCTCACCTGTACTGGGCGGGGCCAGGTGAGGGCGGTGATTGACAGCTGATCTCTGCACAGGTACCAGAGGAGGGGGAGGAGAAGGAGGAGAGTCTGACTCACGGCGATCAGACCAAAAACAAGGCCGAGGCCTAAACTGACCTGTCTCCACCGCCGCTGTGCACCCGTCCCTCTCTTACTGCCGTCATCCCTCTCTCTAACCACCCATCCCTCTCTCTTACCACCCATCCCGCTCTTACTGCCGTAATCCCTCTCTCTTACCGCTATCATCCCTCTCTTTAACCACACATCCCTCTCTCTTACCACCCATCCCGCTCTTACTGCTGTCATCCCTCTCTCTTACCGCTATCATCCCACTCTTTAACCACACATCCCTCTCTCTTACCGCTGTCATCCCTCTCTTTACTGCCGTCATCCCTCTCTCTTACCACCCATCCCGCTCTTACTGCCGTAATCCCTCTCTCTTACCGCTATCATCCCTCTTTAACCACACATCCCTCTCTCTTACCGCTGTCATCCCTCTCTTTACTGCCGTCATCCCTCTCTCTTACCACACATCCTTCTCTCTTACCACTGTCATCCCTCTCTTTACTGCGTCATCCCTCTCTCTTACCACACGTCCCTTTCTATTACCGCTGTCATCCCTCTATCTATCCACAGATCCCTCTCTCTAACCACTATCATCCCTCTCTCTTACCACACATCCCTCTCTCTTACCGCTGTCATCCCTCTTTTTACTGCCGTCATCCCTCTCTCTTACCACTGTCATCCCTCTCTTTACTGCCGTCATCCCTCTGTCTTACCACACGTCCCTATCTCTTACTGCTGTCATCCCTCTCTCTAACCACCCATCCCTCTCTCTTACCACCCATCCCGCTCTTACTGCCGTAATCCCTCTCTCTTACCGCTATCATCCCTCTCTCTTACCACCCATCCCACTCTTACTGCCGTAATCCCTCTCTCTTACCGCTATCGTCCCTATCTCTTACCACCCATCCCTCTCTTACCGCTACTGTCCCTCTCTTTAACCCTCTAAATGAACACTGGTTAAGTTACTCAGCCAAAATCAAAGCCCTTCTTTTAATGTTGAGTATCCTTAGTGTGTGACAGCAGTACACACATCATCACCCATGTCAGTTCTGTACCTCAGTGACTGAAATGACAGGGGACTAGATTCATTTCTTGTTTTGCATTAGTTATTTTTTAGCACAAACTTGTGACTGGTGCCCTCTGCCCAGTCCATATGATCACCACTGCATCATAAACACACACACTGGCCTGCTAGGCCTCTGCAGTGATTCATGCAGCGGACGTCATTCATGAAACACACACACGCACACGCACACACACACACACACACTCACCATGCACTCTTTTCACAACTGAGTTTCAGACTTTAAGACTGAACTATGCAACTTAATCTCCTCTCAGGCGAAGCCGCCTCGCCTGCAGAACAGGTCTGAAATGTACGGATCCGTCTCTTCTGGTGCATTCTGGGCCTGAATCTTGATGCTAAAATCAGGAAGGAGGTAAACATGGGACCAGACTCACTCTGTGCTCAGCTTTTCCTGTGTCTCAGGTGCAAACTGCCAGGGTCTCTGTTTACACTCCCAATACTATCTAATGGCAGCCTGTAATACCTTAACTTTATGGGCCACAGCCACCTTTACTGTGCATTACACTAGTATTCAAACGCAGTGACTGAGCCCCTGATCCCGGGCTAACGTTAGCATTAACCCACCGCCAGTGTACTGCTGACACGGGAAGGCAAAACTGGAGACTCCAGTCAAGTATTTTTCACCTGCAGTCCTGACCCTGCTCTCAGTCCCGACCCTGCTCTCCGTCCTGACCCTGCTCTCCGTCCTAACCCTGCTCTCAGTCCTGACTCTGCTCTCCGTCCTAACCCTGCTCTCAGTCCTAACCCTGCTCTCAGCCCTGACCCTGCTCTCAGTCCTAACCCTGCTCTCAGTCCTGACCCTGCTCTCAGTCCCGACCCTGCTCTCAGTCCTGACCCTGCTCTCAGTCCTAACCCTGCTCTCAGTCCCGACCCTGCTCTCAGTCCTGACCCTGCTCACAGTCCTGACCCTGCTCTCAGTCCTGACCCTGCTCTCAGTCCCAACCCTGTTCTCAGTCCTGACCCTGCTCTCAGTCCCAAACCCTGCTCTCAGTCCTGACCCTGCTCTCAGTGCTGACCCTGCTCTCCGTCCTAACCCTGCTCTCAGTCCTGACCCTGCTCTCAGTCCTAACCCTGCTCTCAGTCCCGACCCTGCTCACAGTCCTAACCCTGCTCTCAGTCCTGACCCTCCTCTCAGTCCCGACCCTGCTCTCAGTCCTGACCCTGCTCTCAGTCCCGACCCTGCTCTCAATCCCGACCCTGCTCACAGTCCTATCCCTGCTCTCAGTCCTGACCCTCCTCTCAGTCCCGACCCTGCTCTCAGTCCTGACCCTGCTCTCAGTCCCGACCCCGCTCTCAGTCCTAACCCCGCTCTCAGACCGAACCCCGCCTCAGTCCTAACCCCGCTCTCAGTCCTGACCCTGCTCTCAGTCCTGACCCTGATCTCAGTCCCGACCCCGGTCTCAGTCCTGACCCTGCTCTCAGTCCTGACCCTGCTCTCAGTCCTATCCCTGCTCTCAGTCCTGACCCTGCTCTCAGTCCTATCCCTGCTCTCAGTCCTGACCCTGCTCTCTGTCCTAACCCTGCTCTCAGTCCTAAACCTGCTCTCAGTCCTGACCCTGCTCTCAGTCCTATCCCTGCTCTCAGTCCTGACCCTGCTCTCCGTCCTAACCCTGCTCTCAGTCCTAACCCTGCTCTCTGTCCTAATCCTGCTCTCAGTCCTGACCCTGCTCTCCGTCCTAATCCTGCTCTCAGTCCTAAACCTGCTCTCAGTCCTGACCCTGCTCTCAGTCCTATCCCTGCTCTCAGTCCTGACCCTGCTCTCCGTCCTAACCCTGCTCTCAGTCCTGACCCTGCTCTCCGTCCTATCCCTGCTCTCAGTCCTGACCCTGCTGTCCGTCCTAACCCTGCTCTCAGTCCTGACCCTGCTCTCCACTTCATCCATTAGAGAAGGAAGGAAAATCAGCAGAAGAAGGAAATAGCGATGAAAATGTGTTCCTGCTCTTTCAAAGATCAGTCTGCAGTGACGTCACTGATAGACACAGCAGAGTCACAGCAGATTCACAGCAGATTCTTGGTGAATTGATGGCAGATTGGCTGCAGACGCACAGCCCATATGCTCTTGGGTTCTCTGCTCAATAAGGGAAACCCGACTCCTGTTTCCTAACTCACAAACAGCACATTTAACCCATTTGTTTCCACTTAATGATGGAGGAAGGACAGACACAAGGAAATTAAGGATGGAGGTGAAAAATAAATGACTGAATTAATGACTGAGACACAATAATTTCACGTTTATTTTATTAGTCATCCAGTGATGCTTTCAGCACGGTCAGCAATGTGAAGACTTAATCATGAGCTACACGGAAATTCACCGAATGTTTAAAAGATCAGTGTAATATAGTTCTACACTTTTCCTAAATGTATCATGTATTAATACTGTCATTTAGAAATATGTTTTATATGGTATATCCTATACCTGTGTGTTTTTATATGCATATTTTTTGACAAGGGTATAAATAAAATCAATCGCCAAGTGCCTTAAAACATGTCACGTGTTTAAATAAATTCAGCAGTGAACAGAATGCACCATTTGTTCAAATTCTATGTCAAGATACTGGAAATTTGGCTGAATATATATTTTGGTTAAATTTTCATATAACTGACAATTCCCCACCGAGATAAAAGCTGCTATAACTAGCATTAAGTGTAATGTAGTATGTATAACCCATCATCATCATCAAAAAAAAAAAATTAAAGGAATAGGCATCCTTGAATATAATATCATGTCACTTGTAATTTCATAAGTTTTCTTATTCAAATATTCACAAAGAGAAAGAACTCTGAATTTTCTTTGGGTCATTCCAAAGTTAACCCTTAGAGAGCTGAAATAAATTTTCAAAGAATTATAAATTAAATTATCCAGCGCTGTTGAAAACCTATCATGTGGCGACTTGTTTACAAGAGCTCCCTAGCGGGAGCCACATGACAGGTTTTCATTTTGATATCTTACATCATTGAGCAACAGTAGCTTCCTTTAGCGCTGTAAGGGCTCAGGAGTCTCCCACGTAAACCCACTCACATTTGACTGATTTTTTTTTTTTTTTTTTTTTTTTGCACCTCTAAATGTATAAAGAACAGAAGCAAATTTTTAGGCTACAACTCCAAAGGATTTCTGAGATATACTCCTCCAAAAAAGGGGGGCCATGCCAACTTTTTTTGCAATTGTCAATTACTAGGGGTTTTTGGAGGCCAATATCTTGGAAATAAATCAGAGCTTTGAGCTGAAAATTGCTCCCCCAGGTTATTGGGGCCCAGGATTTCAGAATCTGCCATCAGAATTGGTTTACCTCTTCTCTCTTCAGTGTCATTGGCTGCTCAGTTATGAATATTTTCACGGGCAGAAATCAAAAATTCAATTTTCAGGGACCCCCTCTCAGCCCAGGATCACCTACAGAGGGTTAATGAAGCTGGATTCCTTTTATTTAGGAACATTTTCTGTCAGCAATTAGAATATTGACTATATTAAAGTCTTAATATCGGAGTTAAGAGCCTCTGAAAAGGGTTCTGTAAAAAAAAAAAAAAAAGATTTTTGCCAATTTTTGGGTGACAAGTTCAGCACGTGGGCACTTACCCATGTTTATGATTTTTTTGTTTCATTTTAAATGTATGTTGCCCATATTTTTTCAAAATTTCGACTTGTCTCATCACCTTCATTGTTAAATTATTTTGTCAAAAGGCCTTTTTTGGCAAAAATGCCCCCTAAATCGCTTTAGATCCACATTCACAATTGTCAATAAGTATAATTGAGCCCCTAAGAGCCATACTGGGCCAACCCATGTTGTGGAACTTTTGAGAAAATGGGACTCAAAGTTGCCAGCCTCCTGTGTCATCTAGAGTATCTGGGAACTAGAAACACTGCTTATGTTAAAAACTCAAGATATGTACAATTACGTGATGCACTTCTTATGCAGGTTTTGGATGCCCTACTGTTTCATTTTAAGTGAAACCTACCTCCTTCTGAAGAGGAACCATCATCTTCTGATTCATTTGGGACAAACTCTAGGTCTCCATTATCTTCCACTTCACCATCATCATCAATCATAGCAAGCAGTTCCTCATCAGTGAGATACCGAGCTGCCATGTTTACATTGAATTATGGAAAAGTTTTGGGGTGGTCCACTATGGCTAAGGCAGTGCAGTGCATATGTACAGGGGCAGAGAGGACGTTTGCTTGTATGAACAATCCGTGTGGGCAGATTGTGTTGGCTCATTTAGGAAATATAGATCTCAGTTTTCTGCACATGCTGACTACCTCAACTCAATTTCGCCAAAAGTGCGGGATGGCCCGGTATGGTTCTTAAGGGCTCAATTATAGACATGCTTATTTGTGTGATAAATGATCTTTCATAGTGCAATCTGTCTTGGTATAAAGCCCCAGTGGAGTCAATTTAACCTCCTCCACCCAGTTTCCATACATCCTGAGCCCTGAACTTGAAATATTTAGCAGGATGGAAAATAGATATCAGCCTTTTCCATTCCTCAAGCACATCTCCTGCTACAAGCTCCTAATTCACTGCGCCACGAGATCCCTGAACCCCTAAATACACCCTTTTAATCTATTCTGGACATGGTGGAGAAGATTTCCCCGACAATGTAGGATTTGGCTCTCCCATACGTACCTCTCAGAACCAGCAGAGCAGCAGCTGAGTCAGAGCACTGAACGGACCGCTCTGGCCACCGAAAATCCTTCGACCCACGCAAGACCCCTCATCTCCAGTCGCGCCTCTCTGCTATGAGGTAAAAGTAGCTCGATAGTATATAGTACATACTTCGGTACAGTTGGTAGCGGTATGCACGTACAAGAAGTTTTATTTACAGACCATTAACAGAAAAGAGGAAGAAGAGGAATAATAATAATAACAATAATAATAATATGAAGAGGCGCCAGTCTGCTGGTTGAAGCAGGAAGTGGTAGGATCCCAATTAGTAGGGAGCCACAGCCATTTGGAGTGACCGTCATCTGAGTTTCGCTTTCTGACCGGGAGATTTGAAAACATGGAGTGCGACACGGCAGAAAGTTCTAAAAAGAAAAGGAAACAGGGAAGTGGGGCTGAAAGCGAGGAAGAGGAATATGTTGTGGGAATGAAGGCTGCAGTAACAGGCTGTCCTGCAAACGGTCTTTTGAGAGATATGCACGAAGTGGGAAGATTTATTAAAAACGAAATCGGAGACGTAAAGGCAGTGAGAGCAACGCAAGGTGGAACGGTAGTAGTGGAATGTAGGAATAGGAGACAATATGATAACCTACTGAAAGTTACAATGTTTGATTTGACGAGTGTGGTTTGTTTCCCAGTGAATAGAAACACAAACATTTAGGGGGTTATAAGCGGCGTGCCGCTATCATTTGAGGCCAGTGCTTTTATGAATGTGGAGGGAGTTTGTGAGGCAAGGATACTGAAAACTCGAAGGTTAGGAATGGAGCAGGAAAGTCTGTCAGTTCTATTAGAATTTAAGTCTGAGTTACCCGAGAGAGTGTTTTTAGATTATGTAAGCTATCGAGTGCGGGAGTATGTAAGGGCACCACTTAGATGCTGCTGGTTTCAGGAGAATGGGCATGTGGCAGCGGGATGCAGGAGGAGAACACACAGATGCCGAAGATGTGGGAAAGAAGGATGTATGGAGGATGAGTGTACTATAAAGGAACAGATAGTGTGTTTTCACTGTGAGGTTGGAGCATTGGATTGTAAACGAAGGAAAAAGGAACAGGAGGTGGAAAGAAAAAGAACACACGGGAGAATGTCGTATGCAGTGGCTGTTAAGAGGGTGCAGGTGGAAAAAGAAAAGGTGGGGAAAGAGCAGGCTAGGGTTCAGGAAATTGGAAAACCAGATGAGAATTTAATCAGAATGGAAAGAAGGCACTTTTTGGCTTTTATCGCAATGGTGGTGATTTGTTCTAGAGACCTTGAAAGCAAAATGGAGAGAATCAAAATGGTAGTTGATGCAGCGCGGGAATTTTTCGGCATAATGGATGTTAGAGGGGACGAAATTCAAAGGATTTTGGAGAGAGGGTTCGGCGGGGGTCAGATGACAGAAAAGTAAAGTTTAGGACAGGGGATTACAGAATGTTGGTAGGACAGATATTTGAGTGTTTTTTTTTTTTTTTTTTTTTTTGATGCAACTAAGTTAATTTTGTTTCTGCGGAGGGCAGTAATACGCCTAGTAGCGTCCAACTTCACTAAATCGCAGAAGAAGAAGAAGAAGTCTGAGGTTGGCGTCAACGCAGTGCATTCCGGGCTACAAAATGGTTGCATTGTTAATTTAGTTAGCGTGTGTTGTTCCAGCACTGTGAACATGTTACGTTGTTAGATATAAATATTGCTGACTCGAAAAAAAGGCCATAATTGCACGATAGTGTGATTTTATATGAAGTGTATCCAGCTCTTTACGGTCACGGATTTTGGTTCGAACGAGTAACTGCATGGTTTTTGAACAATGGTAAGTAGACTAGCTAACCAGCTAGCTAATCTAAGATACACTGTGAAGAGCATAAAGAAGACGTGAAAAGCTAGCCGACGTTAGCTGATTTACCTGGCCAGCTAGCTAAATAATTAGCTACACAAGCCGGATGCGCGGATATGTAGCTAACTAGCTAGCTTGTTGCGACGTTGCTCAGAAGTCACAAACCTGTCATAAATCCGAGAAGGTGCGATAGCTACGATTTTTTAAGGCAGTGGATGTTTTGCCGTGAACCGGTTTTACATTTCTTCGGCTATTTGGCCGTGACCTCCGGTACACATGCGCAGTTGTATTACTTTTGGACTTAAAACACAGAAATCAATGGAGTATGTTTGGCGAACGTTAGTGTATGAACTCGGTAGCCAGCGAACAACTAAACGGGTGCGTTTCCCAAAAGCGTAGTTGGTAACTACGTTAGCAACTTACTTAGTTGGTCCATTCACAGTCAACGGGTCCAACTACGCACGTTAGCATCAGTGATTTCGGGAAACGCATCCCAGCCTCGTCAATGCATAACTGACCTAGCTACGCTGCTAATGCGAAATAATTGCGATTCACTGTTTTTTATTGATTTATATGCACCGCAAATAGGTAGCTGAGCAAGCGAACTAGCTTGCTAGCCTAGCGTGCAAGCTAGTTTGTTGGTTTCTCAGTCAATGTTCTCAGTCAACTTTTATATTCGGTGCATATTAATACCAACTAGCGAGCTAAATACTCGCGGTGCGACTCCAGCGTAGTTCGCGTAATAATGGCTATACACATTTTAAATTGACTTAAATGCATGAAATATAACCTCAGCTAGCAGTATCTCATGTATGTAAATGCCAGCTAGCTAACTAAATGGCGAAGTTATAACTATTCAATATTATCCATTGATTTCTGTGGGCAAGTCCAAAAATAATACAACTGCGCGTGTGTACCGGAAGTCACGGCCGAATAGCCGTAGAAATGTATGACCGGTAAGCAGCAGGAGACCCGCTGCGCGTTTTTAAAGTGCTCTTCTGTTCAGTTTCGCTACTTGCGGGTGACGCGGTGGCTGCGGATGCGAGTGATTTGGCTGTTGTCTGGTGACGGGAGGAAAAGCAGGTTTTTTGTTCTGATAGTTTAGCTAGCGAATATTAACTATTTCACAGGCCTCTCCCGAGGCAATGCATTTAGCTTCGAACCAATTTACGATAGGACTGGCAACCTGCTAAAATACTGTATTGATCATAGCTGGGTGACACTGGCGGGCGTTACTGTGCAGCTTTAACCACGCGCACTTCTCCTGTGATCTGGAAAACCCTAGTGCGCGTGTCACTCTCGGTGGAAACTGAGTTTGACCCTCATTTACTGTAATCTAGAGCAGTGAAAATCTTCAAACACTTGCTATTTGCGTTATTTGAACTGTCAAAATAAAGTTTCTATTATTTATTTCTTTTAGGAAAAATCTAAAGGTTTTCGTTCAAGAGTGAGACCCTTGCCACTGATAAACCATGGAGGTAATATAATAGAACTGGAGAGAGCAAGGAAGTACCACCCCTATTACTTTCGATGGGAGATGCTAGGCTAGCTACTTCAGCCCAGTAAGTACGGAATTGACCGACGCCATCTATAAAAATGGCGTTCCATAGGTGCTTATTTCCGGCACCATTTCATAAGATTGCCAATCCAATTACACAGCACAAATGGCCAAGAAAATGTGTCGTCTGTGCGGATTGGCGAATGTGTTTGAGGGGAAATGATGAGCAGCGCTGTTGATCTGGAACGCGCACGCACTTTTCACTCTTTTCATTGAACTGTTGCAGTCAGAGCAACAGCTGGACAACCAAACTCGTGCACGAGCTGTCATCAAGCTCTAAGTAGCAGTTCTTATTTTACAGGCCCTCTTGAAAACATCGAACAGTTGCGTCAGACAAAGAGCAAACTAATGAAGGATTACCGAATACATTTTGTTTTCACTTTATTTGGCAAGAAAAAAAGGCACACTTTTCAATTGGTGTCTATGGAGCTTCAGCGTCTTTGGCCACAAAATTGCATCCTTGGGAAACGCGGAAGCAGGAAGCTAACATGCTAACTGGCTGAAGCAAAGGTACTTCCTCGTTCTCTCTGGTTCTCTTATATATCTCAGTGATAAACTCGCTTTGTTTTTCCAGATCACAGAAGACAAGACTTGTTGTGCTCCGAAATATTGCGCATCTTTTCCTGTGGCGGATTGCACAGGATTGCGACCTTGTGAGCATGCTCGAAGGGTTCACTAAGGATTACGGCCTTAAATGTGATGAGTAGAAATCAATGGATAACAGTGAATAGTCATAACTCTGCCATTTAGTTTGCTAGCTAGCATTTACATGCACCAAATATACCTAGCTAAGTCAGCGAAAAGGCTGTCTAGCTAGCTAATGTTAGTTCGCTTGCTTAGGTAGCAAGTTCGCATGCTAAGCTAGCGAACAGTTATATTTGATTCATGTAGTTAAGTCCATAGAAAATAAGTGAGTAGTCTTTATTTTGCTAACTTGGCTAGAGTGGAACTGTGAGTATTTAGCTTGCTTGGTGGCATTGATATGCACCAAACGTGATTTTTTTTTTGCTGTGTGTATAATTTTAGTCATGAAGAACTTACTGATTTTTGGAAGTTCATTTGTTCACTTTTGTACCTGTGAATTACTCTTATTTAGCTTTTTTCCCCACAAAGCACAATGTGAATATGGAACTGCCGTGAAGTCAGCAGCAGATTCGGCTACAAATTGACACCACCCGATGCAGCTCAAATGATGGGCGACTGCCGAATGGTCCATGAAACTTTCATTGCAAAATATAAATCTACAGGGCTGTGTATATGCAGGAATACGGTTTGTTAGGGTTGGAGTGTAAATCTGCGGGGCTGTATAAATGCAGGAATATGGTTTGTTAGGGTTGGAGTGTCAATCTGCGGGGCCGTATATATGCAGGAATACGGTTTGTTAGGGTTGGAGTATAAATCTGTGGGGCTGTATATACCCAGGAATAAGGTTAGTTTTGACAGAACTGCAGAAAAATGGGCGTTATCGGTTTGAAGAGCCGCTCTGGGGGCTGGATTGAGTGGAGTATCTGTGTTCTCTCCCGCAGTCGGATCGAGTCGACTCCAAACGGCCGAGGAGCGAGTCTTGCGGGAGCCGCGATGAGAGGAGAGCCCGGAGCCCCGCAGGTGAAGCTCAGTTAAACAGTTTCGTCGTTTCTGAAGCCTTTTTGAGCTCTCCGGTGGTGGGCCGGCTCGTGGCGCAGCGGGAATAAAGGCCTCTTTGCTTGTTTGTTTGTTTGGCTGGAACAGGAACAGCGAGAGGGAAGAAGAGACGCCGGCGCAGCAGGAGCAGGTCATCTTCATCGTCCTCTTCATCCCGCTCCTCCTCTTCCTCCGCATCGTCCTCCTCCTCTTCATCCCGCTCCTCGACGAGCCGGTCCAGCTCCAGCAGCAGCAGCAGTGGTGAGTGGGGGGAGCGGGTGTTGGCTTCAGAAGTATTGGGACGGTAACACAGTTTTAAGGTGCTGTAATACCTACACAGTTCACTCAGTACAGAGGTTAACACCCCAGAGTTAAAGCTGAAAATCCTCGCTGCCGACTTGTAACTCCTGAAAGACGCGGCTGGTCTGGCTGTTACTGACCTGTCTGTACACAGACCTGTCTGTACACTCACAGTGTTTCAGCTTCATTAGAGTGGAAGGCTGTGGTTAATTACTGCAGAGGCGCAGATGAGCCCCGGTCTGCTGTAAAACGTGCTGTTCCCTGTGTCCCAGAGTCCCGCAGGAAATCCCGGTCTAAGAAGGGGAAGAAGGGGAGACGCCACAGGAAGGTAGATACTCCTCCCGTTACAGCCGTCCTGAGACCCGCCGCACTGTGTGCTCATGATCCCGGTGTTACATGCCAGTGTACTTATATTCCCATTGTGTCTGTTCGTACGTCTGTGTGTCTGTGTGTGTGTGTGTGCGCGTTGTTTGTGTGTGTGTGTGTGTGTGTGTGTGTGCACGCGTTTGTGTGTCTGTGTGTGTCTGTGTGTGTGTTTGTGCGTGTGTTTGTGTGTGTGTGTGCGCGTGTGTGTGTGTGTGCGCGTTTGTCCGTGTGCTTGTGTGCGTGCGTTTGTGTGTGTGTGTGTCTGTGCGTGTCTGTGTGTGTGTGTGTGTGCGTGCGTTTGTGTGTGTCTGTGTGTGTGTGTGCGTGCGTGCGCGTGTGTGTGCGCGCGTTTGTGCATGCGTTTGTGTGTGTCTGTGCGTGTCTGTGTGTGGTGTTTGTGCGTGTGTTTGTGTGTGTGCGCGTGTATGTGTGTGCGCGCGCGTTTGTGCGTGTGCTTATGTGCGTGCGTTTGTGTGTGTGTGTGTCTGTGCGTGTCTGTGTGTGTGTTTGTGCGTGCGTTTGTGTGTGTCTGTGTGTGTGTTTGTGCGTGCATTTGTATTTGTGTGTGTGTGTGTGTATTTGTGTGTGCGTTTGTGTGTGCATTTGTGTGTGTGTGTGCGTGCATGTGTTGGTGGTTTCTCTCCCCGTGTATGTGTGGTGTATGTATATGTGTGCGAGTGTGTGTCTGTGCGCGTGTGTGAGTGTGTGTCTGCGCGTGTGTGAGCACGTGTGAACTTTAGCGCAAAGAGAAGAAACACAAGAAGAAGAAGGGGAAGCGGCGGAAGGAGGATGATGACGGTAGTGAGGAAGAGGGAGGGCCCGTGCAGATCTCTAAGGTACCATCTGTCTTCATTGAAGGTCAGAGGTCATTCAGCCTAAATGCTTTTATATTAACCGTGCGCTTGTGTGTGTGTGTGTGTGTGCGCGCGCTGCGTGTGTGCGCGTGTGTGTGTGTGCGCGTGCATGTGCTTGTGTGTGTGTCAGTATCTGAAGCAGAAGAAGAAGAGTGGACGGTACAGTATGATCTCGGGACGGAAGATCAAAATGAAGGTGAAGAAATCCAGGAAGGACAAGGAGGTAAAAGTGCAGCCGGCTCTTTAAGAGAGCGAGTGATGTCATCATGGATTAAAGGGTCTTATATGAATCTGATCTTAATGAGGAATTGAGTCATTCTTGGGGCGCCTCCCTCCCCTCAGCTGTGTGTGTGTGTGTGTGTGTGTGTGTGTGTACTTGTTTCACTATGCTTACAAGGATTAACGAATGTCTTGTTGGGACTTAAAGACCTCATAAGAGCAGTAAAGTCTGAAATAAATAGCATTGTGGGGACATTTGAGGTCCCCGTAAGGAAAAGTCTTAATTCTGGGCCAAGCTAGTGTTTAATGAAAGAAGCTGGAAAGTCACATTTTTGAGGAAAATGATTTTGATGTTACTTTGGACTTACTGGTTTCTTCTGAATCATTTTTCACTGGAACTGTGTAGAAATAATGCCCAGGTTTCCAAAAAACACCAAAGCAAGGAATGGCAGAAGGCATGGCCTTACTGACGGGATTGGATATGTTATGCCCATTTTTCTCAAAATGTCTGAAATGTGACTTACTTGCTTTTTCCATTTAATGCCAGCAAGGGCTGGGTTTAAGTTTGGGTTTAGAGCTGGATTTAGGTTCTGGTTTAGGGCCGCATTTAGGTTTGGGTTTAAGGCTGGATTTAGATTTTGGTTTTGAGCTGGGTTTAGGTTTGGGTTTAGGGTGGGGTTTAGGTTAGGGATTAGGGCTGGGTTTAGGGCCGCAGCTAGGTTTGGGTTTAAGGCAGGGTTTAGGGTCAGGTTTAGGGCTGGGTTTGGGTTTAGGGCTGGGTTTAATTTTGGAGTTAAAGTCGTGCTTATAGTTCAGACTGGGTCTAGTTTTGAGGCTGGGTGTTAGAATTATTCTCTAGGCTTAGGTGTTATATTACAACCCCAATTCTGAAATAGTTGGGACGAAGTGTAAATTGTGAATGAAATAAAAATTCAATGACTTTCAGATCCCATGAGCCAATATGTTATTTACAATAGAACATAGATAACATTTCAAATGTTGAAACTGAGGCATTTTACATGTTTATCAGCAAAATGAGCTTAATTCAAATTTTCTGGCTGCAGCAGGTCTCAAAAAATTTGGGACACAGGCAAAAAAGGGCTGAAAAAGCAATTAATATATAAGAGAATCAGCTGAAAGGACATTTAGCAAGTAATTAAGTTAACTGGCATCAGGTGTGTAACATGATTGGCTACAAAAGGGATGTTTTAGAGAGGCTGAGTCTCTCAGAAGTAAAGATGGCCAGAGGCTCTCCAACCTGTGAAGGCTTGCGTAAAAAAAAATTGTGAATACTTTAAAAACAATGTTCCTCAACGCTAAATTGCAAAGGCTTTGAAGGTCTCATCATCGACCGTGCATAACATCATCAAAAGATTCAGAGAAACTGGAAAAATCTCTGCGTGTAAGGACAATGTCAAGACCTTTACTGGATGCCCGTGATTTTCGGGTCCTCAGACGCCACTGCATCACTCACCGCATGATTCTGTCATTGATATTACTAAATGGGCCCAGGAACACTTCCAGAAACCACTGTCTGTAAACACAGTCCGCCGTGCCATCCACAGATGCCACCTAAAAACTCTATCATGCAAAAGGAAGCCATTGTTGAGCATGATCCAGAAGCGCCCGCCGTGTTCTGTGGGCCAAGGCTCATTTAAAATGGACTTGTAGCAAAGTGGCAAAGTGTCCTGTGGTCAGACGAGTCCAAATTTGACATTCTTGTTGGAAATCATGGGCGTCATGTCCTCCGGGCTAAAGAGGAAAAAGACCACCCCTCCTGTTTTCAGCGTTCAGTTCAAAAGCCAGCATCTATGATGGTATGGGGATGCATTAGTGCATATGGTGTGGGACACTTGCATGTTTTAAAAAGCACCATGAATGCTGAAAGGTATATAAAGGTTTTAGAGCAACATCTGCTCCTCTCTAGACGACATCTATTCCAGGGAAGGCCTTGTGTATTTCAGCAGGACAATGCAAAACCACATACTGCAGCTGTTACTACAGCATGGCTTCGCAGTAGCAGAGTCCGTGTGCTGAACTGGCCTGCCTGCAGTCCTGATCTTTCACTGATTGAGAACATTTGGCGCATAATTAACCCTTTACTCCCTGCTACCGCCTACAGTCGTGATAATTTAGGTCGCTGTGCAGGCGAGTCCCGACTACAGGCGTGATAAACACATCGCTTCTGCTGGCGAATCCCGACTACAGTCGTAGTATTTTAGTAGCCACATTGTCTCAGGGCACCAGGGGTCAGTGGCTGCTAGGGCAGCAGTCTAAGATAGCTACTAGGGAGTAAAGAGTTAAATGAAAAGTCTGTCAAAGGAGATCCAAAACTCTCCAGCAGCTGGAAGCCTGTATTAAAAAAGAGTGGGATCAAATTCCAATGGCTAAACTCAAGAAACTTGTCTCCTCAATGCCCAGACGCCTCCACTCTGTGTTAAAAAGAAGAGGGGATGCTACACCATGGTAAACAGGCCCCCGTCCCAACTCTCTTGAGACCTGTAGCAGCTATCAAATTTGAAATGAGCTCATTTTGCGGATAAAATGGTAAAATTTCTCAGTTTCAACATTGGCTGTGTTATCTCTGTTCTAGTGTGAATAAAATACTGGCTGGTGTGATTTGAAAGTCACTGCGATTTGATTTTATTCACAATTTATACTTTGTCCCAACTATTTCAGAATTGGGGTTGTAAATTAATGTTAAAGTTTGGGTTATTAGTAAGATTAGGGTAAGGGAAGGGGTTAAATTTTGGGTGATTTTAGGTTTTGGGGCTAAGGAAATGCAATTTTGCTATTAAAATAATTATTTGGTCCCCATGAGTATTACTAAACCAAAGCTGTGGGAACGTGCGTGCATCCGTCCGTCCGTCCGTCTGTCCACAAAATAAGTGTTTAGCGTGTGGTATATTGCAGTTTCCCTAGTGTCAGGTCATGCTTTATCAGTATGTACAAAGATATGGCCAGTAAGTGGCGCTGCTGCTCTCTTGACCGTGTGTGTTTTATTGCAGAGAGATAAGAACAGGGCTGAACTCCTTCATTTTCTCAACTCGGCCATGTGACCCACGACGGGAGCTCGGCTGGGAAGCCATTTTATCTGGAAACTTCTGTCCACGGTCATGTGACTGGCGCCCTCCAACGAGTACAGCCGCGGTCTCCATGGCGACACAAACAAAACACCATCATTGGCGGCTCCTTTTCCATAACCCTGCGCCGTCATTTTCACTACATGGTGGTTTTTTTAATATAAATGTGGGATTTTGTTGTTCAATTATCATGTTTTTGTCTGAAGTTCGCATTTTTGTAAATGACCAAACTGTCCTCCAGAGAGTAAATATCTGGAAAAACTTGATCTAAAAATGTAAATCCCACGTTTCTCTAAAAAAAAAAGAGTTCAGTCGTGAAATTATCAGGTCGTCATGGCAACAAATTTGAGACTTCACCCCTCCCTCCCCTGACTGATTTTCAGTTTTTTGTTTTTTTGTGGTAATTGTGAATCATTGCTGGGGTCAGTGTGAGCTGTGGTTAGAGAGACTGTAGTGCTGGTCTGATACTGGGGGGCAGATGGGGGGTTCAGACTTTGCTTTTTGACAGTGGCGGGGGATTCACCCTTGAAAAGTCTGTTCACAAGGAAAGAAGGATAAAATACTATTCTTCATTTTTACTCTGGTTTCACACAGATTTTTAATGGTAAAATGGCTGTTTATGATAAAGTCCAAGTCTATGTGAAGTGACACTGTTGAAATGAATAACGGCAAAGTCTGTTTGAAACTTTTTTTGATTTTGGAGGATGGGGGGGCAGAGTTTATCCTGCAGTAATAAAACATGTCCCACACAATTATTTATTGTGCTTACTGTGTGTGTCTCAGTGCTTCTAAACACAACAGCTATATTCCTCACACACCACACACACACACCAAACAGTAGCCCAATATCTCTGGTGTTTGGAAGGTTGGGGGCTGAGTGCTGATAAGATGAGTACAGCTAATGGGCCCTTAAATAAGGCCCTTGACCCCAGTGCTGTAGGACTGGTCCCTCAGCCTGCTCACCTGTGTGTGGTTGCTCCATTTATGTAGCTGATGCCAAATATTTGAACGTAAATGTGATTAGCACACAAACTGAATGAATTACACCCCCTGTCCCACAGGGGGCGCATAATGGTGGACGGAGAAACACTTGAATAAACCCCATATGGCCCATGGTGGCAGGTACTACCTGGCAATCGCAAACACAAAATGCTTCAGTGTTCCTTGAGATGTTTATCTGAGAAGTTGGTGTACAACTATCAAAATGGCTGCTGATGAACACTGGATACCCGTTCGGGTGTTATAACTCACTGCTCTTGAGTGTTACTGAAAAACGTATGAAGTCTCTTTCAGTCAAAACTGAAAACCAGTTTTGTTCTTGAAACACTTTGCCTCATTGCATGTAGAACCATGAATAAAAAATAATCCCTGATTCCATGTGTTTCGCTATGAAACAACCTGGCAATTCATCAGTACTGAGAAGCAAAAACCTTGCAAGTTGATCTTTCTGGATCTCTTGAAATTTTTAATTTTTTGTGATGGCAATACCTTGCTTGTTCGATGAGCCTTCATTTATCAAAAATCATTTCTTTTAATAAGAAAATTCCATTGGGAATTGTTGACTACTTCTGTTTTGAATTTAATAGGATCACATTGTTACGCCGTGTGTTTTAGACCGCGGTTTGAGATCAAAATGATTGCATAATTGCAAGGTTTTTTCCATCATTTTGATAATTGATATTTTACATTTTTGGATGAAAAAACCCAGTGAGTCTTTTTGTCTCAAAAAAAAACCTCTGAATATTTATTATTATGTAATGAATAAAAAACTTCCAAGTCAGTTCTGTTGTCAGACTAGAGCTTAATCCCAGAGGGATTGAGTTTTCTGTCTTTTTTTATAGAATCTGCTTTTTGTTACTGGGTTTCTTTAAAAAAAACTGAAGTTATGTTGACCTCATTGAGCACAGAACCCACCGATGCCCAAGGACAATAACATGAGATTTCAGTCCCTCACAGGTTACCACTGCATACATGTTCATCCTGTTTGGAGAGTCACATGGGGGAGTGTGTGTGTGTGTGTGCCAGGGGTCAGGACCATCTGAATTACTTGCTAAAGCAGTGCACTCGGGCTTGATGATGGGGCCAAATTGATCCAATCAGGACAAGGTCAGTTTGAAGAGCCGTGATGGTGGGGCGAGGAAAGCACAGCCGTGTGTGTGTGCGCGCGTTTGCGTTTGTGGGAGCGTGCAAGTAAGCATGAATTTTAGCGTGACTATGAGAACGAGACTGGTATCTTTTAGAGGAACGTGTGTATTGATGATTATCAAAATGCAGAAGGGCATTACACATTTAGGTGACAAGAACATGCAAAAAAAAGTTTCTCTGACACACTGCAATTGAAAATCGTTCTACAGATAATGGTGACATGGAAATGATCACATCATTTCACTGAACATGACCACGGCAATGTTGGGCATTTTCAAATAACATTTCTGAACTTACATGGAACATTCTGGCATTTTCACCAGAGCCCTCTTAGAGGGTGTAATGTGCAAGTGTGTGAGAGCATCAGAGAGATTTCTAGGTGTTTATCCCAGCTCATCCTTGGCTGAGGAACTGCAGCTTTAGGAGCGCTAACACTTTGTGGAAAAACGTTTTGTCCTGTACAGAACTCTCCACTCTGTCACAAACACCCCACTGCCAAGCTGACAGCCCATCCAGCTCAGGGGACATGCAACCTCTGAGGTATTTCAGTAAAGATCTTATATTTATACAAAGTTCCTCATCTAGACCAAGCCCAAAAACTGAGGAGAACAGGACCATGCAAATACTGCAAAACACATTTTAATCAAACGGGGCAAGATTCAGAGGAAGGCATCACTGCCAAAACGACAATCCCACCCTTTTCGATTAAAACGACCGGTTTTTGGGCTTTGTCCAGATGAGGAACGTAGTATCAATGACCTTCCGGATCTGTGGAGTGCCTCTCTGCACTGTGTGTCTCAGCTGGAGAATGCTGTGACTCCCCTTTTTCAATCTTACTTCACCTGTTTGGACCATTGAGATACTACGTTCTTTCAAAAGGCGTGAGCTGACTGGGGCCTGATAAGGTTCAAGTACGCTAGAACATCCATGCTTACATTGCTAAATAAATCTCTTCATTCCCCTGATTTAACTCCTGTAAGAATGTTTCTCTGAAGCCATGCAGCTGACAGTCAAAATGTCAAGACCTTAGAATTACAAGGTTCTAACTAACATTTAAAAGGTTTTGAGAAATTTGCTTGCTAAGTTTGTCCACTCAGTGTACACTAAGGGAACTGGAACTTTGTAATTCTGATCTGAACCCAGTTTAACAAATGAATTGAACGCCCATGCTTAATCATTAGATAGAACTATGTATTGCCAATTGTGTGCAATAGTTAACTCAATTTTTACCAAGATGTCAGTTAGAACCCTTTCATTCTAAGGTTGTGATGTGTATTGAAAGCTAAAAAACTGTCCGCAGTAACACATTAAACTCACGCATAATAAACCTCCGCAGGACTGACCTTTCGTCACATTTGTTCCCCCGACACACTTTTCGAACTCGATATAGCGTCTGCTCAATGTTTAAAATTAATGGGAAGTAATGTGACTGGTGAATGCCAGTTCTCGAAGAGTGGGATAAAATGTCAAAAAGAAAAAAATATTTCAAATTGGCTTTTTGAAAACATATACATTAACCAAAATATGGCTTACACATCATCTAATTAATGAAAATTTGATCACTATTTTCCCCACTAGTTACATCATGAGATATATTTTTCCAATGTTAATAACTGCCGTCACATAAGCCCAAATCTACAATAAATCAAATCAATTCATTTTCAGAATGTCTTTCCAGAAAGCACTGAATCTGTGGCAGGCTGTCCCAATACAGACACAATATAAGAACTAGCGCACTGCTCAAATATGGGTGCATTAAGATTTTGGAGTCAAAAATCTAAGTGTTTACTAATCCTGGTTTGTACCAAAAGCCAGGAACATACTGATGTGCTGATGTTGGCAAGCAGTCAGTCTTACTTAGTGATGGACATTATCATTTGAACGAGGGCATGAGATTATCACTGTCCTGATGTTCAGTCTCGTAATTCCAAAATCTGTCTCTCATTTGCCCGGCACAGTCAGCAGTTTATAAAGAGAATAAAATGTAAAAATTAAAGGCTTATGTAGTGTTATATTAATCCGAGAGAATGTCTGTCCAGGGAGCTACAGGAGGAGAGACTGGTAAACTGATGTGGTAGCCCTTTTCTCTCTCTCTCTCTCTGGGTTCTTCCCTCCATCACTGAAGTCCCGTCTGTCCTCTGCCCTGGTACTCCAGTCTGTTCCCCACACTCCGCTCCCCCCGCTCACAGGGTTTTTCCGGAGCGGAATTCCGGCATGCTCCACACTCTCCTGCTGCGCTCCACTTTGCTCAGACCGCGCTCCACATCCTCCGACACCGTCTTCACCTCTGCCGTGTTCCCGAACGGGATAATCCGCACACGCGAGCGAAAGCTGAGCAGGGAGGAGCTGGCGGACCGGCGGCCGCCCCACTGACGCGAGAGACGCCTCGCCGCCTCCTCCTCACGAGAGCGCTCCAGCACCTCCCCGAGGACCGAGCGGAACAGAGCACTCACCTCCCCCACCTCCGGCTCGTTCTGCTGCAGAACCTGCCGGAACCTGCGGGGGAGAGAGAGATGGAGGGAGAGAGAGAGAGATTGAGGGAGAGAGAGAGAGAGAGAGGGAGGTAGAGAGAGATGAGGAAGAGAGAGAGATGGAGGGAGGGAGAGAGAGAGATGGAGGAACAGAGAGAGAGATGGAGGAAGAGAGAGAGGGAGAGAGATGAGGAAGAGAGAGAGATGGAGGAACAGAGAGAGGGATGGAGGGAGGGAGAGAGATAGAGGGAGAGAGAGATGGAGATAGGGAGAGAGAGATGAGGAAGAGAGAGATGGAGGGACAGAGAGATGGAGGGAGAGAGAGAGAGACGAGGAAGAGAGAGATGGAGAGAGAGAGTTTATTTTCACTCTCCCTAATGAACAGCAGATGCTTTATTAGATCCCACAATCAGTGTTTTGTTTGTTATCAGTTGGGTTATGGACCTTTCAGTTGCACAATAATAAAGACCCTGCTGAGTTTACAGAGTGCAATCGCGCGCTGCTCCTGAAGCAGTGTGCGCTGAGACTCCAAACCCTCTGACACCTGACGGCTTCAGCAGAAACGTCGTAATCATGAGTGAAGCAGAGAGGGCAGAAAAGGCCCTCGCCTGAAGAGAGTTTGGATGCGCGCCTGTGCTTTTCTTGCAGGTTAAAGTGACCGTCACAGGCGAGAGATGCTCCAGTCAGATTCCAGCTCAGTGTCTGAGCGTAAAATACATCATGACTCACATTAACACTCAGAGATAAACTGCTGTGAAGCACGACATTATTACACTGCTAATAGCTTCAATTTAAAATAGCAACAGGCAATGGAACACTATCATTTCTCATGTGTCTATATTCTACAGAGATGCGAGGGGGCACGTGTGTGGGTGTGTGAGTGTGTGTGTGTGTGTGTGTACCTCAGTATCACAGCCCCGCAGTATGATGGCGGAATTTTAGCGCAGATCTCCTCCAGAGCGAGTCTCTCAGCAGTGCTGATGTTGTAGGTGCTGCGCGGGTTGGCGCTGAGCCAGCTGTAGTCAACACCGGTCAGCAGGCGGCGATATTCGCGGTCTCTCTCCCGCTGCAGCCGCTCTGCCTCCTTCAGCTGCCAGCCCAGCTCCAGCATCAGCGTGTCCGTCACCACCTCCACCGGGTCGCGCTGAGCGCACCTGCCTCCCGACGACTCGCCCCAGCCCAGCCAGGACGCCATCATTGCGCTCCTGCCCAACTCCTCGCCACTACCAAGCTCTTCCCGTCCTCAGCTACAGTTTAATAATAATAATGAACACAGTGTAGTCCTGAGTTAGGTCCACCCTGCTCAGATCAGCTTCATATACAACGTAGATACTGTATTTCACATACATGTGTAATAATAATAATAATAATAATAATAATAATAACGGTGGATGACAGCAGGGTGTAAACAGAAACTACATCTCCTTCCCCATGGATGAAACTCATAGTTTGGTTTGTGGATGTGCTATGAGAAAGGGTTCAGAAAATCAACAGAAGAACTACTCTGGCCTCCAGGAGTGTTCACAGCAGATTTTATTCTACTCCCATAAGAAATGTTTGACTTACTACATCTTTGAAAAGGTGAAGTTTTGCCTACAGATGGTGCTACAGGAACAGTCATGGTGTCACCGGGACAATAGTATAGCTCTTTTATGCACCAAGACATTCACAGCAAAGTTGATCTGATTGCCATTACAACAGTTTGACTTATTGCATTTGGAAATGTAGATTAATCTTATGGTGGCACTACAGTAAAGGTAATACAGCCATCAAAATCAATAACGTTCCTCCTCCATGGACCAGGAATTTTGACAGCTGATGTGACAATATTTTCATTAATACAGCTGCAATTTTCAAACATTTAAAGTTTGACCTGGTGGTGAGACTACAGCAAAGGTTATTGAGTGACCACAAGCACATATGACATGTACCCACATGAACACACACACGCACACACACACGCACACACACACACACACACACACACACACACACACACACACACACACGTGCACACATCCTTGTACTTATATCTTTGTGAGGATATTACATTGACTTCCATTCATTCTTCCTGTGTCTCTACATCCTTTCCCTAATCTTAACAATAAGCAATGTATGCCTAACCCAAACCCTTACCGTAACCTTAACCTATCCCTAATTCTAACCTTACCCCTAACCCTTACCCTAACCTTGACCTATCCCTAATTCTAACCTTAACCCAAACCCTTACCCTAACCTTAACCTATATCTAATTCTAACCTTACCCTTAACCCCTACCCTAACCTTAACCTATCCCTAATACTAACCTTACCCCAAACCCTTACCCTAACCTTAACCTATATCTAATTCTAACCTTACCCTTAACCCTTACCCTAACCTTAACCTATCCCTAATACTAACCTTACCCCAAACCCTTACCCTAACCTTAACCTATCCCTAATTCTAACCTTAACCCAAACCCTTACCCTAACCTTAACCTATCCCTAATTCTAACCTTACCCCTAACCTTAACTGATAAGTCACTATTTGTCTTTGTAGTTGTGAGGACCGGCCAAAGTGTCCTCACTTCCCAAAAATGTCCCCCCTCTGTAGGAAAAAAAAAACATTTTGGTTCTCACTTTGTAGCAAGTACAAGAACACACACACACACACACACACACACATACTGGCTCAAACCAAAAGGAGTTCTCTGAGGTCCCCCAAATCAAACAGTAACACTCTTCACTCACTGGCAGCAGGAGATAATCACATGATCACATCTATGTCATTACATAATGTGCACAGTTTATGCCTTTTTATTGTTATGTATCGGAATTCTTCTAATTCCACACACACAAGAATCTGAGACCTTCGACAAACATACAAGCCAGAGTGCTGGTTTAAAACTGTATTAACTGAGAAATCCTCAATTCACAGTAGCTCCTTTGCTATATTAAAACTAAGATAACAAACTAATGAATAATATTAAAGTAGATGGTTAATATTCACCCTGTTGCATAGCACAATGTCCAAGGTAATCCAAATAAATGCCCCAATATGATGATGGAATGGTCCTAAAGGAGGTATCCAAGAAAATCCAGGAATTTTCCAGAAGTCCAAACAATTTTGGGGTCCATTGAAGTAATTCAGATGGAAAACTGTAAGACCATCTCAATGGAATAACTAACACAGGCTTGACTTAATCCAAGATTTGCTGAATAAATGTTTTAATGTGTCCAAGCTCTGCTAAATCTAAGATTTGCTGCCTCACAAGTGCTATCAGTACCAGAATCTGATGATAAACTCTTCATTCATCATTAGCTGGCCCATCAGATGGCCTCCATTTCCTCATCAGATCTCCTTCCCTCTCATAGAAACACTCAGGAACCTTGTTCATTTCCTTAAAAGAAACAGCCTTGATTCTGAGGTTAAAAAGTTCAGAGTCCTCATATTGTGCTTTAATGAGTTCCTTTCTTGAAAGACCCATATCATCTGCAACAGATGAATCAATAGAATCTCTGTCCATCTTGAGATAATCTCACTGGACTCTGTCAACATCATCAAAAGAATGAATCAAAAAGGTATCTGATAAATCGTAGATGGAATCATTCTTATCAAAAGTCTCTTCTTTAGAGATCTTCTTATTTTCATCACAAATCTCTTCTTTAGAGATCTTCTCAGACATGGCATGAGTCACAGCACTGGAAAGAAACACGCCAGGACAGTCGATCCCTAACTTCTCAGTACGCTCAGCAGTGCTCAGCTCACACCTAACGTGAGGATCAGCTGATACCTCGGCCCCAACTAAATCATTTCCAATAATTACCTCCAGACCCGGAAGTGGGAGAGAATCAATCACACCGACTGTAACTAATCCTGACACCAAATCTGACCTTAAATTCAACAAATGGAGAGGGGTGCTATAAAAAAAATCCATCTCTGCCCCTTAACGAAACATCCGAGTTCACTGAAGATTCACTTGACAAAGGCAAAACGTCCTTTAACAATAAAGATTGAATAGCTCTAGAATCCCTCAAGATAGTAATGGGCTTTAGGTTAGCTTCATTCTAACAGCAGACTTGGTGACTGGTTATCGTCAGAAGAGCTCTCCTCAGATCCGCCGAAATGGAAGGGCTTAGGTGTGACAAACACAAAAGCATTTGGGGCGGATCCAGACTGATTTTTATGTTTAAGTTTATAGCACTCAGAAATCAAATGTCCTGATTTTGTACAATAGTAACAAACAGGTCCTGATTTAGAATCACCCGATAATTTTAAATCCGATGATGAAGAATGCAACCTTTTGTTAGATGATGGACCTTTATTTCAACTACCTCTGTAAGTAGTATTGTAAAATCCTGTGTTGCAACTATCTTGATGAGTTGCGTTTAATTTACCCTTAATGGACTTCAAGTGACTTCCTTTAGCCTAACTCTGAGACTTGAAAGAACTTTTGTGAGTCAATGAATAATTATCGGCTAAAACAGCAGCATTATGAAACTGTTCTACCCTCTGTTCATCCAAATAGATCTTAAAATCTATATGAAAACACAGCATGAAATCTTCTAACATGAGCTGCCTCAGTCATATTTGCTCTCAGCTCCCTTAGATGCACACCATCCATCAACTACAGTTTCTTTCTCTCTAGCAAATTCCACAATAGTTTCACCATCTTTCTTCGGGGTTTTGCTTGATTTTTGTCTGCATGCCTCAGGGACCCGTGCATAAGCTTCTAGAATATGATTTTTAACTGTCTCATATTTTGAGCTGGCTTGAACAGACATGGCTGAATAACCTTCTTGAGCTTGACCTTTGAGAACAGTTTTTAGAACCAGAGTCCAGGACTCCTCAGGCCATTTTAAATTTTGAGCTACTTTCTCAAAGTCTAGAAGATATTCATCACTTCTTTTTCACTAAACGGTGGAACTAATCTTGCACGTCTTGTAATATTGTAATACTGTTAATCAGAGGAAGGGTGAGTTGTAGGGTCCATTTCCATTCTTTTAAATTTAATTTCCGTTTGAATTTGCAATGCTTGTCATCTAAATTCCCTTTCCTCTCTTTCTCTTTGCATCTGAAATTCTCATCCCAATTTTCGAAGTTCAAATGTGTCAGAGGGTTCTTGTTTTACAATCAAAAGAGCGGAGCTATCAAACACACCCTCATCGATAAAATGATTGACAACAATTTTCAGAGATTGAAATCTTCTCATAGATGCCTTAGCTCTAAGTCCCAAGTGAGTTGCCACAATCAAAAGATCAGGCTTTTTCAAAGTGCCCTCTGCTTCCACTGCAATGTTCTTAATTAAATCCTCCACCACAAATGTGATGTGGACATCGTTGACAGCACAACCTAAAAAAAGCACCACAATAATTTTGAGATTCCATCAAATTCCATCCCGGATGAGCCCCCTGTTGCTGTGTATAGGAATTCTTCTAATGCTATACGCACAAGAATCTGTGACCATCAACAAACAAACAAGCCAGAGAGCTGATTTAAACTATATTAACTAAGAAATCCTCAATTCACAGTAGCTTCTTTGCTATATTAAAACTAAGATGACAAACAAATGAATAATATTATAGTCAATGGTTCATATTCACCCAACATAGAACTAAGTCCAAGCTAATCCAAATAAATGGCCCAATATGATGATGGAATGGCCTAAAAGAGGTATCTAAGAAAGCCCAAGAATTTCCAAGACGTCCAAGAATCTTGGTGTTTATTGATGTAATTGAGAAGGGAAAACTGTAAGGCCAATGATGCAGAATAATAAGCTTGACTGAATCCAAGATTTGCTGAATAAATGTTTTAATGTGTTCAAGATCTTCTAAATATATGATTAACTGCCTCTCAAATCTACAAGTATTTACACACCCAAAAAAACTTTCCAGAAGTTTCAACAGTCTACTTGATATCCGTGTCTTGCTTGAGAACCTTCCATATGCACGTAATCACCTCTAGTCTTCTGCCAGTATAGTCCAGTTGTAAACAGAACTTTCTGGAATAGTTGAGAAATATATAGAATATCCTAGACTGTTCCACAAAACATAAACTAGACTATTCTACATTCCTTTACATACATATCACACCTCTGTACTACCAAAGTTCATGGTACACAACTGTTAATATCAGGTAAAAATTCCTATGAGGCCAAAGTGATTAAACTGTCTCAGGTAATTCCTGTCTGGAGGCTGATCTGAGTCAATCACCTGTCCTAATTTCTGTAAAATCTCAGACAGGAAGAGCAGGATAAATATGATGCTTGAGACGATGTGTTTTGTTGGGACTCTGCATTAGTCCCTGCATTCCGATGACTCACAGAGAGAGATCTGTGAAAACTGGCGATAAACACTGTATGTGTGAATTCTATCAGCAACGGTTATGATTTAAAAAGCAGTGTGCGCTGGCTGAAGCCTTAGCTCCGCCCACACACTGTGTCCTCGTGACCCCAAAACTTACGCTGTGCTCAAGAGACACCCACAATCCCGAAGAGAGGTGGTCACCATGGAAACAGCCAATTAAAAACCAACAGAGCCTCGCTCCTAATTTTCGGTCGTGCACAGGTGTTTACCTGGATAATGAGCAATACAAACTCCTCTGGGATATCCCCTTCCTCTCAGCTCTGAGAAATCAATTTTCATTTCTTACCATTTTCAATTCAATTTTTAAATTATTTATTTATTTATTTATTTTTATTATTAGAATTGTCTAATCAGAGGTTCTAAGATTACAAGAATGAATAGAATACATGAACAAAATACCTAAATTATTTTCATGCTGGTTACATTTGAGTTTATGTAAGTGCAGCTGACTGATATGACAGCAGAAAGAAAATGGACGCCACTGTTCAAGGGGCATGTTCAAGATTGCGGGATGAGAACCTGCGAGTTCTTGCCTCTTGAACGATTTAACTTTGTTCGGTTTTACAAAGACATGCGAAAACATCTGCCAACAGTCAGGCCTTGGCTTTCAAGATGGCGTCCAGTATTGTCTCAGCTTGTACAAGGGAATTTGAAGCACACCTTAGTTGGCAGCCATGTTGGAAAACACACATGAACGCACAAGCCGTTCAAAACTTTTGAGTCTTCCCTCGCTGGACCCAGGCATGAGATCCTTCGCTCCTGAACGTGCCCCAGGTGTCTGGAGTTTTGACCCCAATTTAAACATCACTAAGAAACAAAGCAGGATGTAAACAGAGCTACTCGATCACATGACTGCAAGAAAACACTTGGCGAGCACCTGAAATGAAATCCAACTTTTTTTCGTCACGAGTTTGAAAACAGTAAAGGTCAGATTTTGAGAGTGGACAATACCCTAATAGTCTTTTAGTGGTTTTAATTCTCTGTACTTATGAAGAGCAAAACCTCTATGGTTTCCATGACACCCAGTAATTCACCAATCATGTACAAAAGCAGCAGCCTTGAGAAGAACAAATATCACTGTCAGTCACTCCCTGAGTGACATCACACCAGCAGTCTTTCAGTCGCTCTCATCTCTCTGTCGAATGGTCACTCCTACTTTTCCTCTGAAATCATTCCATAAGTGCTTTTCTCCCCTGTTTAAAATTACAATCAAATATTTTATTTCCTTTTGCCATTTTAGACCATTTGAAAAACATTTTAATATATTTTTTGCGAGCTCATCTTTCTTGTCTAAATCTGTCTGAAAGCAAAACCATCCTGATTGTATCCTCTCGCATTATTTGTACTGTACATGCAGAAACATCTGTTTGTTTGCTGTGGTGCGATTTCAAAAAAGCTTTCAGATGCACTCTTACTGCCACCTGCTTTGTCTCACAGTCCAATGTTCACGCACCGCTAACACCTCCCCACATCGCATTTCAGCAGGCAAGCAGACAAGCTCACGAACCACAGATAAAAATACGTATTTCACAACTTAGTGCTCATTTTATCCTCAGTTCAGTTTAAGCAGAAAGAAACATGAGATGCTTTTAGATTACACAATCTTGCAACACCATGTTTTTAGTTCAGGTGTGTAGTCCATTAAACGGACCAGAGTTAGCCTTCTGTTAAAATATAACATAAAAATATTCCCCTACAACATGAGGTACCAGATACATGGGTTAAAGGGATATTAAATTATCTTTAAAACTTTAATTCAAACAACCTCCTTCCTCACACACGTATGCACATACACACTCACACTCACACAAATGCACCTATCCTTTCCTGAACATTTATATTTCATAAATAACTTTCACACAGCGATTACACACAGTACGTCTCATGTCTCAGAAGACTTCAGTGACACATGGAGATTCAGTCAACAGTAAGACACGGCAGACCTGGAGGAAACACACTTACTAAATCTTAAAGACATGACAGGTAGATTTTTTCTTTAATTAAATCAGTTTCAAAAGCAGCAGATAATGTTCAGCTTGCCCACCTGGAGGTCACTTGGTTTCGGGAGGGTTCTGGTGTCGGTGATGAGGAGCCCGAACAGATCGATGGCAGCGCAGCGGGTTCGGGGGTCCGGAGAGAGATGGAGCCGCAGGTTTACAGAAAAACACAGAGCGTGCGTGAGCTACGGGCACTGTCCTCCCGCTTCATAAAAAAAAACTCCCTCTCTCTTTTCTCTCTCTCTCTCCCTCTCCCTCTCTCCTCGTCTCCCACTCACTTTCTCTCACCCCCCGCTCGTCCGCAGGTAACAACCCAGCCTGCGCCCTGATGAAGACCTGGCCGCCTCATTAAGATTCGTGGTTGCCATGGAGATGATTTTAAGCCTGTTTGTCCACAATAAGCTCTATCAGCTGACAGAGATAGAGGGAGGGAGGGAGGGAGGGAGAAAGAGAAGAAGAGAGCAAGAGACAGATGGCCAGATATGCGTGTGTCTATTCAGCACTGACACACTCTTGGAGAAGTGTTGCTCGCTATCGCTCAGCTGCGCTCACTCCTCTCTCATACACCGCGCGCAGGTGGGCTCCTCTCTCGTACACCGTGCGCAGGTGGGCTCCTCTCTCGTACACCGTGCGCAGGTGGGCTCCTCTCTCGTACACCGTGCGCAGGTGGGCTCATCTCTCGTACACCGTGCGCAGGTGGGCTCCTCTCTCGTACACCGTGCGCAGGTGGGCTGGGACCCGGCAGTGAGATACTCAGGTGAGATTCTGTCTCTAATCCAGACACAGATTAGCTCTAATCCCGGCTTTAACACTGAGGTCACCTTTCCGAGAAAACCGCATGCTAACATCCTCACTGTAACCAATGTGACCGTGACTGATCACACGGTTAATCTGATTGGAGTGTTCTTACAGTGATTTCACAATCACTGACCAGGGCAATCGCTTTCTGACTGGTGGGTCAAAATGCTGATGTCACAAAGGCAAAATAAAAAAACGAAGCTGTAGCCTCACAATCTAATTGGGCGGTTGAGGCACTGGGGTGGGGCTTAAGAAGAAGCTAATTTCTCTTCCCAATAACCATAATGACAGTTTGCTTCTGTAATTTAATTGGTAATCTATGTGTACATGGTAACTTAATATAGCCTTTATAACTCCTCAGGATATGAGCATTTCCTGTGGAGAGATCAGAACATAATGGCCTGTCGCACATCACTGCGTCTGCTAAATCTGGGGCTGACTGACCTCTAACTAAAGGCACATTAAAGCTTGTTATTAGAGCGTAACAGGACACTCAGTCACCTGTGTATCATCTCTCTCTGTTCCGCTTCACCTCAGCCAAAATAAATAAATACATAAATAAAAAGTCGTAGAAAAGTGACCTTACTGAAATAACAGCTTACCCCCCCAGGAAGACCGAACAGGGTGGGGTGGGGGTGTGGGGGGGGTCTGTATGTGTATAAGATTGTAAGCAATGTTAACAAGAAACAAACTTGTGAAAGCATAAATTAATGTGCCGGGATGATTATATACTTAAAAAAAATGAAGATAAATCAGAACCCAAGAACTATTCAAGGATTTATTTAATGTAATACTGGATCATACAGATGAAAATAAGTAGACAGATAACAATATATAGTAAAAACAAAAATAATGTCTTTTTGAGGAAAGAGTGTGGCCACCCTTTGCTTTGATTACAGCAGTTAATCTTCCAGGCATATTTTTCACATTGTTTTTATTTCCTCACTCACTAAATCATTCCATGTGGTTTGATGTTCGTTCCAAAGAGATTATTTCGATGTTACAACAGATTTGCTCAATCGGATTAAGGTCTGGATTTATAGCAGGCCAAGTCATAACTTTTCTGTCACCAGATGTTTCTTTCCGGCTGAGATCATTCTTGCACAACTTAGAAGTGATTTTAGGGTCATTATCTTGTTGAAAATAAAATCCCCGACAAGCAGTGTCTTTTCAGATGGCAAGGTGTGCCAGTCATTTTTGGAATGTTCTTCAACTCTATGGCACACGTTGTTCTGTTTTTGGGTGAAAAAATTCCAAATTTTGATTCATTGGCTCAAAGGACTTGTTCCCAGTCTGTTGGTGTCCAATCTTTAAATTCCTTGACAAACTCAAGTTTTTTTTTGATGTTGCAGCTCTTGGCAGCAACACGACCAATCAGACCATTTTCGCACAGACGTCTGGAAGTAGTAGATCTTGATACTTTCACCTCTTAACTTCTGGCGCCATAAATATCATCACGAGGTTGTCATGCTGTCAACCGCCAATTTTTTTTTGCTTGTCACACACATCAGAGGCACTTAACTTTTGTTTTGCACCTCTATTGCCACTAGTTTTCAGCGAACCGGTCTCTTTGAAACACTTGATGGTGTTTCTCAGTGCAATGACAGCATTCAACATCTTCAAAACATTTTCTAGTGACCACCCAGCATCATGTACGGCCACAATGTGGCTACCAACAATCTGAGAGAGCTCCTTCCGTCGTGCCGTCATGTTTAACACTGTGACACTGCTCAAACTTCATATCACCTCATATATTGGAACAACTGACCATCAGAGGTAATTTTGCAGAGTAGGGTTGCCTCAAACCAGCTTAAACAATTTTTTTTTTTTTTTTTTTGCATTAATAATCATGGAATGAGCCTTCAAACATGCATTCATTCTATGCAAGAGTCAAAAAAAAAAAAAAATTTGTGACACCTTTCAATTGTTATTAAAAAACAAAAATGATGGTTTCAGTGTTTCTGTTTATTACCCATAGTTTTGCCTCAATGTACTTGTGGGAATGATTTTTTTATTCTTTAATTTTTCTTATTTTGTTCTCATTGCCTACAGTAGTACTTTTCAAAATATTTTCACCAAAAAACTTATAGAGAAGTAATAATTTAGGGCCCCATTTAGATGAAAGTGGTAGTATATAATCATCACTGCACACTACTGTAAATGTTCACTTATGGTCAAAATCAAAGCATTTTGAAAATGATCTTTCCAAATAAAAACAGAACAAGAGCAAATGATTGCAGTTCGGACGGCTTTATCAGAGACCCATGAACGCGCTTATAGGCCAACCCGCCCACCTGCATCCCAGCAGATCAAAGGACCTGGCAGCGTCAGAATCGCCACGGCAACACAGGTCTCTTTTCAGTCATTCCTCTCGACCTCCAGCGTCTGAGGGCTTTTGTGCATCATTTTCACAATGACAGCAGGCTGTGGGCTTGGTGTGCTGCGGCTTGGCCTCTATTCGGGCCAGCAGTACAGTACAGAGAGATTCTTCTGATGAGCGCAGAAATGATTAAAAGCAACCTCTTTCCATGACAACAGCATCTTAACCCACACAGGACAAACGGGATCAGGACAGAGAGAGAGAGAGAGAGAGATTTGATTTTTAAGGTCCCATTTATTGAACCGTTACATCAACAGTATTTACAGAATGCATCACGCATAAAGACTCAAAAGAATGTTCTCAAAACAAGCTAAAACAGGAAGAAAATAGCAAAAAACGGTATAAACGTGTTCAGATGCAAGACTATCTAAAAATTATATAGTATGAAAATAAATAGTGAAGAATAAAGCCGCTTTCACACCGGACGCGAAACGAATTTTTCGCACGACAGATTACATTCAAAGTCAATGCAAAGCCGCGAATAGAAGCGTTTCGCGTGTATTCGCGTCTTTGCATTGACTTTGAATGTAATCTGTCGTGCGAAAAATGCGTTTCACGTCCGGTGTGAAAGCAGCTTAATAGTAAAGAGTATCATAATACAAACAGACAAATACACACACACACACACACACACACACCAGCACAAAGCTTTTTACAACTGCAACTAACAATCCACCATGAAGCAACAAGTGATGCAAAATCCGCCCCCCCCCCACACACACACACACACACACACACACACACACCCCGGAGGGCTCACAGCCCGGTGTGTCCATAGTCTGTATAAAAAGATGGACGCAGCCCCCTGGTCTGAAAAATGCAGCCCATGCGGAAGTACCGTAAAAAGGCATTCCATTTAATGGCCAGCAGATGGCGACGTCGGTGGTTGCAGAAAGAAGTTCAATGCTATAGAAGTCTATGAGAAAATGACCCTACTTTCCCACCTGATTTTTCATTTAAATAATGATTTTACACATTATTTTATGGTAGTTATAGCAAGTTTCAAGTCTCCTTCGATATATCATGATGTTAATGTTTGTAAATAATGGTCCCATATAGACTAGAATAAAGGATAAAGCCAGAATATGCTTTAGGGGCGTGGCTATCCTCTGGTCCTCGTCCGATACGGTCAGATCCAGAGCCACAGTCCTCCCCGGATCTTCAATACACGCTCTCGTCCAATAGAAATCACATCCAGTTTCAAAATGACAACATGGCGCTATTCAAATCGCCAATATCGAGGCTTCCTTTATGGTATGCTGAAACCAATGGGTGACGTCACGGTAGCTCCGTCCATCTTTTTATACAGTCTATGGGTGTGTCAGAGTGTGGATACCCCTAATGAGAGCACAAACAGGAATTTAGATCAGATCACAATATGTCACGTTTACTTCACTTATATTGCTTTCTTTCGTTGTTACTAACCTCCAGAGAACACAAACAGTCTGATGTAGTTCTGGAGAAGGTTAGTGCACTGCACTCCAACTTAGTTGTATGGACTGACATTCGTGTTTCCACTGCCCTGGAGGTGAGTACGTAACGACAGAATTTCCACTCTCAGATGTGCTTCGGCCTATCGCCTATTTCACTCGATTTATTTTTAACATTACATTCGGAGTTTTTATACTGCCCACTAGTGGAGAAATAGTTTTTTTTTTAAACCAATCAGTTCATGGCACGAAGATCCTGCAAAATGACAGGAAAACAGCAGACAATATGAGACCACCAGCTTTTTTGAAATCATATACTTTTTCTCATTTTTCTGATTCGAAATTTGGTATTTTGATTTGGAACCTACATATGATTGTTTATGTAACCCAGCATCCATTTTTTAAGTTAATTATAAGTGATAAAAATATCAGAGGCCCATCACATTTTACTACACTTCATTTCTTCTAGTTGTTCTCTGCGACAGGTCAAAATGCCCAGGAGCCTTCATTTTGACAGAATATGTGGCGTTTCTCTTCGGAGTCAGGATGCTTTCGAAATTGCAAGCACGTCATCGGCCACTAGAGGAAGCTGTTTCACTGATTATCGCGTGTGTGACTAGAGTGACAAAAAAGCACTCAATGTTACGGAACTCACCCGCACACACACACACGCACGCACGCACGCACGCACGCACACACACACACACACGCACGCACGCGCGCACACACACACACACGCACGCTCGCACGCGCACACACACACACACACACACTCACACACACACACACGCACGCGCGCGCGCACACACACACACACACACACAGTCATTGACCCATTCACCATTCATTCACTTTAACACATTCACTCACTCACTCATTCACCCAAACTCGCAGCTGCCCAATAACAAGTTCAAGACCCAATCTTGCCTTTTAGGAAAATACAATTTTTTAAAAAATAAAGATTTCAAGTGAATTTTCAAGTGAAATCTATAAAAGTGAATCGTGGCACAGTGATTATAGTATATAAAGGTATTACCATATTTGGCAAACATATTACAGCATACTTAGTAAATATTTAGAATGACATATCTTTGTAAGATCTGAATGCATCTAAACCCCATCTCCTCCAAGTCAGTCATGTGACCTCACTCATTGGTCAAATTCACCTCCGCAGCACCGCAGATCAGGCCCTATAAACACAGAGCCGGACAGACACCCTGGCTGTATCCAGGGGGCGGGGCCAAATGAGGGGATAATGATGTCACACTGGATGTGAAACCACGGTAACAGAATGCAGGGAGGAGGGGGGAGGGGCATGGGGGTTTACATGAGAAGTGAAACCAAACTCAGTCAGCAGGACTGTTGTTCTCCGCACCCTCTGTGTCAGCAAGGCCTCTCCACAGAGCTGAACCACCAAACGACAACAAACAAGCCACACGAAACGAAACAGGAGAGGGGTCACTTAAAAAACGCTCCTGGAGCTCTCTGTTTGTCCTGCCAAAACACACACACACCCTCCTGAAGCTGCCTCTTCATCAATCTGGGACAAACAGAGCAAAGCGGGTCTCTCCCCCCTCACAGAGCTGATAACCCCCCCGTGATGCGGGTTATAGCGCTCGTCCTGAATGCAGCCATTGTTCTGTTGTCTGGAGACAGCAGGGAATACACTCAGAGTCAGTGTATCTGACTGACCGTACTGACCGGGGTGTCACACATCATCTGAGCATGCTCACATGGGGGGGGTCGACGTGCGAGCATCTCTGTGGGGCTGGAGTCCCAGTGCCCGCTTTTACAGATGACCCCTGACCCCACAGGGAGAGCTCTTCACACCTGTGCACTGTCTGAGGCACAGACCACCTCATGAACCCTCAGTAATACCCCAAACCTTCAGGTGAATATACAGTATACATATACAGCATTTTTCACTGATCTATATTTGTGTGCAGATGGTAAAAAGAGAGCTTCACTCTTAATCCTGGCATCTCCCAGCCAGGCCCAGAATCTGATAAAAGGAAAATCCTTTTTATAGAGATCATTTTAGGGATGTTTTTGTGCGCACGTATCACATGGACAAAATTCTGAAACAACGCAGACATGCTGACGCGCAGGTTTGTATCGTTACTCCCAGTATATGGGCTCCACGGCACCGTTGAGAGAGTCACTTGTGACCTCAGTCTCGGCTCGACAGCCTTTACTCTCCACAGCCTTTACACAGTGTTTACACTCAACAGGCTTTACACTAGACAGCCTCTATAGTTGACAGTCTTTACATTCCACAGCCTTTACACTCAGCAATCTTTGCACTCCCAGCTTCGCACATCATCAAATCCCTCTGATAAAAATACACCAAAGCAAATGAATATGACGCATGCATCGGAAGTCACATTTTCAGATATGATGCTACACTTGATATCATAATTCTGAATGTAGCACTGAAATGGCTCTGGAAAATTTCAAGGGCCAAGGTTAACAAGAGCCCCTTAGAAATGTCTGAACACAGGATTTGGATGATACATTTAGGGAACCAAAATCACGGTGGGGTGTCACTGCTTGAGTTGGGCGGTATAACTTGGTGTTTCCCAAACCTCTCCTGGAGGATCTCTTGTCCTGCGTGTTTTAGATCTCTCCCTTCTCCAGCAATGGTGATTTAAATGATCAAGTCGTTATCAAGCTGCATGATAGAGAGTGGATTATTTAAATCACCTGTGCAGGAACACAGAGAGACGTAAACCGTGCGGGACAAGTGGTATTCCAGGAGACGTTTGGGAAACTCCGATATAAATCACTCAACTGACGATTAAGCCACGACCATTTGCTTACATTCAGCGGAAATTTGTGCTGTTGGGTCACAATTCACCATCATTTAATGATCTTACTGGCCTTGGTCTGTGTATCAGTAAATTCATACATAGGTGATGCGAGATACGCCAGCAACACGCGCTCCCTGAAACGGGTGATTCACGGCGAGAAGAGGACCCGCGTCAGCCTGACAGCGGGGCTCCGCCAGCCCGAGGCGTGAAATCAGAGCGACCGCAAGACGATCCGAGGGCTTTAGGGCACGACACGCACACCGCATACTCATGCGCCAAGGTAACAGGCCAGTAATTGTGGGCTCGGTCGGATCATGAGGAAAGGCAGCCGCTTATGCTACGGTGCCGCGGCCGGTAATTTTTGCGTTTGTCGCGGCGGCCGGAGCTTCCCGCGCGCAGGTCACCGCCGTTAAAGGGCTCAGAGGAGAGATCAGAGACATGACGTCACGCTGAGGCGATGGTTCGGCGCGGGGAGAGAGAAACCAGAGGATCGGCGCCAGAACCAGAGGAAACGGGAAGGGTTTGGTGTCTGTCAGCCTTTCGCCATTTCATTTTCATTAGGTAATGGAGCGCTATCATTTGGAAACATGCTGCGAGGTTACGATCAGCAGCGCCGGAGTAGCTGTATAGTCACGTGTTTGTACCACCATGCGAAACTCAGCCTTGTGAGGTCGCTCATAAACTACCTACCGGCTGAAGAATTTGAATTAGGTATAAGATCACACCATTTTCTTTCAGATTAAGGATTTAGCTAAACTTCTGAGTGTTACGTGCTGTCAGACTGAGATAAGATGGTGCATGTTGGGTAGGTAACAACTTCCCGTTTTTGTTCTGCAAAAAAAAAAAAACCCTCACAGGATACTAATTGCAAAATATATTAAATTTGTTTGCAGGCTTAACAGCCATTTGAGATGGGAGACAAAAACTTGATATAAAGATATAAAAGATATAAAAGCACAGGGTAAAGCTGATCTCCCAGCAGTAGAAAAGAAGCTGTCATTACTCCATCACCCAGCTACAGATGGGCAAGAACCCCCCCCCCCCACCCAAAAAAAAAAAAAAGAAAAAATTAACTAGAGAATCCAGATGTAAACTCAGAACCAGCAGCACGATTATAACCTGTCACAGCTCAGATTTCTGAGGTGCACTTAATTTCACAAGGCTAAACAAACTCAGAGAGACACAGCTGACAGGAACAGTGTCCTTTGATTGGAAAATTGAAATTAGATATATGTCTGAAATTATGGTGATGAATATGTAGTGACGCAATGGCAGGAGTTATATGGATACAATTTCATCTGGACCATAAAATTATTTGGACATGAGCCCATGACCCCAAACAGAGGAGGAGGGCAGTTATTCAGGGATAAATCAGTCAATCGATTGCAAAAGTTAAGTACAGACACCACGAGCCACATCCCTTTATAAATATTAATGATATTGTGTTGTGGAAATATGCACAATGCTGTTTGGATATTACATCATCATATGTAAGTATGACATCATAAAGGTGTGCAGAAGAGACCAGGAGACAGGGCTGTTATAAATCCTGTGTGCACTCCAATATTTTAAATAAAGATACTACCACTCACAGAGATGATAACAGAGTGTTAAAACTCTGCCATCGCGCTCAGGCCTTTACAAACACTCACAGAGATGATAACAGAGTGTTAAAACTCTGCCATCGCGCTCAGGCCTTTACAAACACTCACAGAGATGATAACAGAGTGTTAAAACTCTGCCATCGCACTCAGGCCTTTACAAACACTTACAGAGATGATAACAGAGTGTTAAAACTCTGCCATCGCGCTCAGGCCTTTACAAACACTCACAGAGATGATAACAGAGTGTTAAAACTCTGCCATCGCGCTCAGGCCTTTACAAACACATATAAAGATGATAACAGAGTGTTAAAAGTCTGCCATCGCGCTCAGGCCTTTACAAACACTCACAGAGATGATAACAGAGTATTAAAATTCTTCCATCGCACTCAGGCCTTTACAAACACTCACAGAGATGATAACAGAGTGTGAAAACTCTGCCATCGCGCTCAGGCCTTTACAAACACATATAAAGATGATAACAGAGTGTTAAAAGTCTGCCATCGCTCAGGCCTTTACAAACACTCACAGAGATGATAACAGAGTGTTAAAAGTCTGCCATCGCGCTCAGGCCTTTACAAACACATATAAAGATGATAACAGAGTGTTAAAAGTCTGCCATCGCGCTCAGGCCTTTACAAACACTCACAGAGATGATAACAGAGTGTTAAAAGTCTGCCATCGCGCTCAGGCCTTTACAAACACTCACAGAGATGATAACAGAGTATTAAAATTCTGCCATCGCACTCAGGCCTTTACAAACACTCACAGAGATGATAACAGAGTGTTAAAACTCTGCCATCGCGCTCAGGCCTTTACAAACACATATAAAGATGATAACAGAGTGTTAAAAGTCTGCCATCGCGCTCAGGCCTTTACAAACACTCACAGAGATGATAACAGAGTGTTAAAAGTCTGCCATCGCGCTCAGGCCTTTACAAACACATATAAAGATGATAACAGAATGTTTACTCTGGGAGGCTAAACAACATTTAGCAACATCCTTGGTGGACTAAGCGCTTGGGATTGAGCTTGCCAATGATATTAAATGGCTTAACGTTTTTACAATGTTTGCCATTAGTTTTATGCCAAGTGTGTGCGTGTGTGTGAGTGCGTGTGTGTGCATGTGTATGTGCGTGTGTGTGTGTGTGTGTGTGTGTGTAACCTGGTTCGAAAAAAAAAAAAAGTCCATCTGACAGCGCATTTCAATTTTGTGTTTATACTTAAACACAAAAAACGTTTTTCTCAGTTAGTTGGACTCATTTCTAGATTTTGTAATGGGAAAAGAAAATTAGGCACCAAACGGGCGCATGTGTGTGTGTGTGTGTGTGTGCGTGCTAATGTCCCACCATCATATTAGTGCAAAGCTGCTGTCATGTACTGTTGTCATGGAAACAGCGTCCCATTCTGAGATGGAATGATCATCAGTGTGTTGTCACCAGACCGGAGTGAGGGATAGAACACGGAGTTCCCTAACGTGGAAATCCATCGTTCCCTGGGGATTACGGACGTTATGCGCTATCATGAGCACAGCGAGTGAGGGAGGGAAGATGACTTGAGAGATGAATAATGATCTATCACAGCCTGGCCCTGATGCTCTTCTCTACGGCCTCCGTGTTTGTTTTTCAGTCACCGCACATGACAGGATCCATCTCGCCTCTGCAAACACACACCACAGCGGTCAGACAGAGCGCAGTCAGGCACACACCACCTCCAGAAAGAGCTGTGCCGTTCATTTAAGAGCCATTCCACAAGAGATTGACATTCTGTGCGCAGTTGACCCCCCTGGAATTGAATGAAACTTGCCACATAGGTAGATATGGGTGTCTCACAGAAAAAGCCAAATTTTTAGGTCCGTATTCCACTTTGCCTGTCGATAGCGCCACCTGGAAGCCACTTAAGTGGCTCAGTTTTGCTGTTGACACCACATTTTACATCAACTATCATGATTTAAGGGTGCACAGTACCAAATATGTTATACTTTTATCATGACCTGTGACACTTCAAGTCCAGTTAGACTTCAGCACCACATCAACGCCAAGCTGGGTAACTACGTTATCGAACCAGAATTATTTGATAAATAAGAATAAAAATTGAAAATGGGAATGGGAATAAAATAATATCCCAGACATATCCCAAACATGCACCGAATTCAATTTCGATCATCTTTCCGGCCATCCATTGCATTAACCCAGCAAGCTACCAAGGGAGTATTAACTGAAAATGATAGTTCTGTTGTGAGTAAACACATAATAAAGCATTCTTGATTGGTGTATGTCTGGGATATTATTTTATTCCCATTCCCATTTTCAATTTGACCGTGATTTCTCAAATAATTCAGGCTCTATAACATAGTTACCCAGCTTGGCGCTGATGTGGTGCTAATGTCTATCCAGACTTGAAGTGTCACAGGTTATGATAAAAGTATAACACATCTGGTACTGTGTACCCTTAAGTCATAATAATTGATGTAAAATGTGGTGTCAAAAGCAAAACTGAGCCACTTCAGTGGCTTCCAGGTGGCCCCAATGACAGACTTCTTGAGATACGGACCTAAAAATGTGGCTTTTTCTGCGAAACTACCATATCTACCGACCTGCCAAGTTTCATTCAATTCCATGGGGGTCAACTCCTCAACTTCTTCAAAAAGTGCCATTTTCTCACGGAATGGCTCTTAAAACTGTGTTGCATAACTTTTCAATCAGAAGGCGACAAACAGATCAGTGCGACAGTTCCTGACGGTAGTCATGAAACGGAAACTCAAACGGGGGAAAAACGACTTGAGACTCAGGGCACCAGAAACTATCGACATCACTCATGTGGCTCGTGTATACACTCACCTTTGGGTGAACCGTTGTGGGGTGTTTGTTTATAAACACTGAGGTGTGATAAACTCTGGGATAACTGGTTTGTGGGCTGTTCACTGAATTCAGTATCAATGGGTGTGGCTTTCTAATGCAAATCAGCCAGTGCCCACCCCTGGATGTGACGGCCACATCCCTGGTTACCATGCACAGGTAACTATGGTAAAGGGGAGGGGGGAGGGGGAGACCAAGAGTGCGTCTCAGAGTGCAGGCTGTAGCCGCTGAAGGCTGCATCTTTCGGGGTCGTCACTTAATTCCATCCGCCAAACTTACACGACCTCATTTCATTTCATCTCTATTAAATAGCTTTGGTTTAAGCAAGTCATATCTGGTTTCCCTAACCCTAACCATATCTCTAACCCCTAGCCATAAATTTAGCCCCAAACATTACCCTAAATTTAACCTTATCCCTAACTCTAAATGTTTAGTTCAGCAGATGGAAGTAAATGACGAGCCCTACAAATACAGCCTTTAAAGGATGCAGCCCACGCTTTGAGATGCAGCCCAGGCAGTTTTGGGTCCTGAAGCGCTTTGATTGGAGGAGCAGTGCGGGTCCTCTCTTATCACTGTGTGGCCCATTGACTGAATATTGCCGTGATCTTTGACCTCTCATTTTGTTGAGAAAGGACTCACACGGCTTCGTGGGCCGCAGCTCAGTACGAGGAGGTGAGCAATGCAGTGACAACGTGCTGAAATCCGCTCGTCTCCGATCCCACACGCAGCCATGGACACACACTAACAGCAAAACACACACTGCTGAGGACACACACTTACAACGATTCATAAACTGCCTTGGACACACACTCATGGCGATGCAAACACTGCTGTGGACACACACTCATGGCGATGCACACACTGCTGTGGACGCACACTCATGGCGATGCACACACTGCTGTGGACACACACACACGGCGATGCACACACTGCTGTGGACACACACTTACAACGATTCATAAACTGCCTTGGACACACACTCATGGCGATGCAAACACTGCTGTGGACACACACTCATGGCGATGCACACACTGCTGTGGACACACACTCATGGCGATGCACACACAGCAGTGGTTTGACACACTGACTCAGAAGCTGTTTTATAACCACCCCTCCCCCACTGTTTTTATAACCCCCCCATCCCCCCTCTGCGGTGCGGTTTACTGCCGTAATCCCCCCTCCGTCGCTCCTGCCCGTCACAGATCTCACTGCTGCTCCTGCCTGAGACAGCAAACCAACGCAGATCCTGAAATCTCGCGAACATCTCCAGCACTGTCCTCAAACACAAGCCCATCAATCCATTGTACAGCTTACTTCAGCTGGATGAGAAAAGTAAAAAAAAAAAGAGCAATGAATCAAATGGCCTAACGAAACTCCATCTGCGTTAATTAAAGCACAACGGCTCCCAACACAAACCAAACACACCCATCTACACCAGCAATTATGCAACACAAACCCAAACTCCCGAATGTACACGCTACCTAGTAAATATACACATACTGGTATACACACTCCAACACACAGACACAAAACAACCACACACACACACACACACACACCGCGCGCACATACACTCACAAAAACCAAAAATTATGGAGCTGTATCTGCTGCTTATAGAAATGTCAGATTAAGACATGACTGAGGTCATTAAACAATTAAAGCAGAAGTTTCTCTGAATTCTGACACTGATCAGCCTCTCTTTCGCTTGATCCAATCACAGCGGACCGTGAAGGACCCGGAGTCCACGCCCATCCCGGGTGAAGCTGATTGACAGGTGAGGATGGTCCAGAGGCCAGGGAGCTCCCGGTTCAAATCCCAAATGTGGTTTTATCCTGATGCGTAAGGTCCATGTGATCTATAGCACTCCGCTGAATGCATCCCCTCTGTGGATTTAAACTGTGGAGGCATTTCTACATGCACCCCCAACAGGAGGACAGACAGAATTACACCTGAAGCGGCTCTCGGTCCCTCTGGCTCCCTGGAGAGTCAGGCCCCTGATTAGATGTAAATGTCAATACAGATTAATCGGGCTCTTCGTTACACCATCGATCGCTCCGGAGGATAATTCTGCCTAATTACACTGTTGGCCTCATTCTTCCAGAGGAGGCGATCAGTTCCTCTGTAATCAATCCCCAGACCCCGTTCCTCCTGCTACCGTACGGTACTTAGGCACGTTTCTGCAGTATATATGTGTACCCTTTGTTCAATATACATTGAGCACCACAATTTATTGGACAGCAACACATTTTATGTTATTTTGGTTCTGTTGGCTGAGTCAATCATTGGATCTGAATCTAACTGCACATGAATTTCACTCACTGCAGGAGAGACTGAGGGCAAAGAGACCCCGACACGAGCAGGAAGGGAAGATGCTGCAGTACAGGCCTGGCAGGGCATCAGCAGGGGAGATACCCAGCGTCTGCTGATGTCTGTGTGTTACAGACTTCAATTAGTGTTTGCAAGCAATGGACGTACAACCAAATTTTAAAGATCATGAGTTTATTTTACACTATGATAAAATGCCTAATGCTTTTTTATTCACCTGAAAATGGGGGCAGGGGAGTATGTACAGAGGGTGCTGTTCTTTCTCAACAATTCATCCAACATGGACGAAAGTACCCTTAAATTGAACCTGACAAGCTGCATGTCAAACTCGAAGTGCTGAAGTACAGAACCAATGTATAAATGTGTCACTGTCCAATGAACTGTTGTATATATGTGCATTTGTGCAGAATTGGCCAATATGGCCATAATGGAAGTGAGTGAGTGAGTGAGTCACGATCCTTTCATACTCAATATCTCAAGAACGGTACCAGCCATATCCGTCTAACTTTGCACATGAACAGATATAGTGTAGCAGGTAAGCTGATTAAAATTTGGTCGAATCTGTGATGTTGCATCATAATAAAGTAATATGCAAAAACGCACCGCAATGCACAGTCCAGTAGCTACAATTCACTAGGACTGCATGTTGCATCTATTAGTTAGCTTGCAAACCAAGCTAACTAGTGAATTAATAAAATAATTAACAATTCAGTCAAAGCTTGATATGGACTCGATTTCACCAATATTTATGCTAGCGAAGTTTATTTTATGTTTCTGGCTCAATTGAAGTGTACTGCACTAATTTTACTTGTGAATATCTTTATTTGATGTCTACAGCAGCCAGCTAGCTAGCTACAGAGCTACATGAAAGCATTGAGCAGCCCATAATTCATGTAGCTCTGTAGCTAGCTCGCTGGCTACTGTACACATCACATTATGCTGGCTGCATCGCGGGGTCCTGTTCAATCCGGCAAGATTGTACTTTGCCTGTAAGTTTATGCAGTATAAATGTGCATATGTATGGCATATACCTGTGTTTAATGCTCTAAATCCTGCACACGTACAGTACAGGGTGGGTGTGAGATTTCCGACATTCCTGTGGCCAGCAGGTGGGCTTTGGGAGGGAGAGTAAACACAGAGTAAGTATTTGAAGTTAAGCCCTTAAACTCAGAGCAGCTGGGATGTGCTTTTATACACTGGCATTCACTGAGATGACCTCAGCAGGGTCCTGTACAGCCAGGGCTCATGGGATGAGCAAGATCTGCGTATTTTAGTGTGATATGTGTGTGCAGAACAGTTATCTGTGTTTATCAGAGAGGGAGAGGATCTGCCTGTGTAGATGAGTGTGTTTAAAAGTGATCTGGGTGTATAGGAGTGACCAGTGTAATTCAAAGTGTGATCTGGTAGGAGTCGATTGCATAATTAAAAGATTGATGCATGTAAGAGTGGTCTTTGTATTTAAAGGAATGTTTTTTTTTGTAAGAGTGACCTGTGTATAGGAGTGACCTGTGTGTGTTTAAGAGTGTTTTGTTAGTTTAAAAGTGACCTGGGTGTACGGAAATGATCCGCATGTAAGACTAGTGATCTGTGTATTTACCTGAGTGAAATGAGTGAGAGTGTTCTGTGCGTTTCGAAGAGTGATCTGTGCATTTATCTGTGCATGGCGTTCTGCTCTGGTCAGGTAATGCTGAGTCATGCAGCTGTAGGTTGGATTGCTACTTTGTTTAAAGAAAAAACGGATTTGAGAAAAGCTGGGGCCCCTTCAGTTATTTGACCTGGATTTATAAGGGCACATTATTACCGAGAGCCGCGTTACATCAAACAGCTCTACGCTCCGTCCCTCCCAGAATTCGCTCGCTTTTAGAAAAAGGAAACACTCCCTCGAAACCAGGGGGTGATATTGCAATTTCAGGCAAGAACTTTGGCCCACTTTTCTTCATGATAAAAATACGTTTGCCTGGCTGATCGACAGCAGCCATGACACACAGACAGGAGGATGTCACATGAGCAATGCATGCTGGGAAGAGATTTTGTGACAAAAATAGCTCTGAAAGGACAGAACAACATTAAGGTCAGATTCCATGGTCCCCCCCTTATTCAGGGAGAAGGTACACAAAGAGGGTAGCTGTTGGTAGGAGGGGGGTAATTTAGCACAGATGAGGTAGGGCAGGGGTGTCAGCGCAGCTGAGCCAAAGCCACAGAACTCGGGACAAACTGGACCTTTACCCTGGAGGACAGGCTCCAAACCCCAGGGGAATACTGTATCTATATACAGGTCCTCTATGAAGTCACCAGGGCCACAGCCAATCAGCCATAACGAGCTAGTTTAAATGTGATATCCTTTGTGACATCACAAGGTGGAGGGACCACCCAGAATATTGAAGGAGCTGATCTTGTCTGGAGGAGCTTGTCTGGAGTTTTTCCGTTTGTCTTGCCTCTTGGTGGTATCTTCTCCATGTGATGTCACTGAGGAACAGATTTTTGAAACGGCTTGCAATAGTAAGCTGGCTGTGCACCTGGGGACATGATAGGAGATCTTTCAGTAAAGTGTTTGACATAAGTTTGTGAGTAAATATCCAGCTGAATAAATTCACTGAACTTCACATTTTCACCTCGTCGAACCTCATGGAAGGTTCTCTGATGTGAATCAGACTTTCTTCCTCACTCAGGCTAAGTTACACAGGAGAAGGCAAATCCGGTAAAAATATACGAATATTTTCCGGTAGAAAAACATGCTTATTACTGATGGGTTTATATCGCTGGACATTCCCATAATTCCCTACCACTTAATCATCTCAGTACCGAAAGCTGATGACCCTAAAACTCTCGATAGATGTAAAGGTCAGATGACATTACGTGTGTGTGAGTGCACTACTGTTCAGGCCTTGTCTGGCTTGGCGTTGCTGAACCAGCCCAGCTGGAGCTTAAATCTGGAGTGATGTGTCTGAGCCAGAACCTGTGACCTGTCCCACAGCCCAGTATAGTGACCCCAGACATGATGAGCCCACAGATCGAGGTGTTCTGCTCTCCTAATCCAGTTCTTTAAATCAGGAGAACCCAGCTCCGCCGCTGAAGACCTAAAGGTTTTCACTCCCACCTAAATCAGCAGCTGGAGACTCGCTTCAGGTGAGCCGTGTGGGAACTGGAGAGAAAGGTGAGAGGATGGAAGTTCTCCTGGAGCAGGTTTGGGCAGCCCTGCATCAACCCTTTTATTGTTCGATGTTTTTCAGGCACCATACTTCCACACCGAGTTTTTTTTTTTTTTTTTTTTAAGAAACTGAAAAATTACAATGGCATAACAACAATTCCTCTCAACATCAAATAACGCACATTTTCTGTATTCACTGCATAGTAAACTTATCTGCAGTTGCAATAAAGACTTCAGCAAGTGTGTTTTGACCAGCAGAAGGGTTAAATGAACAGCGCTTTCGGTTATTGCCTGAGTAGCGAGTAAAGTAATGCTTCCATCTCCCACTGCCTGCGATATGCTTTTCTATAAATGAATCACGAGAGCTCTGGCAGTCGCACACCTGAACAAATCGGTTTTATTTCTTTAGAATGAACCTGCCAGATGTATCTCGGTTGCCTGGGGGGCGAAGTGTTTGAGCGCACACAGAGAAACAATAAGAGGTATCCAAGCAGCCAGGAGACAGTGTATAGGAGGAGTGCCTGCGCTCAGCTAGTGCTGTGTGTGTGTGTGTGAGCATTCCTCTGTGTGTGTGTGTGTGTGTGAGTGTATGGAGTGTGTGTGTGTGTGTGTGTGTGTGTGTGTTCGTGTGGGGAGGGGGAGGTGGTCACTCTTCAGAAGGCCTGACCATCTGTCCTGAGAGAGCTGTGGTCTCAGGATGAGGGAGGGGGGTTGAGAGATAATGATTCTATTAGAGACACCCCCTCACCAGGGCTTGCGGAGGTCAGAGGCCGAGGTAAAGACCAGAGAAGAGACTAATCTGAACAATAACAGTCCTGGAATCAATAGACCGGTCGCTCTAAACGGGAACAAAATGTGATGAAATGAATAAGAACATCACATGACATATAGCACCTTATTACACAACTCTGCCAGAAAAAACAACGCTAACATCACAGCTAGCAGGTGTCATCTAACAAAATTAATATTTATCAAAATACCAGGAATGTTTTAGATACTGTAGCACTGTAATATATGAAAAATGAGTCATTATTATTTTAAAATCAAGTTTATACAGTACAGGATTTTTCACTTTTTTGATGTGACAGCATTTTTACTCCTGGATAAGCCAAGCTTAGGAAGGAGTGTTGTGATGAGACTCGAGCGTCACTCATTAATCAGTCAATCAATCAATCAATCAATCAATCGATTTTCTGTTAGCACGACCAGGGGCGGTAAGATAAATATGATCTTGGCATCGATGACCGGTCCCTAATTCACAAACAGCTTATCCAGGAGGTAACGATAGTGTCACTTTGATACTCTCTGGTTTCTGTGCAGGAATCCACTAAGGATGACGAGGGTGATAGCGGATGAAGGCCAGGTCTCCCCGTGATCCCCTCAATGACAATAATGTTCCTCCCCCAGGACAGGCAGCAGAGAGAAATAAACTGCAGAGGAGGGGTAGGGTAGTGTTTTGCCAAACCCCTGTAACCCCTGCTGGTATTTAAGAGTAAAGGAGCAGAGTTTGGATCGTGGACCCCCAAAATAACACCCCCGCGCTCCGAGCAGTTTCAGATCAGTTTCCTAGAGTGGGAAGTTGCTGGAAGGTTGGGTCCATTACAAACCAGACATGGCATCTGTCTGTATGTCTGTCTGTCTGTCTGTCTGTCTGTCTGTCTGTCTGTCTCTGTCTCTGTCTGTCTCTGTCTCTCTCTCTCTCTCTGTCTCTCTCTCTCTCTCTCAACTTGTTAGTATAAAATTAAAAACTAATTAAATTTAGGCTGCAGCGTTTTTCAAGAACACACTTAAAAGAGACCTGGCTGCAGCGTTTTCAAACAGGAGCGAAAGCTGTTTGTATCAAGATTTTCTGACCAAATGGCACCAACTTCCTCATATGAATGAAAATGGCAAAACTCAAAATTGTACACTTTTCATGACCCCCCCCAAACACTGTAAAAAATCACCCCAAAAACATGTTAGAATAAACACTACAAACTCAAAATCCCCCAAAACACTCACACTCAACATCACCCCCAAACACTACAGATTGTATCATGTACCAAACACTCATAGAAAAGGCCCCAAACACTACACCCATCACCCCCAAACACTACACACTCAACATCACCCCCCCAAACACTACACTCAACATCACCCCCAAACACTACATCACTCAACATCAACCCCCCAAACACTACACACTCAACATCACCCCCCAAACACTACAAACTCAACATCACCCCCAAACACTACACACTCAACATCACCCCCCAAAACACTACCCCCCCAAACACTACACACTCAACATCACCCCCAAACACTACACCCAAAAACACTACACACCAACATCACCCCCCAAACACTACACACTCAACATCAACCCCCAAAACACTACACACTCAACATCACCCCCCAAACACTACACACTCAACATCACCCCCCCCACACTACACACTCAACATCACCCCCAAACACTACACACCAACATCACCCCCAAACACTACACACTCAACATCAAAAAACACTACACACTCAACATCACCCCCCAAACACTACTACACTCAACATCACCCCCCAAACACTACACACTCAACATCACCCCAAAACACTACACACTCAACATCACCCCCCCAAACACTACACACTCAACATCACCCCCAAACACTACACACTCAACATCACCCCCCCCAAACACTACACACTAACATCACCCCCAAACACTACACACCAACATCACCCCCCCAAACACTACACACTCAACATCACCCCCCAAACACTACACACTCAACATCACCCCCCAAACACTACACACTCAACATCACCCCCCCAAACACTACACACTCAACATCACCCCCCCAAACACTACACACTCAACATCACCCCCCAAAACACTACAAAACACTAACACCCAAACATCACCCCCCCCAAACACTACACACTCAACCCCCCCAAACACTACACACTCAACATCATCCCCCAAACACTACACACTCAACATCCCCCCAAACACCCCACAAACAAACACCCCCAAACACTACACACTCAACAACATCCCCCCCCAAACACTACACTCAACATCACCCCCCAAACACTACACACTCAACATCAACCCCCCAAAACACTACACACTCAACATCACCAAACACTACACACTCAACATCACCCCCCAAACACTACACACTCAACATCATCCCCCAAACACTACACACTCAACATCACCCCCAAACACACTAAACACTCAACATCACCCCCCAAACACTACACACTCAACATCACACACCCCCAAACACCCCCAAACACTACACACTCAACATCACCCCACCCCAAACACTACACACTCAACATCACCCCCACCCCCACTAAACACTCACCATCAACCACCCCCCAAACACTACACACTCAACATCACCCCCCCCAAACACTACACACTCAACATCACCCCCCCCCAAACACTACACACATCACCCCCCAAACACCACAACAACATCACAAACACTACACACTCAACACACCCCCAAACACTACACACTCAACATCACCCCCCCCAAACACTACACACTCAACATCACCCCCAAACACTACACACCAACATCCCCCCAAACACTACACACTCAACATCACCCCCAAACACTACACACTCAACATCACCCCCCCAAACACTACACAACATCTCCCCAAACACCAAACAACCTACATCACTCAACATCACCCCCCCCCAAACACTACACAACATCCCCCCCAAACACTACACACTCAACATCCCCCCCCAAAACAAACACTACACAAACACTCAAACACTACCCCAACATCACCCCCCCAAACACTACACACTCAACATCACCCCCCAAACACTACACACTCGGCAACATCAACATCACACCCCCCCCAAACACTACATCACTCAACATCAACCCCCCAAACACTACACAACATCTCAAACAAACACTACATCAACTCCCAAACACTCCCCAAATCCCCAAACACTACACACTCAACAATCACCCCCCCAAACACTCACACCAACATCCCCCCACAAACACTACACACTCAACATCACCCCCACAAACACTACACACTCAACATCACCCCCCAAACACTAACATCACCCCCACACTACAACAAACACTACACACACCCCCCCCAAACACTACACAAACATCACCCCACAAACACTCAACTCAACATCACCCCCCCCCAAACACTACACACTCAACATCACCCCCCCCCAAACACTACACTCAACATCACCCCCCCACACCAACACTCCCCCCCAAACACATCATCACCCCCCCCAAACACTACACACTCAACATCACCCCCCAAACACTACACACTCAACATCACCCCCCACTACACAAACATCTACACAAACACTACACACCAACATCACCCCCAAACCCCCAAACACTACACACTCAACATCACACCCCAAACACTACACACTCAACATCACCCCCCCCAAACACTCAACATCACACCCCCAAACACTACACCCATCACCCCACCCCAAACACTCACACACAACATCACCCCCAAACACTACACCCAAACAACATCTCAACAACATCCCCCAAACACTACACAACATCACAACATCACCCCACCCCCAAACACTACACACTCAACATCACCCCCAAAACACTACACCCCATCCCCCCCCAAACAAACACTACACACTCAACATCACCCCCCACTACACTAACATCACCCCCAAACACTCACACCATCCCCCCCAAACACTACACACTCAACATCACCCCCACTACAACTCAACATCACCCCCCAAACACACACTCAACATCACCCCCATCACCCCAAACACTACACTCAACATCACAAAACATCACCCCCACCCCCCCAAACACTACACACTCAACATCACCCCCCAAACACACTACACACTCAACATCACCCCCAAACACTACACACTCAACATCACCCCCCCCCACACACTACACACTCAACATCACCCCCCAAACACTACACACTCAACATCACCCCCCCAAAACACTACACACTCAACATCACCCCCCAAACACTACACACTCAACATCACCCCCCAAACACTACACACTCAACATCACCCCCCAAACACCACAAACACTACACACTCAACATCACCCCCCAAACACTACACACTCAACATCACCCCCAAAACACTACACACTCAACATCACCCCCCCAAACACTACACACTCAACATCACCCCCCAAACACTACACACTCAACATCATCCCCCCAAACACTACACACTCAACATCACCCCCCAAACACTACACACTCAACATCACCCCCAAACACTACACACTCAACATCACCCCCCAAACACTACACACTCAACATCATCCCCCCCCAAACACTACACACTCAACATCACCCCCAAAACACACCCCCACACTACACACTCAACATCACCCCCCCAAACACTACACACTCAACATCACCCCCAAACACTACACACTCAACATCACCCCCAAACACTACACACAACATCACCCCCCCCAAACACTACACACTCAACATCACCCCCAAACACTACACACAACATCACCCCCAAACACTACACACTCAACATCACCCCCCCAAAACACTCACCCAACATCACCCCCCCAAACACTACACACTCAACATCAAAACACTCACCCCACCCCCCAACACTACACACTCAAACACTACACTCAACATCACCCCCCCCAAACACTACACACCAACATCACCCCCCCCAAACACTACACACTCAACATCAACCCCCCAAACACTACACACACAAACATCACCCCCCCCAAACACTACACACTCAACATCACCCCCCCAAACACTACACACTCAACATCACCCCCAAACACTACACACTCAACATCACCCCCAAACACTACACACTCAACATCACCCCCCACAAACACTACACACTCAACATCACCCCCCAAACACTACACACTCAACATCACCCCCCCCAAACACTACATCACTCAACATCACCAACATCCCAAACACTACACACTCAACATCACCCCCAAACCCCAAACACTACACACTCAACATCACCCCACCCCCCAAACACTACACACTCAACATCACCCCCACCCCAAACACTACACACTCAACATCACCCCCCAAACACTACATACTCAACATCACCCCCCCCAAACACTACACACTCAACATCACCCCCCCCCAAACACTACACACTCAACATCACCCCCCAAACCCCAAACACTACACTACACACCAACATCACCCCCCCCAAACACTACACACTCAACATCCCCCCCAAACACTACACACTCAACATCACCCCCCCCAAACACACACAACACTCAACATCATCCCCCCCAAACACTACACACTCAACATCACCCCCCAAACACTACACACTCAACATCACCCCCCAAACACTACACACAACATCACCCCCCACTACACACTCAACATCACCCCCAAACACTACACACAACATCACCCCCCAAACACTACACACTCAACATCACCCCCCCAAACACTACACACTCAACATCACCCCAAACACTACACACTCAACATCACCCCCAAACACTACACACTCAACATCACCCCCAAACACTACACACCCAACATCACCCCCCCAAACACTACACACTCAACATCACCCCCAAAACACTACACACTCAAAACATCACCCCCCCCCAAACACTACTCCCCCAAACACTACACTCCATCAAAACATCACCCCATCCCCCCCAAACACTACACACTCAACATCACCCCCCCCAAACACTAACATCACCCCCACATCACCCCAACAAACCCCAAACACTACACACTCAACATCACCCCCCCCCAAACACCACACACCCCAAACACCCCAACCCAACAACATCACCCCCAAACACTACACACAACATCACCCCCCAAACACTACACACCACCCCCAAACAAACACTACACACTCAACATCACCCCCAAAAACACCACACTCAACATCACCCCCCAAACACACACACTCAACATCACCCCCAAACACTACACCCAACCCCCCCACAAACACTACACACTCAACATCACCCCAAACACAAACACTAACATCACCCCAAACATCACAACATCCCCAAACACTACACACTCAACATCAAACCCACCCCATCAAACACTACACACTCAACATCACCCCCAAACACCCCCCAACACTACACACTCCAACACATCAAACCCCAAACACTACACACTCAACATCACCCCCCCCCAAACACTACACACTCAACATCACCCCCAAACACTACACACTCAAATCACCCCAAACACACACAACATCACCCCACCCCAAACACTACACAAACACTACACACTCAACATCCCCACTACCCCCAAACACTACACACTCAACATCACCCCCCCCAAACAAACACTCAACATCACCCCACCCCAAACACTACACACTCAACATCACCCCCCCCAAACACTACACACTCAACATCACCCCCCCCAAACACTACACACTCAACATCACCCCACAAACACTACACACTCAACATCACCCCCCAAACACTACACACTCAACACACTCAACATCACCCCCCAAACACTACACACTCAATCACCCCAAACACACACAACATCACCCCACTCCCCCCAAACAAACACTAAACCCCAAACACTGCCAACATCACCCCCAAACACTACACACCCCCCCCCAAACACTACACACATCACCCCCCAAACACTACACACCCACAAACACAACACCCCCCCAAACACTCAACCCACCCCCCAAACACACACTCAACATCACCCCCCCAAACATCACCCCCCAAACCCAAAACACTAAACACTCAACATCACCCCCCCAAACACTACACACTCAACATCACCCCCAAACCCCAAACACTACAAACACTCAACAACATCCCCTACAAACACTACATCACCCCAAACAACACACTCAACATCACCCCACCCAAACACTACACACTCAACATCACCCCACCCCAAACACTACACACTCAACATCACCCCCCAAACACCCCCCCAAACACTACACACTCAACATCACACCCCAAACACTACACACTCAACATCACCCCCCAAAACACAAACACAACATCACCCCCCAAACACTACACACCCAACATCCCCCCCAAACACACACACTCAACATCACCCCCAAACACTACATACCAACATCACCCCCCCCCAAACACTACACACTCAACATCACCCCCCCCAAACACTACACACTCAACATCAAACCCCCCCCCCAAACACTACACACTCAACATCACCCCCCCAAACACTACACACTCAACATCACCCCCCCCAAACACTACACACTCAACATCACCCCACCCCAAACACACTACACTCAACATCACCCCACCCCAAACACTACACACTCAACATCACCCCCACCCCAAACACTACACACTCAACATCACCCCACCCCAAACACTACACACTCAACATCACCCCACCCCAAACACTACACACTCAACATCACCCCCAAACACTACATCACTCCCCAACATCACCCCCCCCCCCCAAACACTACACACTCAACATCACCCCCCAAACACTACACACTCAACATCACCCCCCCAAACACTACACACTCAACATCACCCCCCCAAACACTACAAACAAACACTACACTCAACATCACCCCAAACACTACACAAACATCACCCCCCCTAAACACTACTCAACATCACCCCCCAAACATCATCCCCCCCAAACACTACATCACCCCCCCAAACACTCAACATCAACATCACCCCCCAAACACTACACACTCAACATCACCCCACACCACAAACACAAACACTACAACAACCCCCCCCCAAACACCAAACAACTAACATCACCCATCACCCAAACACTCAACATCACCCCCCCAAACACTACACACTCAACATCACCCCCAAACACTACACACTCAACATCACCCCCCCCCCCAAACACTACACACTCAACATCACCCCCCCCAAACACTACACACTCAACATCACCCCACCCCCCCAAAACACTACACACTCAACATCACCCCCAAACACTACACTCAACATCAACATCACACCCACCCCCCCAAACACTACACACTCAACATCACCCCCCAACACTACACACTCAACATCACCCCCAAACACTACACACTCAACATCACCCCCCCCAAACACTACACACAACATCACCCCCCCCAAACACTACACACTCAACATCACCCCCCCAAACACTACAAACATCCCCCCCCAAACACTACACACTCAACATCACCCCCCCCAACACTACACACTCAACATCACCCCCCCCCCCCAAACACTACACACTCAACATCAAAACACTACACACTCAACATCACCCCCAAACACTAAACACCACCCAAACACTCAACAACATCACCCCCCCCAACACTACACACTCAACATCACCCCACCCCCCCAAACACTACAAACACTACAAACACACACACCAACATCACCCCAAACACTACAACTACACTCAACATCCCCCCCAAACACTACAAAACATCACTACAAACACTCAACATCAACCCCCCCAAACACTAAACACTACACAACATCACCCCCCAAACACTACACACTCAACATCACCCCCAAACACTAACATCACCCCAAAACACTCACCCCACCCCCCCCAAACACTACACACTCAACATCACCCCCCCCAAACACTAACACTCAACATCACCCCCATACTCAAACACTCACACCCACCCCCCCCCAACACTACACACTCAACATCACCCCCCCCAAACACTACACACTCAACATCACCCCCACAAACACTACACACTCAACATCACCCCCAAACACTACACACTCAACATCACCCCCAAACACTACACACTCAACATCACCCCCCCCAAACACTACACACCCATCACCCCCCCAAACACTACACACTCAACATCACCCCCCAAACACTACACACTCAACATCACCCCCCCAAACACTACACACACTCAACATCACCCCATCACCCCCCCCAAACACTACACACTCAACATCACCCCCCCCAAACACTACACACTCAACATCACCCCCCCCAACACTACACACTCAACATCACCCCCCCCCAAACACTACACACTCAACATCACCCCACCCCAAACACTACACACTCAACATCACCCCCCCAAACACTACACACTCAACATCACCCCCCCCAAACACTACACACCCAACATCACCCCCCCCAAACACTACACACTCAACATCACCCCACCCCAAACACTACACACTCAACATCACCCCCAAACACTACACACTCAACATCACCCCCCAAACACTACACACTCAACATCACCCCCCCAAACACTACACACTCAACATCACCCCCCCAAACACTACACACTCAACATCACCCCCCCCAAACACTACACACTCAACATCACCCCCCCAAACACTACACTCAACATCACCCCCCCCAAACACTACACACTCAACATCACCCCCCAAACACTACACACTCAACATCACCCCCCAAAACACTACATCACCCCCAAACATCACCCCCCAAACACTACACACTCAACATCACCCCCCAAACACTACACGCATCAACATCACCCCCCACTCAACATCAAACACTACACACTCAACATCACCCCCAAACACTACACTCATCACCCCCAAACACTACACACTCAACATCACCCCCCCCCAAACACTACACACTCAACATCACCCCCCAAACACTACACACTCAACATCACCCCCCCCAAACACTACACACTCAACATCACCCCACCCCAAACACTACACACTCAACATCACCCCCCCAAACACTACACACTCAACATCACCCCATCACCCCCACACTACACACTCAACATCCCCCCAAACACCCCAAACACTACAAACACTCAACATCACCCCACCCTAAACACTAAACACACTACAAACACTACACACTCAACATCACCCCCCCCAAACACTACACACTCAACATCACCCCACCCCAAACACTACACACTCAACATCACCCCCAAAAACCAAACACTACACACTCAACATCACCCCCCCCAAACACTACACACTCAACATCACCCCCCCCAAACACTACACACTCAACATCACCCCCCCCAAACACTACACACTCAACATCACCCCCACCCCAAACACTACACACTCAACATCACCCCCACAAACCCCAAAACACTACACTCAACACACCCCAAACACTACACCCCACCCCAAAACACTACACACTCAACATCACCCCACCCCAAACACTACACACTCAACATCACCCCCCCCAAACACTACACACTCATCACCCCCCCCAAACACTACACACTCAACATCACCCCCACCCCCAAACACTACACACAACATCACCAAAACACTACACACTCAAACACCCCCCCCAAACACTACACACTCAACATCACCCCCCCCAAACACTACACACTCAACATCACCCCCCCCAAACACTACACACTCAACATCACCCCCCCAAACACTACACACTCAACATCTCCCCACCCTAAACACAACACACTCAACCTCACCCCCACAAACACTACACTCAACATCACCCCCCAAACACTACACTCAAACATCACCCCCCAAACACTACACTCAACATCACCCCCAAACACTACACACTCAACCCCCCCCCCAAACACTACACACTCAACATCACCCCCCCAAACACTACACTCAACATCACCCCCCAAACACTACACACTCAACATCACCCCCCCAAACACTACACACTCAACATCACCCCCCAAACACTACATACTCAACATCACCCCACCCCAAACACTACACACTCAACATCACCCCCACAAACACTACACACTCAACATCACCCCCCCACAAACACTACACACTCAACATCACCCCCCAACACTACACTCAACATCACCCCCAAACACTACACACTCAACATCACCCCACCCAAAACACTACACACTCAACATCACCCCCAAACACTACACACTCAACATCACCCCCCCAAACAGTACACACTACTCACACTAATACCTATGTGAACTTGTTTAAGGTGGCCTGGTCTATTGAAACATAATCCAATAATGAATTTTTTTTGAGCATTTGAGAGTGTACGTAGAGTGTTAATGCAAACACACAGTTCTGTCTTTTTCTCTTTTTCAATGTAGCTCCTGTTAAGTAAATGTATTCACCAATAAAATGTTTTTTCTTCTGAATTTTTCATGAGAATTTTTGGTGTGCTGAAGGTTTTCACCGTTTTTATAGCAATGAAGTTCTGATTTTGTAACCTGGCATGAAGCTGTGACAACGCCCCTTTGACATTTTAGGCCTGTACTCCATCCAAAACACAGAAAATCAGATGCATAGCTTACCATAACACAGTACATTTTAAATAATTTTGAATTTCCCACATATCCTTACGGTCAGTTTCTGGTTAATCTTATTTTAAAGCAGGATCGCACAGTTAAAGAGTGCTCCGGAACACTCTTTAACTACTATTTTTTACAGAGAAATTATTCTTACTGAATGTTTCAAATTAAGCATTTCAGATCATACTGAACAAAAATTCTGTACAATAACTAGATGTTGGAAGTGTGTCAGGAAACCTATACTACACCATTTATAAATGTCACTCATCAGTGATTGGTCTGTGTGCTGTCTGCTATCTGTAAGAAATCCGAGCTGCATATAGCAGGTCTCTGGTCTGAGAGACATTATTCGGCAGGCAGCGATATCCAGCTTGACGAATGATTAGGGCTCATCGAAGGGCGATGTGACTGCTGCACAACACAAGCCAGATAAGGTGCGATTCATATAAAGTACTGGTTATAATAAACCTCACCCTAACCCAGACATCAGAACTCTGGGTCTTCAGAACCATCATTCCCCTACAGGACACCAGAACCATCATTCCTGTACATTATGCCAGAATCCTCATTCTTTTGCAAGATTTGAGAACTAGAATTCATGAATAGCCTATCAGAAGCATCAATCCTTTACAGGTCACCAGAACCCTACAGTATACCAGAACAGGGCTTCCTGAATCACAGCCCTCGAGAACAGGGTACTGCTGGTTTCCCGACCTCCCTTTACCCAAGAGTGAGTTTTGATGACAGTCTGGCCAATGGACCTTTCCGACTTGATCCAACCAGCCCTTAGTTACTGTTGCTATGGCCCACATGCAACGCAGCTAAGTTTCACACTGACAACAGCACAGCAGAAGTTTGAGCACCACTCTCTCACACGTATACCCAAAAATATTTTGCGATTTGTTTCGTACCGAATGCGTCCAACTTGTCCAGCAAAGTTGTCCAGAGAGGCCATAACTATTTTACACAAGGATATATCCATGAAATCAAAAATTTTAATGGAACAGGTGGAGATACAAGAGTCACAGCGAAGTGCAGAAGTGGAATCGATACAGAAAAGTCGAACACCCCATAAACTGCACACTGAGATCAAACTGGACAAAATAGTGGAATCGCATTGCACACGTGTAAAGCAGGGTAAGTAGTTTCCATACATTTGTCGCCATCACTGAGCTAAAGATAGCACTGGATCCAGTATCCTGTCTAACGTCAGTTGGCCATGAGTCAGACAATACGCTAACTAGACTTTGTAATAAATCATATTACACAACGCAGCCAACTCTTAAACTAGCTACATTAGACATGACCGAGTTATTAATCCAACATTCGTTATATCAGCGGTTTCCTCAAGACCAATTTCGATGGCAAGCTAACTTCACTCATTATATCCCCGAAATACGAGTTTCGGGGATATCATCGGTTCGCCCATCCACTGCCACCGCCACGCTGCGGCGTCATGAGATTTTAGCCGTTAAGCGATAACTCACAAAAATACTTTACATTGGCTTCTCATTTTTTAGCATATGGGTAGATATGGTAAAGAGGATGAACGGTTTAGATTTTGGGCAAGTATGCACTTCTAGGTTTGCCACCAGGTGGCGCTATATATTAGAAAAAAATCAGTTTTTTAACCATATCTCTGGAACAATTACTTACACAGACCTCAAATTTGCCTCATATTGTAGGTCTAGTAAAGGGAATCTAATAAAAGGGCTTGAGGATTGGGAATTTCGGGGATATACCCCTTGCTGTCGGCCACCGACAGCGTAGGCCTAGTTTCAGCTAAGCGACTGACATTCTGAATCCGATTGTAGCTAGTTTGCTGGCTAGCTATCGAGCCAACTAAAGCCTCTAAGCAGATTACATCACGCCATTGCAAAATCCTTCACCATCCAGCTAAATGTTTTATATTATCTAGTGCTGCGAATGCCTGCGCTGGGTGGCATGAAGGAACCATGTTCTCAGCAGAATAGATACTGGTTTGTAGCTACATCTGGTATTGCAAGCAGAAGTCCATTGGGGAAAAACAATACTATGTTAACACATTCATCAATGATGCAGTAATTGGTGTAATTCGGTCTTCTCAAAACATATGCATAGATTGTTGGTAACTTATTAGTGAAAGTGAAATGGCAAAAAAAAAAAAAATGTCATTTGCTTACCTTTTTATTTTATTCACATTAAGTTGAGTGGGAGGCCTTCCATATGCCTTAATCCATCGCAAACACTTTTCTAACTGCGTTTTTGGGCTTGGAAAAAGGATTAATTGAGCCCCCTGTTGCCGGGCAGGGCATCTTTCATCAGTATTACACGTTCCCCAAACGCGTCCAAGAACCATTTTCGATTAAGTCAGACACCTTGCCTGTTACACACAGCTCATGACTGCATTGGATATGGGACAGTATGGCAGTGCTGTTGGGGTAGGCAGGACCTTAGTAAGGCAATCTGATTGGTAGTTATTCTCCACTTGATTGACAGGTCAGAAAGGTCCATTCGTGGCAATAATTAATTGCCAAGGCTGGATTTGGATGTGAGGGTCAGATTTGGGCAGTTCTGCAGAACCATCATTCCAGTGATGAACACCAGAGCAACGAGGATATTTACACATTTGTGACTTTCATTCCTTCTCCTCATGTCATCATTGCTCGTTTTTTTTGAGTAAATGGAACTCAGCAGCTTCCCATAGGCTGTCGCAGAAGGGACAGCTGTCACTCACTGCTCACACACACCTCACCTGTGTGACATACCTGTAATCAGGGCATTCAGCAGTGTCCAGATTTCAGCCTTAAAGAAAAAAAAGCTTATGAGAACAGCCATCTTTTTTCTGAAGCTCTCCGAGCACCACCGTCATTAATGACACTTTGCAAACCTGAAAACCTGTATTAAATGTATTAAAACATATCTTGTATATTCCCACATAGAGGATACATCATCAAAAGTTCACACTGTTTAATAATAAACGTAAAACTATAATCTAAAAATAATCTTAAGAATTCAGCGCTGAGGAAGTGAAAATGCAGAGCAGAAATGGAACAGGACAGTCAGTCCCTCCTTGATGACGGGGCTCTTTTCCGGACGAGTCGAACTTTGTGCCGGTTACCTAGGTAACCCTGTGTGTTTCTCTCAGGGCTGCTCATCAGGTGAGCGATCACACAGGTCAGCTGACCCTACAGGAGCAGTAAAAATAAACACTCATGGCACAAACACCGTATCAACAGGACAACAGTACACATGACCCGAATGACTCTTTAAGAGTAAAACATTTCCTCTAAAATCATGACTAGTGACTCTGAAATGTTCCTACAAGCATGCAGCTGTTTGACAGCCTGGAATTTAACACATCAGCATAATTCTCCATAACTAAACGCTCAAATTTAACACTATGGGTCTGTTTCAGACATATCTAGCCTATTCCTGAAGTAAGTTTGGAGAATCTCCATAAAAACTCTGTTCAGGTCAGAACGAGGTTTAGTCTGAGGGACTGACGCTACACTGCACAGATACTATGAGCCACAGACTCCGGCCAGAGAATCCTCGTCTGCGGCAGGTTTTCCCAGAAGAAGAATCTTTGAAACACAAAGACACGACAGAGGAGAGTGCAGACAGGCAGTCAGCAAACTGCCATGTTTAATTCACCATGACAACGCCATTCTTTCATGATCTTACAGGGGAATTTACCATTAAAAAAAACTAACTGCCAGGTACATTTAAAAACTCAAAAATCAGATTTAAATCTCGCACAGACAACATGTTCCGTCCCCCTCGGGCCGTGATCCTCAGGGGCCGAAGCGATGGAGATGACGGGGCTTTTACACCAGAAGCGTGTATCTAACACACACACACACACACACACACACCCTCTCCGTACAGAACACTCATATCCACATTGCATACATTTACTCCGTGAGGAAATCTGAAATGCATCGGTGAAGCACACTCTTTACAGATTGCATTACACATTCCAGAAAAACAGAGTGCTGAGGTCATGTGATCTCTAACTCACAGAAAGGCCACAAAGATCACCTGAACTCATGGGGATCTCACAGCACCCCCGTACCCCCACAGAGGGGCAAGACTTTTATCCACACTGAGGTTGTAAGAGGAAACGGTCACTCTGACACCCCTGCTTGCCCCAGACTGAGCAGCCAATCAGATGTCACGTTAATCTCACGAGAAAATGTCAGGTATTTATACTGTGGTTCACTGGCGGCTGGTGAACTGGCAATAGGGGAGTCTCAAAACAATCAGTTAAAATTAATGATTGGCCACGACCTGTTTTCAATCATTCATTTAAATTGCCATTACAGAAACTCCGATAACCCTCAACGTTATCAGGTGTGGCCAGTTTTCATTTATAACGCATACCAATTACGACTCCGGACTTCTCACGCATTTCTTTACTCAGCGTTTGGAAGCAATGCATGTGTTTCACGATCGTTTAAATGAAATAAGATAATGTGGAATGTCTTTATGCAATTCCATTGCTTCCAACCCCTCCAGTGCACAAGGACTTCAATTCCGCGCGAGAATCTCTTACATTAGTGCTGATTGAATAATTGCTGACTATAGCACAGGAGCGTAAATATGCCACTTAAACTCACACCGAATGCGTGAGAGTTGACAGGTATGCGTTATAAATGAGAACTGGCCACACCTGATAATGTTGAGAGTTTTCGGAGTTTCTGTAATGGTAATTTAAATGAATGATTGAAAACAGGTTGTGACCAATCATCAATTTTAAGGGATGGGTTTGAGCCTCCCTATCGCCAGTTCACCAGCCGCCACTACTATGGTTCACAACACATTCCAGCTTGGTCATTTAAAACAGGAGCACAATGTCCCAAGAAAGAAAGAACTGATCTTTCCCTAAAGGGACAGAAGAAGAATTTAACACCCCCCCGAGTGTATATCTGTCTCTCAGCAGTAATGGGAGAGCAGCAGAGGACTGGCTTTACAAACAGAGCTTTTCTGTTCAGTTCCCAGCCGTATTTCAACTGACAAACCCACTGGCACCGGGAGATAATGAACTCTCCTGAAGCCGTCACACAAAACAAGGCGCCAATGCACAGAACCAGGCGCTCGCGCAGAAAAACTATGCAACAACCCACAGAAACTGCGTACTAACACTCAGAACCAGGCGCTACCGCACAGAACCAGGCGCTAACACACAAAACCAGGTGCTAACACACAGAACCGAGGGCTACTGCATAGAGCCAGGTGCTGACGCATAGAAATTAAGCAAAAAACCCACAGAAACCGCGTACTAACACTCAGAACCAGGTGCTAATGCGCAGAACCAGGCGCCAAAACATAGAACCGGGGGCTAATGCAATGAAACTGCGCATCAACACACAGAACTTGGCGCCAATGCATTGAAACTGTGCAATAACACACAGAACCAGGGGCTAACGTACAGGACCAGGCGATAACATCCCAGACAGGTGCTAATGAAGTGAAACTGCGCAGTAACATACAGAAACTGCAGACTTCTGACAGAATCTGTTCTACCAAGAGGTCAGGCCCTTTTCGGCAACAGTATCGCCACTGGCTGAAAGTGAGCAAGTTTTGGTGCCGACAGAGTTAAAGGCGGTTAAAGGGCTCAAGCACGAGACTCAGCTGTTCCTCTTTCTGCTACAGATCTGGAGTTCTGTTAAAACGAGTCAGAGGGAGAGAACAGACACACACAGCGAGTCACATGGCCCCGCAGCAGACACGTTACGGCAGACAATAGTTATGCCTGAACTTACATCCTTTAGACACAACATGCAGAACATTTTTAATGTTACCTTAGCAAGAGTTTTAAAAAGCATCTACAAGATACTAATGAATAACTTAAATTCATAAATTATTTGTTATTTTTTAATAAAATAATTCTAACTGGGGCGAGAGGGCTGAAAAATATATTGTGCAAAGCCAACAAAAAAGGGGGAAAGTCATGACTACTCATGGAAATTGAGTCCATGAAACCTACACATGTGCTTATACCTGCGCTTCTAAGAGATCGAGGGTGTGTTCGTGTGTCTGTGTACGTTTCACTTTGTCCCAGGAAACACAAAACGTCCTCGCACCGCCAGCAAAATATTTCCCCAAAGCTGGACCGCAGTCGCCACAGTGGGGACATTTTGTGTTTGGCCAGAGTTTCAGTTCCTGAGGGACTTGGCGCTCATGTCCTGAATCAAAATGCCAGCATCCCAGCGCTCTTGCTAACCGGATGCTAGCGTCCGGCTCTGACGATGAGAGAAAGTGACCTATCGGAGGGGCTCGTGGAGCTGTGGGAGGGGCCGAAGGAGGGGGTTGGGTGTGCAGGGGGAGGGGCCACATTCAGCTCCTCAGAGTATGGGAGGGGCCATACTTCCTGACCCAGTCCCCTCACAGCGATGACTCCACCTCCCGGGCGTACGCAATCTCACGGTCCTGTCGCGGGGGTGTGGCCTCGCTGATCACCTGTAGGGCGGCGCTGGTGGGGGCGTGGTTAGGGGCAGGCTTGTCGGCCGAGCCGCAGCACTGTTTGGGGGCACACTGGGTCCTGCAGGCCAGTTCGCACAGCGAGGTGCGCGACTCGGAGTTGACGGTGGCGAACTCGGGCTGGATGGTGGTGGCGTGGATCCCCTGGTCGTGGAAAAAGTTCTTGATGCGCTTGGCGACGTCCATGTAGGAGGCGGGGTCCTGGCACTTGATGTGGGCGGTGGCGATGATGCGGCTGCCCGCCAGCTGCCAGATGTGCAGCTCGTGTACGGCGAGCACGCCCTCCAGGCTGCGGAGCCGCTCGCTGAGCTGGTGCACGTCGATCTGCTTGGGCACGGTCTGCAGCAGGATCAGCGCCGACTCCTTCAGCAGCGGGTATGTGGTGTAGAGCAGAATCATCACCATGATGACGCACAGTGTGGGGTCCAGGTACAGCACCCAGCACGGCCCCGCCTCCACGGTACGCAGCAGCCCTACCAGCGTGTGGTTGACGTGCTGGTGGTCGGTGCAGTGGCTGTCCACACAGGGGTTAACACAGGGCAGGTCCGGGGGGCACGGCCGCCAGACGAAGCGGAAGATGATGGCGTTTACCACCACGATGACGGAGCCGAGGGCGTCGCCCAGCACGTGCAGGAACACACCGCGCATGTTTAGCTGAGACGCGGCCGTCTGCTCCAGCTCCTCGTACCCCGCCGCGACCCCTGACCCCGCGCAGCCGTTCATCTGGACCTCCACACTGTCCTTATGCTGCACATCTACAGGGGGCGACAGAGAGCAGAACACACATTTAACACTCTGTCCTTATGCTGCACATCCACAGGGGGCGACAGAGAGCAGAACACACATTTATCACTCTGTCCTAACGCTGCACATCCACAGGGGGCGACAGGGAGCAGAACACACATTTATCACTCTGTCCTTACACTGCACATCCACAGGGGGCGACAGGGAGCAGAACATTCTCATCTGACCGCCATCACTCGCGCTTTAATATGATAACAGGTGAGGGTCATAAACACGCAAAAACCCTCAGATGGTTACATGAATAACTCAATCTGAGTTTATGCATATGTTACAGCCGGCACAGGGCATACACACACACACACACACACACACACACACACCTCATGATCAGGCTGGGACAGGGAATCGACACGTTCAGCACAAAACCAGTCAGTCAATTATGCCTAATCCAGTCCAAATCCAGCCCAGCTTTTCTCTCCTCCCAGGTGATTAACTGAAGAGTAAAGGACCTGATTGGCCAGATCCTCACACATGACTCCCAGGTAAAGTAGGATTGGACCACAGCTGTTCTCACTGCTTCCACAAGGGCCACCATTACCTGACCCCAGATCAGCCCTGAAACGCCGCAGGGTTCCACACAGCAGACAATTAAAGAGATCTGTTCATTTCTCCAGAGGCAGTAAAAGTGCACTCCGTTTCCCAGCATGCCGCAGTTCTGGCGGGAGAGGACTGAGTGCGGCGTAAACGGAGCGCAGGCAGAAAACGGTGCGGATAAATGAGAGAGATTAATCACCCTCTCTACAGCACCCTGCTTTCACACCGACAGCAGAGTTACAGACCCATAAAGCCAAAGAGAGCACAAACACCCACACAAGGGACTTCTGTTCCTGCCTGAACCCCCAATCCCACCCCGTCTGAGCCATGTTGGGGGGGGACTAAATAACAGGAGGCTCAGCAGAGATACCCCCCCCCCCAAACACACACACACACACAAGCACACAGCTACACACACCGTGGCACAAGCGCATACACACACACACACACATACACATATACATAAACATATACACATACATATATATACATATATATATATATATATATATATATATATATATATACATATACATATATATATATATATATATATATATATATATATATATATATATATATATACACATACACACACACACACACACACACACACACACTGTAACAGACACAAACACACACACGCACATATATATATATATCACTTGAGGTGATGTTATGAACTTGATAAAGTGTAATCAGGCTAAATCTCTCCAGCAGTGAGTGAATGATCAGAACAGGCCTGTACAGCCGTTATGCGCTCCTGATGCGTGCCCGTCTGACAGCAGCTAACGCAGATCTCACCGTACGCCCAACGGCACACAGCGGCCACAGGTCTGTATGATTCTCTCTGCTCCGTCACTGCCTCAAGAGAAAAGCTCATCTCCGCAACACCACCGTTACAGTCACAGGAGAAAAAAGCTCATCTCCATAACAACACCATTACAGTCACAGGAGAGACCAGCTCATCTCCGCAACACCACCATTACAGTCACAGGAGAAAAAAGCTCATCTCCATAACAACACCATTACAGTCACAGGAGAGAACAGCTCATCTCCGCAACACCACCACTACAGTCACAGGAGAGAACAGCTCATCTCCGCAACACCACCACTACAGTCACAGGAGAAAAAAGCTCATCTCCATAACAACACCATTACAGTCACAGGAGAGAACAGCTCATCTCCGCAACACCACCACTACAGTCACAGGAGAGAACAGCTCATCTCCGCAACACCACCACTACAGTCACAGGAGAGAACAGCTCATCTCTGCAACACCACCATTACAGTCACAGGAGAGAACAGCTCATCTCCGCAACACCACCACTACAGTCACAGGAGAGAACAGCTCATCTCCTCAACACCACCACTACAGTCACAGGAGAGAACAGCTCATCTCCGCAACACCACCATTACAGTCACAGGAGAGAACCGCTCATGTCCATAACACCACTATTACAGTCACAGGAGAGAACAGCTCATCCCCACAACACCACCATTACAGTCACAGGAGAGAACAGCTCATCTCCATAACACCACCATTACAGTCACAGGAGAGAACAGCTCATCTCTGCAACACCACTATTACAGTCACAGGAGAGAACAGCTCATCTCTGCAACACCACTATTACAGTCACAGGAGAGAAGAGCTCATCTCCGCAACACCACCACTACAGTCACAGGTGAGAACAGCTCATCTACGCAACACCGCCATTACAGTAACAGGAGAGAACCGCTCATCTCCGCAACACTACCACAACAATCACAGGAGAGAACAGCTCATCTCCATAACACCACCATTACAGTCACAGGAGAGAGGAGCTCATGTCCATAACACCACCATTACAGTCACAGGAGAGAACCGCTCATGTCCATAACACCACTATTACAGTCACAGCAGAGAACAGCTCATCCCCACAACACCACCATTAAAGTCACAGGAGAGAACAGCTCATCTCCACAACACCACCATTACAGTCACAGGAGAGAACAGCTCATGTCCATAACACCACCATTACAGTCACAGGAGAGAACCGCTCATGTCCATAACACCACCATTACAGTCACAGGAGAGAACAGCTCATCTCTGCAACACCACTATTACAGTCACAGGAGAGAACAGCTCATGTCCATAACACCACTATTACAGTCACAGGAGAGAACAGCTCATCTCCGCAACACCACCATTACAGTCACAGGAGAGAACCGCTCATCTCCGCAACACTACCACTACAATCAAAGGAGAGAACAGCTCATCTCCATAACACCACCATTACAGTCACAGGAGAGAACAGCTCATGTCCATAACACCACCATTACAGTCACAGGAGAGAACAGCTCATGTCCATAACACCACCATTACAGTCACAGGAGAGAACAGCTCATCTCTGCAACACCACTATTACAGTCACAGGAGAGAACAGCTCATGTCCATAACACCACTATTACAGTCACAGGAGAGAACAGCTCATCTCCGCAACACCACCATTACAGTCACAGGAGAGAACCGCTCATCTCCGCAACACTACCACTACAATCAAAGGAGAGAACAGCTCATCTCCATAACACCACCATTACAGTCACAGGAGAGAGGAGCTTATGTCCATAACACCACCATTACAGTCACAGGAGAGAACCGCTCATGTCCATAACACCACTATTACAGTCACAGCAGAGAACAGCTCATCCCCACAACACCACCATTACAGTCACAGGAGAAAAAAGCTCATCTCCGTAACACTTCCACTACAGTCACAGGAGAGAACAGCTCATCTCCATAACACCACCATTGCAGTCACAGGAGAGAACAGCTCATCTCTGCAACACCACTATTACAGTCACAGGAGAGAACAGCTCATCTCCATAACACCACCATTACAGTCACAGGAGAGAGGAGCTCATCTCTGCAACACCACTATTACAGTCACAGGAGAGAACAGCTCATCTCCGCAACACCACCACTACAGCCACAGGAGAGAACAGCTCATGTCCATAACAACGCCATTACAGTCACAGGAGAGAACCGCTCATCTCCATAACACCACCATTACAGTCACAGGAGAGAACAGCTCATCCCTGCAACACCACTATTACAGTCACAGGAGAGAAGAGCTCATCTCCGCAACACCACCACTACAGGCACAGGTGAGAACAGCTCATCTACGCAACACCGCCATTACAGTCACAGGAGAGAACCGCTCATCTCCGCAACACTACCACGACAATCACAGGAGAGAACAGCTCATCTCCGCAACACCACTATTACAGTCACAGGAGAGAGGAGCTCATGTCCATAACACCACCATTACAGTCACAGGAGAGAACAGCTCATGTCCATAACACCACTATTACAGTCACAGGAGAGAACAGCTCATCCCCACAACACCACCATTACAGACACAGGAGAGAACAGCTCATCTCTGCAACACCACTATTACAGTCACAGAAGAGAACAGCTCATCTCCATAACACCACCATTACAGTCACAGGAGAGAGGAGCTCATGTCCATAACACCACCATTACAGTCATGGGAGAGAACCGCTCATGTCCATAACATCACTATTACAGTCACAGGAGAGAACAGCTCATCCCCACAACACCACCATTACAGTCACAGGAGAGAACAGCTCATCTCTGCAACACCACTATTACAGTCACAGGAGAGAACAGCTCATCTCCGCAACACCACTATTACAGTCACAGGAGAGAACAGCTCATCTCCGCACATGTCCACACATTACAGTCACAGGAGAGAACACCACCACCATTACCACAGTCACAGGAGAGAACAGCTCATCTCCGCAACACCACTATTACAGTCACAGGAGAGAACAGCTCATCTCCGTAACACTTCCACTACAGTCACAGGAGAGAACAGCTCATCTCACACAACACCACCATCCCCACAACAGTCACAGGAGAGAACAGCTCATCTCATCTCAGTCACAGAAGAGAACACTACCCATAACACCACAATCACAGGAGAGAACAGCTCATCTCCGCATAACACCACTATTACAGTCACAGGAGAGAACAGCTCATCTCCAGCTAACACCACCATTACAGTCACAGGAGAGAACAGCTCATGTCCATAACACCACTATTACAGTCACAGGAGAGAACAGCTCATCTCCGCAACACCACCATTACAGTCACAGGAGAGAACAGCTCATCTCCGCAACACCACTACTACAGTCACAGGAGAGAACAGCTCATCTCCGTAACACTTCCACTACAGTCACAGGAGAGAACAGCTCATCTCCACAACACCACCATTACAGTCACAGGAGAGAACAGCTCATCTCCGCAACACCACCACTACAGTCACAGTAGATAACAGGGGAGAGCTCCACAGGAAAGCTCTTTCAAACAAGATATGTTGTTTGCAACAGCACAAGTAAATTTATATTTTTAAAAAAATTATTTCAGTGCACTGCTCAAAGGGTTAAAAACAAAAGTGATTTTTATTTTGTTTCACTGGTGTGCGTGTGTTTTATTCATTACGTTTTAACCACGTAATATTACAGTATGTGCACCGAAGAGCCAAATCAATAAAACCGATGAAGCGAATGACGTTGATCATCTTGTAGCAATGATGTGCGCCGAAGCCCGCAGACAGACTGTGGTTTGTAAACGAACAGCCGGATTCTGTACGTGTTGGATGTGGGAGAAATGGGCACTGAATGACTCGGACAAGAGCGCATCATCTCGCTGAAAGGGGCCACTGCCATTAGGGAATACAGTTTCCATCAAGGGGTGCACTTGGCCCCCAGCGTTGTTTATGAAGTTAGTTCGTGTCAAAGAAACATCCACATGAACGGCAGGACTCAAGGTTTCACAGCAGAACATTACCCAGAGCATCACACTGCCTCCGTCGGCTTGTCTCCTTCCCATAGTGCATCCTGGTGCCGTGCCTTCCCCAGTAAGTGATGCACACACACGACACACACACTGATCATCCACATGACGGGAACGAAAACGTGATTCACCTTCTTCCTTTGCTCCATGGTTCAGTTCTGATGCTCACGTGCCCACTTCAGGCCAGTGTACGGGGTCCGCATGGGCACCCTGACCAGTCAGTGGCCACACAGCCCCACGCCGCCCCGAACGCAACAAATGTGATGCAGTGTGTGTCCTGACACCTTTCAATCAGCACCAGCATCAACTTCAAAATGAGTGAATATTTAAAAAAAAAAAAAAAAAAAAATAAAGTTTATCAGTTTGAACATTAAATATCTTGTCTTCGTAGTGTACCCAATTGAATACAGGTTGAAAAGAATTTGCAAATCATTGTATTCCGTTTTTATTCACGTTTTATACAATGTCACAACTTCACTGGAGTTGGGGTTTGTAACCCCTTCCAGACTGATGGATGTCAATGACTTTGTTTCCCCATCTGGTTTTGAATTTCCTTAGATCACGGCATCATGTGCTGCTTTTTGTCAAAACTTCATTGTCAGACAGGTTCTATTTAAGTGATGTTTAGATTCAACAGGGCTCGCAGCAATAGTGCCCAGGTATTCCTACAGAAATTGAACCCAATTATTGCTTAAAATTGTTCAGCTGGTTGATTTAATAATTATGGGGCAATTATCTTTTCCACATAGGGCCAGGTAGGGTTGGGTAGCATTTTTCGCTTCAATAAATGAAATCATCATTTAAAAACTGCATTTTGTGCCTACTCTGGTAATCTTTGTGCAAAATAAGTGTGATGATCTGACAGATATGCAAAAACAGGAAATCAGGAAGGGAGAAAATACTTTTTCACAGCACTGTAAAATATTAGATGAAAGTGGAAAGGCTCACTGGATGGCAGTGTATACTCCAAAACGCTGGTTCACTGCTTGTAAAGAACAAGATCAATGTTCCCTGTCATTTCCTGTTACTCATAGAGAGTTCCTGCCGGTACGGGACCAAGCAACAGATTTTTCTAATGAGCTTCATTAGCTGTGTCATTGAGGAAATCAGGTCTTGCTCGTAATGAGGTGCTAACGATTCTGTGTTCGAGGAGGGAGGGAGGGAGAAGAGAGGAGAAGAGAGAAGAGAGAATGGAACGGAAGAGGACAGCGGGAGGTCAGGAAACGCACCGTTCACACCACTGCGCAACTGTACTGACACCTAATCCTCATTTAAATAACACAGGACTACATTACCCAAACTCCCACACTTACACCAATAGTGTTAGACTGACCAAGTGCCCCTAATGACATCAGCAATATATTCAGAACCACTGAGTAACTTAAAATATTTAGTGCAACAACTTATTTTCTGTACTCTGGCACACAGGATCTGGAAAATTACTGAGGCTTTAAGGTACAGAACGTCAGCTTTGATTTGTGAGCATTTTTCTCCATATTATATACACTACCGGTCAAATGTTTAGGACACCCGAATTTTTCCAGTTTATTTCACAGAAAATGATGCAGTTTAATGTCTCCGTGTACTCTGGAATGAAAGCATAGACAAGATAGAACAAATTACGAGCCAGTTTTTATAAGTGTCAGGCAGATTTCTATTAGAGGGTGATTCATGACCCCTTCAGATCTGACCGAATTTTTTTTTTATTGATAGATATGTGTTAGAAACAAACAAAAAATCACACTTTCTATCCTTAATAGGGTCTGCTTTTTTTTTTTTTTTTTTTTTTTTTTTTTTTTTTAGGGTCCTGGAATATCGGGGTCAAAATCAGCCAAAATGGCAAAATCACTAAAATTAGGTTTTTTGAATGCTTGTATTTCTGTGCGCCTGAGTGAGCCAAATTGATTTTCATTTGTGCAAGTCTATCGGTATGGACGCCCAAAATGTGAATTTTGGCGGCTGACTCAGGGCGCAGCCCATAGGTGGCGCTGCAAATCACTACTTTTTGTAATTATGCACACTTTCCCAGGGGTTGTGTGGCTTGCACCCTAAGTCAGCCAAGGTATTTTATGCATGTTATGATAGATCAGCACCTCTTATTTGGATTTGGATGAAAATTACGGCGCTGACTTAGGGCGCAAAGTATAGGGGCGCTTTTTTGTCACGAAAGGTGAAATTCCCACATTTTCACACTGCGATTTCTCCATGTGCCCCAAGTCAAAATTAATGAAATATGGCTCACGTTGTCACTCAGCATCTCATGTCAGTGGTAAAGAGAGTTCCGTGGTTGGTTTTGGTATTAACCTTTTTTGCACCATTTTTGTTAGGCCACTTCACGAAAAAGCCACATATGGTAAACTAGGAACTTTCTCCGATTTTCATGAAACTTGCAGGATTTACTTCCTTTACCAATTCCGCAGCCACCGCTGGCTTACTCCCTGTCCAGCAGCTGTTGCCAACTGCCGGGCGTGCACGGGGTCAACATGTTTTCCTGGGACCCTTGCCCTTTACTCACCTCACCTAGTGTAAAGGGCACCCCCGTCTAGCACGGGTCAAAGGACACCTATTGGTGATCGCTTACACCAACATTGATTTCATCATACAAATCTTAGAACTGACTTCTGATTTGATTGGAAAATCCCTTGAATACATAGCAAAAAAAAAAAAAAAAATAAAGCCAGGTTTAGCTACATAGGTTCTTGTGAAAAAAAGTACAACAAATTCGATGAAAATCAAATAAACGGTTAATGAGATAAGGTTATTTGAAAGTGCTACTTTTTGCAGTTTAGTTCCAATTTTGCCACCAAGTGGCGGCCTATAAACAAAGTGGCTTGCCACACTGCACTCAAACTTACAGAACACCTTTCTCCCAGTTAAGGAAGCAAATCCTGCAAGTTTCATGAAAATCGGGGAAAGTTCCCAGTTAACCATATTCAGCTTTTTCGTGAAGTGGCCCAAGAAAAACGGTGCAAAAAGGGTTAATACCGAAACCAGCCACTTAAAACTCTCTTTACCACTGACACTAGAGATGCTGAGTGTCAACATGAGCCATATTTCATCACTTTTGACTTAGGGCGATGGAGAAATCCCAGTGTGCAAATGTGGTAATTTCACCTTTCGGGCAAAAAGCGCCTTATATTTTGGCGCTTTAAGTCAGCCGCCGTAATTTTCATCCAAATCAAAGTAAGAGGTCCTAACCTATAATGACATGCATAAAATACCTTGGCTGACTTAGGCGCAAGCCACACAACCCCTGGGAAAGTGTGCATAATTACAAAAAGTAGTGATTTGCAGCGCCACCTATGGGCTGCGCCCTAAGTCAGCCGCCAAAATTCACATTTTTGGAGCGTCCATACCCGATAGACTTGCACAAATGAAAATCAATTTGGCTCACTCAGGGCGCACAGAAATACAAGCATTCAAAAACCTAATTTTAGTGATTTTGCCATTTTGGCTGATTTTGACCCCAATATTCCAGGACCCCCTAAAAAAAAAAAAAAAAAAAAAAGCGGTCCCTATTAAGGATAGAAAATGTGATTTGTTTGTTTCTAACATACATCTATCAATAAAAAAAATATTGGACAAATCCGAAGGGGTCATGAATCACCGCCTGCCTGACTCTTATAAAAACTGCCTCTTAACAATCGAAGTTAAAAAATAAATCATGGAATCAATTTATAAACCAAAATGTATTTTAAACTTTTGACTCAAAGTAGCCACCTTTGGCAGATATAACGGCTGAACACACTGGTGGCATTCTTTCTACAATGGAAATCAAATATTCTCCAGAAAGTTCTTCCCCAGGCTGTTGCAGAAGTTCCCATAAATGTGTGGCACTTGTTGGTTGCTTTGCTTTCACTCTTCTGTCCAGTTCATCCCAAACCATCTCGATGGGGTTTAAGTCTGGAGACTGTGCTGCCACTCCGTGTTTTCAAGCTTATACCATCTTGTTGTTTTTTCCTAAGGTAGTTCTGGCAGAGATTGGACTTATGTTTTGGGTCATTATCTTGCTGTAGGATGAACCCCTGACCAACTCGGCGCATGCCAGAGGGTACTGCATGGTGCTGCAGAATGCTGTGGGAGCCGTTTTGGTTCAGGGTGCCTTTCACTCTGTAAGTCACTGACCCTGGATCCAGCAAAACAGCCCCAGACCATCACACTTCCTCCTCCATGTTTGACAGTCGATGTCACACACTGAGGAACCATCCTTTCACCTACTGGACGGGCGACAAAAAAACTGGGTAACCTTACCTTTTGTTTAAAACTTCTGACAGTTCACCACTTACCTTTTGAACCATTTCAAGCTATTCGTTGGACTGGAACTACATAATTTTCAATAAAAAACTGGAAAAATTGGGGTGTCCTAAACTTTTGAGCAGTAGTGTACACTGTGGTGGTACTGTAGCTCCGTCTGTGCAGCGCAGTGTGTGCGCGGGAACAGATGTGCACGTGTGTAATACTGGTTGCGACAGTCTCAGATCTCAATTCCCAGAAACAGCAAAGCAAACAGGAAACACAATGGCAGCTTCACCCACACAAGGACAGAGATTTTAAAAGTCATGCAGCCCTGGGGATAAAATTTAAGGTGTAAAATTTCAAACAAAATGAACTGAAAAATTGTTTTCTTTTCCTACTCACACATGAGACATTCCAACACCAGAATGCAACTTAATGAAACTCGGGTCTCCATAGAGCACTCATCCGTTTGGCAGCCATTGTGTTTCTACACGGCATAGTTTCCACAGAGGACCATGCAGTTCCAGTGGCCATAGTGTTCCTGAGGAGCGCAGTGCAGTTCTGGGAGCCATTGTGTTTCAAGAGTTTTTCCAGTTTCCTCACAGCGCAGGCCGTCAGTGCTGCTTGTAAGGACTTGTACTGAAGACTCACCATGACTGGCAAATCATTCCTCAGGCATGTGGCTGTCGCTCTTATTCAGGATGACCCAGCCAGCACACACGCTTTACACAAACTGCTCACGGATAAATACACAGCCAGAGAATCGAACCGCAACCACATAGTTACAAACCTCGTGCCCTAGCCACTGTACGACACAGGTGACTCCGGATTCCTGGTCTGGGTCAATGTTTTGTGTTCCACCCGTGAGTGTATACACACACACACACACACACACACACAAACACACAAAATATCTCAGTGACCTGCAGCAGAATCTGGGTCAGAACCCATACAGCTCAGAACTGTGATCACACAGCTGATATGGAATCACTTTGCGCTGTTCGCCCGTCGAGGACATGGTTCGACCTCTGACTGCAGACCAGCCATCTGGCAGAGACCAGCACGAGGGACAAGGGCCTCAAACTCGAACGCAGTGAGGGGACACAGGCGTGATTCAGGAAGTGGGCTTCAGGTTATGGGACCATCACCCAATTCCTCACTACCTCACACAGATAGCAAAGTTACAACAGAACACAGACTCAACATGACACACAGATCAACACACGGCACAGAGGCGGGGGGATGAGAGCAATGGGGAGGGGGGGCTTCAATCACAAGGGGGAAAAAAATAAAAAACAGAGGAATAAAAATAGGAACCTGAGCGCATGCAAGTGAGTCATGGCCGTCTGCTGTCTGCTTACAATCAAGGCCGAATCACAACCTTAATCTTCCTCAATCATTGTACATTCGCCGCTCACAGCAACACAACGGCAATTCCCAGCCCAGCCGCTAAGACCCCATCAATAAACCGCGAGTCGTAAGTCCCATTCTGTTCTGTTCTGTTCCTGTGACTGCGTGAGTGCCTGCGCACAGGCTCTGGGGTCCACGGAGAGAAAAACGACATGCATTTTCAACAAAAAAGTCTGACCAACTATGAGAAAGTTGTTTTGGCAAACGCCTGAAAGACTCCATTTTAAAGCGTATAGTGCTCTTTCAGGCACACATTCCCACACACAGACTCTGCGCAACACTATAATTATTACACTGGCTTAAGCGGCACACGCTGGGTTTACGCCAATCACACATAAATATCACTGTGGTCTGTAGAAGCCGGTGGTTACGGACTCAAAGGGGAATCTGCACGCTTGATTCGATCAGCCATATCATCCGGTTTCCCGTGTGGTTGAGAAAATGACTGACGAGTCTTGACAAATTGCAACCACGTCCTAGGCTCCGCACCTGACGTCAGGGGGGCAGGGATAGATCATTCCAGAGCGCCTGTCTGCACTCTGGACGCTGTAACTAACGCAGACTCTGCCAACAGGCTCGCTTACAGCGGGGTGCAAAAATTTGGGCACCCCTGGTTTAAATGTCTGTTACAATTAATCTCTGAGTGATTGAAAGCAAACCTGAACACTAAATGCTACAAAGTTAAACATGACACCTTTCTGCAAATTTAAAAGCAAGGTTTCTTTTTATTTAAATTTTTCTGAGTTTTTAAATGATAAGAAAGGAAAAAGGGCCCTGTGCAAAAGTTTGGGAACCCTTTTGGATTATTCTTTGTTACTTTTTAAGAAGAGGATTACTAAGGCCCAGACCCAGGTGATTTACTCGTTAGAGCTTCAGTGAGTCAGGTGAATATAATTCCAGGGCTGAACTATATATTCTGAAGTAACTCCAAGCCTTCTAAAGTATCTGACTGTGGTGGCTGTTGTGTCTGGTGTTAAAAACCATGTGTTCCTCTAAACACTTGTCCAAGGATGTCAAAATCAAGATAATTCACTTCCACCAAAAAGCAGAGGGCTACAAAAAACTCTCACAACGTTTTAAACTACCCATTTCTACTGTCAGAAACATCGTAAGGAAATGGAAAATAAATGGAAGAATTGAAGTCAAGGCAAGATCTGGACGACCAAGAAAAATTTCAGATAGAATGGCCCGAGATCTGATGAGAAATGTTCAGAAGAGCCCACACATCACTGCAAAAGAGCTGCAAAAAAAGAGTAGCAGACACAGGTCTAGTTGTTCACAGGACAATAATACAGCGTACCTTAAACAACAAAGACCTACATGGCAGAGTTGTGAGAAAGAAGCCTTTCCTACGACCTCAACACAAAATTAAGCATCTGAAGTATGCAGAAGAAAACTTGAGAAACCTCAAGCCTATTGGAACAATGTGCTTTGGACTGACAAAACCAAAATTGAACTTTTTGGCCACAACCAAAGAAGGTATGTTTGGAGAAAAAAGGGTGAAGCATTTGTAGAGAAGAACACGTTGCCAACTGTTAAGCATGGAGGTGGATCCATTATGCTTTGGGGTTGTGTAGCAGCTGGGGGCACAGGCAATATTGTGCAGGTGGAAGGAAGAATGGATTCCACCAAATATCAAGACATTCTAGAGGCTAATGTTCAAAGCTCAGTCCAGAAATTGAAGTTGAAGAGACGTTGGGTATTCCAGCAAGACAATGACCCAAAGCATACCTCAAAATCCACCATGAAGTACCTCCAGGAAAGACGGATGAAGGTTTTGGAATGGCCATCACAGTCCCCAGACTTGAATATTATTGAAAATCTGTGGAGAGATCTCAAACATGCCGTGCATGCAAGAAGGCCAAAGAATATTTCTGAGCTAGAGGCGTTCTGTCAGGAAGAATGGGGAAAAATTCCAAAGACAAGAATTGAAAGACTCTCAGCTGGCTACAGGAAGCGTTTGCAAGCTGTTATAGCTGCCCGAGGAGGAGTTACAAAGTACTAGCTGACAGGGTTCCCAAACTTTTGCACAAGGCCTTTTTCCTTGTTTTATTATTTTGAAACTGTAGAGAGTTAAAAATAAAAATTATTCTTGCTTTAAAATGTGATGAAATGTGTCATGTTTAACTTCGTAGCATTTAGTGTTCAGGTTTGCTTTAAATCACTCGGAGATTAATTTTAACAGACATTTAAACCAGGGGTGCCCAAATTTTTGCACCCCACTATAGATTTGTCCTACCGAACTGGGCCGTGAGGAGATCCCAGATCCTGCTCCAACTGCAGTCCGCGCGCCCGGTATAATCAGAAGACAAAGTAGAGACACTATATCTCCTGTCATCTGGAAAAATCTAGCGAGGTTCAGTGGCAAGGGTCTCATAATTGAACAAAAACCTTTAGATTTTGGACTTTTCCTAAAAGCAAAAAATAATACAAACTTGATTTACACAGTTCAAATAACAGAAATAGCAAGTGTTTGAAGATTTTCACTGCTCTAGATTACAGTAAATGAGGGTCAAACTCAGTTTCCACCAAAAGTGACACACGCACTAGGTTATATCACAGGAGAGGTCTCTCATTGCTTCTCCTACACTCACATTTTAACTACTAAGAAACATCTGTTTTGGCCGTACATGAGCGCAGTTTCACTTCTGAGTTTTGGGAATCCCCAGATTTGGATTGCTCGACGGCATAAAAACAAGAACTCAGATGCATCATAAACCGTCCAGCCGTGAACACGGACAGTGACTGGTCTCGTACAGACAGGAGAAAATAAAGAAAATTAGAAGTAATCTCTCATGTACATGAAAATATGAACCGGGATTTTAAAACTATAAGCATTTTACAACCACTTGACTCGGATTGGCCATTCCGTGCACCAAGGGCGATGAATCACAACCATCTCATCGCATGCGAACTCAGCACAACTTGTCTGTGCATTTTGACCCAGCACTATCACTTGGATGGGTCGTTATGGGAAGTTGTCACGCTACAGAACCACAAGGGGTTGCGGGTCCGATTATAAACCCGCTAGCAGGTAAATCCTGTTGTTTGCCCAGAGACAATGGTGGTGAGAGGGACCTACCGTGTCTGCTGCCATGCCGGGGTCTACTGTCACTGCTGACGCCGTTCGGGCTGCTGGCGCAGTTCGCCACCAGGTTGTTCCTCTCCTCGACGGATGATCCGTTTCCCGACGGTCTGTCGGATTTGCACAGTTTATTCCTCTTGCCTTTTTTATTCCCGTGCGAGTGCCCCCCGTGCGAGTGCCCGTGTCCACCCCCGCCGGCGTGCCCGTGGAACAAGCAGAGCCCGAGCAGGTTCACGAGCAACCCCGCAGCCCCGACCCCGATCACGATCTGGGGCTGCTCGATTTCGTGGGGCTCGGTAAAGCGCTCGATGGCCTCCAGGACTATCGTGAAGCACAAAGCCGTGAGAAACACCGCGTTTACCAGGGCGCCCATCACCTCAGCTCGGATCCATCCGAAGGTGTTCTTGTTCGTCGCCTGGGTCTTCTCGGCGAACCGCACGGCCACCAAAGCCACCACCAGCGCGATAACGTCCGACAGCATGTGGAAGGAGTCCGACAGCATCGCCAGAGAAGATGTCATTTCACTGACCACGACCTCCACGATGAAAAACCCGAAAGTCAGAGACAGCATGCACAGCAGGCGAACGAAGTTGGGCTCACAAGCCATTTTGACGCGACCTCCGAGGCTTGAATAAGCTGGCTAACGTTAGCTGGGGACCGTCACAAACCACACTGCCAGTCAAAAAGCAACAGCGATGCAGCTCTAAATTCTGGCTCGTAAATTGTGAGTTAAATATTTTAGCTCATGTCACATATCCTCCCTTCCATTTGAAGAATGAATTCAGACGGGAAAGAGGAAAGAAAGAACTCGAATCTTGAGCGGCTGCTACAGGCGCAGCGCCTTCCACAGCTCAGCTGTTTGCAGACGGTTGTAACTTTGCACCCGAACCGGCAAAGTTTTCACACGGAACGAGGCGGTTTGGGGAGACACGCCCCGGTCTGTGGCGATTGGTAGCGGCGCTGCAGCTCGGGAATAGTCGCTCCCCCCACCAAATTTCACAAACAAGACGACGCCGATAAGCTACGAGCTCAGTCTCTTTTCTCAGCGCAGAAAGCACACCGTGGCCTATGATTGGCGTGAAAGCATCATGTGATTTCGTAGGTTCGCTACCATTGGCCTTCTTGAGAAATCGAAGATTAACCATTTTCATGGCTCGCAAGAAGCTGTTGCTATGTGCGGTCACCCTGCGTAATATGCTGCGTCTTGGAATTCTATTGGTTGTTCGGAAGGTCATTCATCACCTGCAGGATTCCTTGATACTGGCAACAAAAGGCAGTCAATACACTTTTTCACACGGTTTTTGTTCGCCCGGCACGTCGATCTGACTAAGTAAAAGTCATCTTGACTGTCTGTGGCGCTGTGCAAAATGGTATTTCTCCGATGCAAGAATCCAGTTACATAATGTTTCAGGTTTATCAGGAACAGGACATGGCTTCTGCGTGTGAACAATTATACCCAATTACAAGGCATCAGTCACCGACATTCATGCTATAAATTTACTGTTTAACTGATTGGGAAATGTCTTAATATGTTTAATATTTGCACCAAAACTAGCAAGGTAAAAGTCCTCTCGGACTACTGAGTATTTCATTGGTTTGAATAAAGGTGGTAGCCACTATCATGAATAACCCTAGCCATTTGTGAGGACAGGGGCAGGAATCAGAAATTTACTTAAATTAAGAGCACATCTTTCAGATAGCTACAGCAGGCCATTTAAACCACATGCATTTTTATAAAGCATTATATGTTGAACCTACCATTACTTGGATGGCTGGTCCTTTAAACAGCTAAGCCAGTGCACAGAAATGTAATCACAGGGTGCACACTGAAAGGCAGTTCTTCACTGGTTTTTCAAGTCTGTGTTACAACAAGGCTTCACTGCGCACTCAAAGAGAAGCATGATAACTGAATTAATCAGTGTTCACTATTAACAGGAGCTGAGCCAAGAGAGGGAAGGCCGTTCCAAAGGCTTTTAAACTGTAACTAGAAAATGAAATGCTGTTTGGTATTCTGAAAATGAAGAGTGTAATGGCGTCTGGGGTACAGCGTACAGATTGAACAAGCTGATAACAGAAAATTATGTAACATGATTTTGACCACTTGTTCTGTGTGCGACAAGTCGTTCATCCATTTAATGTTATTTGTGACTTTCCTAGCCTGAACTATATATTTTTTACGTTGCGTAGATGGTGAGAGAGACTATAGAGATAGCTGTTCACCTGCACATATTACTAAAAAAAAAAAAAAAAAAACACCGTAGCTAATTTCAATAAATGTTATTGGAATGATAGTTTGTATATTGTGTGACAATTTTCTGTCTGTGCTATGTTCACAGCTCTTCAAACAATTTACACAACAATGTAAACATATATGGACTAAGACTGTCTTGGAATCAAAATGAATATACCATCAGTTTCAGAAATATTTGAACAGTGGACACAATTTTTGCAATTTCGGCGCTGTACTACACTACAATGGATTTGATATAAATTAATCAAGAGGTGCTTCACAGGTAGTTCTTTGAATAAAATTCAGAGTTAGCAGATATAGACACATCAGCTCTATACATTTTATCTCCTGACTTGAAGATGAAATAGTGAGAGCCAAACACAAACCTGTCGATGGAACAGCTGCACAGCCACATGTCCAAATACTTTTGTGCCTTTAAAAAGCTGGGGGACTCAGTGCTGTAATCCTAACAACATTCACCATGTTAGAGGTAAATATTCTCAGATTTAAATGGTAAGTCTACACTTTGAGGTCATTATTTAGTTATCGGTAATATGGTGTGGTGGATAGGTAAAATAATACTGTTGTCAGTGTCCAAATATTTATGGACCTGACTGTAGCTGCCGGGAAAGTTTAGATCTTAGGCCAGCCATTCCTTATCATTCAAGTTGAACAGAATCCACTGGAAGAAATCTTCCACAACTGTACAGAATATCTTGGTGCTGCGCAGGATATAGAAGAAGACGATTCAACGGCCCCTCTCTCGTTTATTCTCAATTATCGGAGACCTCGGACTGTGTCAGCTATACTGGGGTGTTTTGATGCCCTGGCAGAAATATTTTAGTTTTTGACTGAAGAAGATTATTTTTGAGGTGAAATACAATCTGTCACAGAGCTGTCACTGACTTTCATTTGCAAATAAAGAAATCAGTTCATTAGCAACCCAATCACAAAGCCTTTTATTGAATGGTCACAATAATAATACCAAAGCACTGGATTGGCTGAGCACCGGCCAGTCAGACGTTAGGAATGATCACGGACCAAATGATGAGAAACATGGCTTTCGTTACTTGAATATGACAGCAGTGTGTTAAGTGTTAGTGTGTTGGAGTATGGAGCAATATCAATAAAGACTGTGTTACTGTCTAAATGCTTATTTATTACTGAACTGCATTTTAAATGAGATTAACTGTTGGCAAAATGTTGGAATTTTAAATCACTTGAGTAGGCCACAAAAACCAATTGTGTTTCACTGAAAAAATGATCCCTGTCGAACCAACGACCTGACAATAACAGATTACGTGGGATGCTTTGGCAACTGACTTGTCTTCTAGAATACATTGAGATCATTTGAACATTTTAATCGTCTTTCTGTGATATAGACACAGTTTATTGTTGTCCTGGGCTGACATGAATGCGATAACTTGAAAATAAAGCCGGGATTCGCTATTCCTCCTGTCATGCTTTCCTTCTGCTGTCATGCTATAAGAAGATATAGTACCTGTGAGCAGTGCTGCGACAGCAGAACTACATTAGCATATCATAACCAGGGCCAGTCCAGCACTGACTGAAGGAAATCAGATACTGGGCGGGATATGTACACTCAGGGCCGTACAGATACAGCGTGCATGATCCTCAAGGCTAAAGTGCTAAACTGCACTCCAACAGATAAAGCAAGAACAGATAAGATAAAAGATTCCCTATCTAAACTGCCTGGATTGCTGATTTCCTTCTAAATGCATCAATTTGAGGCTGTGCAAGGCTTCATAAAGATGTAAATGTGTGTTTGAAAGAGAGGTGGTGTTGGAGAGTGTGATTGCATCAGTCCTGTCCTTTAGTGTGGGAGTGACGCCGCTGTAAACCGTGACTTTGATGAGCGACTTTCAGGCCTGACACCCACAGACTGAATGTTAATCAGCATTTCAGGTGATCAGTCAGCGCAGAGCGAGATTTACAGGTGTGAGCTGGGAAGGAGACATGATGAAGTGTGATAGGATATTCCTGCTGATTGCCGTCTGCACGAACAGAGCCTGTGAACCCTGGGTACTGTTCCACGGAGCAGGGTCACAGAGGCAGCTGGACTTCTGTGCCAAGTAAAACCTGGAAGGTGACCAAATTTAAACAATGGACTGGAGAGCTGTTCAGGGTTTTATTCTGTGTAATTATCCAGTTATCTCTGCATGCCTGGTTTATTCTACAAACCCAAGTTTGGGGAGAGACTGGAAAGCAGCCTGGAGTTCTGGATAAATACGATATGTGGACTTTACCTGAGATTACAGAGAGCAGGAGTGGCCAACCTCGAGTCTGGAGAGCAGCAGGGAGAGCTGGCTGGATTTTATTTCCTCAATCATTTAGTTTAGACCCAAGAAACTGAATGAGGTTTGGGTTAGGCTAACATGCGGGAAAATAATGCAGAAATGTGCCTGTAAAATTACACTGAAGCCAGAGGTGCTCAGGGTCCTCTCAGACTGTGCATCCAATCACAGAGACACACTTAACTGTATTTTTGCTTTGCCAGCCAGCTGCTGAAGTCCAAATTCACCAATGGGCTTCCCCCGCTCAGGGCAGAGATCGCAGGGCGTCACACAGGAACTGAAACAAACAGGCCAACCCAAGATGTGAAGCTGAGAGACACAGGCAAACACCAGTTCCCTCTGTGCAAAGACTCCTACATGACAGCAGATTTTAGATTTTGAATTTTAGCCTAGATAAATGCAACAGCTTACATTTATAAATATTTATTCAGAATAGATGCATAATTGCAACAGAAAACTAATTAAATGTTTTTAATAGTTATCTTCATGAACCTGTAATAATGGTGAATTCTAAATTAAATGAATTTACCCTTAGAGTGCTGAAGCAAATTTTCAAAAAATTACAAATATATTATCTTGTGCTGTTGAAAACCTATCATATGGCGACTTGTTTACAAAAGCTCCCCTGCCGTTTTCAACAGCTTTGATTTTGATATCTTGCATCATTGGGCAACAATAGCTGCACTTAGCACTGTAAGGGTTAAACCTGAAAAAAAAAGAAAGAGGTGAGTTCACAGTATTATCTACGTCTTGAACTGTTCAGTAAGTGCTGATTAACAACATAATTATCTGGCTCTCTGGCTCCCCTGGACCAGCGTTAGCCCTCCCGCAGGTAAAGCTGATCAGGCCTCAGCACTGGCTCCTCCTCACGTGGGCCTTCGCCAAAGAAAACAGAGTGACAGTACAGTACCTGATGATTATCATTTTTGGATCATGTGACCTTTACTAATAAATGCTTGATGATTTTGTGCACATTCTCATTTACAGCAACACTCTGGAAAGGGTTTGATTGTCTCTTTCCTGTTTAAAATACAGAATCATTTCCACAGGCATCTCTGTTCTCTGGTCATGGAGGTTATGTAACTGAATTCCTGCAGCCATAAGCAGGCAGTTAAACTGCAGAGTTACATGGCGGCCAAGGCTTAACAGTTAGATAATTAGTAAGAGATTTGTTAGATAAAGTTAAGGCCACTTCCACATTATCTGAGAGCTGAGTTCACTTACTTAAGATCCGAACTTAGTAATTCTGTACTCAGGTTTGGCGTAAACTTCACTGGAGCACTGAATCTCCTGAATTAACGTTTGTATGCCAGAGAACGTCATGGAAACAAGTCTTAGAAACCTACAGCACCTTTGGAAACCCGACAGGAACATGTACCAACCCTTTGAAGCTATGGAATGACAAATCTGCTGTGTGTGTTAGTGCGTACTAGTGTGAACGTGTATGTGAATTATGTGTGTATGAGCAGCAAGGACTTCTAATCATATAAACTACATCTAATCAAGAGTCCTTAAGAGGTGCTAATGCCTGAGGGTGTGGTAATCTTATGAGACGTTCAAAAAAAAAAAAATCTTGAATATTTACTTAAACTTTATCATGAAAAGTAAACCCCATAGAGAGTTTTAGTGACCCCTTGTGGAAGTAATGCAGGACTTCATACAGCCAGGATACTATATTTATGGTGTCAGCTGGTCCTGCAGAAATCTTCCATGTTCAATTGATATATTTTTGGATGGTGGGGAGAGGACTCTGTAGATCTGCTTCCCTGGGACCATAATTAATCAGTGTAAATGCAATCGGAAAATCTTGCTATCAATAGTTTTTGAATGAGAATATTTACATGAGCAAATTTTTCTATGAAAGTTTGATTTGTATTTATTTTTCTTTTACAATTAAGCGTTGACTATGTACAGGTAAGTTTTGGGCTAACGCATACCAACTGTGTCCTCTACGATGGACAACCATGGATAGGGGAGACTGGGGTCCGATGAGCCATGGGGACCAATGAGCCATATCACTATTTTGCGATCAATCGATGACAGACCTGCTTAAAATGGGCAAAATATTTGACCATTGACTGAAGAGTCATGGGGATAAATGAGCCATATCACTATTTTGCCTATTTTAAACACCTTTGGCATCAATTGATCGCGAAATCGTGATTTGGCTCATTGGTCCCCATGGCTCATCAGACCCCAGTCTCCCCTACAGTCCATGAGGACGACACAGTGGTTTCTTTTAGGGTGGCATTTCTCAAAGTCAGTCCTGGGGTCACCCCTACGTTTGCTGTTTTTTGTTCCAACCACAAATGCAATTCCAGAATTTGTAACAAGCTGTCAATTTTAATGAATTAGGTGCTTTTGATGTTCACATGGATTATTGGTCTTTCTTTTCCACATTATGTCAACTTAGTTTTTCAATGCCACAAATATTCCCAATTTTATTCTGTGCTTATTGCACTAGAGGCAACCAATTAGCCTACATAAAATAATAAAAAATAATGAGGTTAATCGACCAACTTCATGACTAAACAGGTTGCTAGGTTGACTTAATCGCTAAATTATGTCTAATGCAAGGTGGACCTCATTATCATTTGCGTTGTCATGGAATTCATTATTTTCCAGATAGTTAGGATTGCTGGTAAGGTGCATACCAATTAAGAGCTTGCTGATTGTCCAAATTCTTTAATTTCACTGATTACTTTATGATTTACCTCTTTTCGTGTAATTATAAGCATATTGAAATTTACTGTCTGAAATTTAATCCAAGTACTACATGCCCACAGAAGAAGCATTTTCAATGGCATGCTGAGCTATTTCTGACAGAAGGCTTAATGAATCCCACATTATAAGATCCTAGTTTAGAAAAATTAACTCCTTATAAAATTTCTGGGGTTGCCATTGTGATACAAATGAAAACTAGCACACACGGGGGTTCCCCCACGGCCGAGTTGCACATATAAATGTGTATTACGGTAACTAACCTACAACAACGACATTTTTTTCCCCCCTCAAACACGCGCCCTCACTCAGTTCTCTCGCGGTTATCTGACGCATGGCAACCCACCAACACGTTTCTATGTAGCAGCCAATGAAAATATCGCTTCCCTAAAAATCAGAACCAATCAGATTGACGAATTGCAGCACCAATTTTGAAAAGTCGGCCTGCCCCATGTTTTGGATTCTGCGGTTCTTACTGCAAAAATATCTCAAGAATTAAGTGTGATTTTACACGATGCCCTCTCGGGTGGAAGATTATGAAGTTTTATACACCATCGGATCCGGATCTTACGGGAGATGCCAGAAGATCAGGAGGAAATCTGACGGAAAGGTCATTTTGCTCGCTAACTTAAGTTACCTGCTGATGTTGGCGATAAAGCCGCTTTCTCAGCGGACGCGAAACGAATTTTTCGCACGACAGATTACATTCAAAGTCAATGCAAAGACGCGAATACACGCGTGTATTCGCGTCTTTGCATTGACTTTGAATGTAATCTGTCGTGCGAAAAATTCGTTTCGCGTCCGCTGTGAAAGCAGCTCAACGCATGTCTTGCGTTCATCTTGGTTCTTAACCAACTCTGAAGTTGGTTTACTTTGCAAACAAATCTGGCTTATTAACTTATGTTACCTGTAAGTTTGCTAAGACTTCGCCCGCTAGTTTACAAACTAGTTTTCTCAGTTGTGTATGCGGCTGGTTGGTTAGTGTTTAGCATTTGGACAGATCGGTTATAAACCAGTCCTGCTTACAACGAGCGCTGATGATCAGATTGATTGATTTGATGACGTCATTAGCCAGCTACACTGAAAATTTACGTTGTTACTCCACGTGAAAGTGTGAATCGTGGTCAAATGCAGGAAAGGAAAACTTTTATGCCCTGAAAATATTTGCTAGTCAGCTACTGAACTGGCAGTACCTGGTGAATCCAGTTCGCAGAGTTCTTGGCTTGTTTTTTCCCGAGTTTAAACTTGGAGTCCTTCACCTGCAGGCTCTGGTTTGGAAAGAGCTGGACTACGGCACCATGGCGGAAGCGGAAAAGCAGATGCTGGTGTCCGAGGTTAACCTCCTGCGCGAGCTCAAGCACCCCAACATCGTGCGGTATTACGACCGCATCATAGACCGCAGCAACACCACGCTTTATATCGTGATGGAGCACTGCGAGGGCGGCGACCTGTCGGGCCTGCTCACCCGCTGCATCAGAGAGAGGTACGCATGCGCAGGTGTGCTCACCTGCCCGCTGTCAAACCCGTAACATTCCCATCTGATTTCATTTGAAATGGAAAATGTGGTGTTAACATTTGAGTGGAGACGTCGAGCAGCAACAGTTGAGCATAAGCTAGTTTTCAGTTTGGTTTTTTTTTCTTTCTTTCCTTGTAATTCTGAATCTACTTTCCCGGCGTCTACTGGTTAAACAAAAACCCTGGCAGAGACCTTGCTATGTCATTGTTTAGCGTCTGATCGTAACCATTTAAAATGTAATGTCCAAATACAGGTTTAATTTTACCAGAGCGTTCTAATGCTGATGTAGAAATCCCCGTATGGATCACTGAGATCAACCGTCTTCATCTTAAAAATCCGCACCTTTTTAAAGGAATGGGGGGGAGGAGGTTTTTAATGATCACCAGTGTTTGTCCCTGCAGGCGGTACCTGGATGAGGAGTTTATCCTGCGTGTTCTAGCGCAGTTGTCATTGGCGCTGAAGGAGTGCCATCGCCGCAGCGACGGCGGTCACACTGTGCTGCACCGGGATCTCAAACCCGCCAACATCTTCCTCGACTCAAAGCAGAACGTCAAACTCGGCGACTTCGGCCTGGCACGGATCCTGAGTCACGACACTAGCTTTGCCAAGACCTTTGTCGGGACGCCATACTACATGTCTCCTGTAAGAGTTCGGAACTTGTCAAGGCTGTCTTGTTCACGCAAGTTATGTGAAGGTTTTGAGGTCAGATAAACGGAGGCAAATTGAGTTTAGTTCTGGACATAAATTGAGTTTTGTGTCGTGTGTCCTTTCAGAAATCAGTTTGGTCTCCGTTTGTGCTTGAACGGTCTCTGAAATTCCTTCAATTGAAGTGGCTTGTCAGAATCTGACGTTGCGTATCAGAAAGGGGTGTTTTTTTTTTTTTTTTGCTGGCTCTGGGGCATGATGTCAAAGGGCCCTTGTGCCAGTGGCATCTTGGAGCCAAGAAATAAAAGTCGTTCTTTGATGTCCACATGCCCTACATCTTTCTACAGCACCACTGCAGGCCTCTGTCTCATTTTAAAATTGAAATTGGCCCTGGGATCTTGGGAAAATGACAATGTTCAGTGTGTGTCCCTTCGGTCTCTTGAAGTGACTTAAAAATCCCATTGCAGGAGCAAATGAACCGGTCATCTTACAATGAGAAGTCTGACATCTGGTCTTTGGGGTGTTTGGTGTACGAGCTGTGTGCCCTGTCGTAAGTATGTGCCTCCTGAGGAAAGGGTGATGGTTCTGTTTAAATGGAGCTGCTGTTTCATTCTGTGACCTGTGGCTAATATTTGCGTAGGCCTCCATTCACCGCGTACGATCAGAAGGAGCTGGCGGTGAAGATTCGGGAAGGAAAGTTCCGGCGGATTCCGTACCGTTACTCAGAGGAGCTGAACTCCCTTGTGTGCAGAATGCTACACGTAAAGGTACAGGCACCCATCCGCTTCCTTTACTGATCAACTTAGACCTTGTAATGTCACTGCAGGCTCTACATTAATTTCCCACCACCTGTTTCATATGCAGAATGGATTGATTATTAATGTCTGAGGCTTCATGGCAGTTTCTCGATGGATAAACTCCATCTGTGATCATCACAAGCCTTCCCATCCATTCAGGTTGTATGTGTACTTATGTGTATTATTTATGTCCAGTCAACCACAAGGCAATTGGTTATAATTTGACCAGTAATGTTGATTGATACTAATGTTTGGGTTATTAATGTCTGCTCAGGACTACACGGGGCAATCGGTGATGGGTTATTAATGTCTGCTCAGGACTACATGAGGCCATCGGTGATGGGTTATTAATGTCTGCTCAGGACTACATGAGGCAGTTGGTGATGGGTTATTAATGTCTGCAGGGCTACATGAGGCAGTCGGTGATGGGTTATTAATGTCTGCAGGGCTACATGAGGCAGTCGGTGATGGGTTATTAATGTCTGCTCAGGACTACATGAGGCAGTCGGTGATGGGTTATTAATGTCTGCTTAGGACTACATGAGGCCGTCTGATGGGTTATTAATGTCTGCTCAGGACTACATGAGGCAGTCGGTGATGGGTTATTAATGTCTGCTCAGGGCTACATGAGGGTTATTAATGTCTGCTCAGTCGGTGATGGGTTATTAATGTCTGCTCAGGACTACATGAGGCCGTCGGTGATGGGTTATTAATGTCTGCTCAGGACTACATGAGGCCGTCGGTGATGGGTTATTAATGTCTGCTCAGGACTACATGAGGCCGTCGGTGATGGGTTATTAATGTCTGCTCAGGACTACACGAGGCCGTCGGTGATGGGTTATTAATGTCTGCTCAGGACTACACGAGGCCGTCGGTGATGGGTTATTAATGTCTGCTCAGGACTACATGAGGCCGCCGGTGATGGGTTATTAATGTCTGCTCAGGACTACACGAGGCCGTCGGTGATGGGTTATTAATGTCTGCTCAGGACTACACGAGGCCGTCGGTGATGGGTTATTAATGTCTGCTCAGGACTACACGAGGCCGTCGGTGATGGGTTATTAATGTCTGCTCAGGACTACACGAGGCCGTCGGTGATGGGTTATTAATGTCTGCTCAGGGTTACTGCTCAGGACTACGAGGCCGTCGGTGATGGGTTATTAATGTCTGCTCAGGACTACACGTCTGCTCAGGACCGTCGGTGATGGGTTATTAATGTCTGCTCAGGACTACACGAGGCCGCCGGTGATGGGTTATTAATGTCTGCTCAGGACTACACGAGGCCGTCGGTGATGGGTTATTAATGTCTGCTCAGGACTACACGAGGCCGTCGGTGATGGGTTATTAATGTCTGCTCAGGACTACACGAGGCCGTCGGTGATGGGTTATTAATGTCTGCTCAGGACTACACCGAGGGCCGTGGGTGATGGGTTAGGACTAATGTCTGCTCATGGACTACACGAGGCAGTCGGTGATGGGTTATTAATGTCTGCTCAGGGCTACACGAGGCCGTCGGTGATGGGTTATTAATGTCTGCTCAGGGCTACACGAGGCAGTCGGTGATGGGTTATTAATGTCTGCTTAGGACTACATGAGGCCGTCGGTTGAGTCCATTTTGCGGAGCCCCCTGCTGGTGGAAGCGGTGTCTGAGGAGCAGCGGAAAGTTGAGCTCCGGAACCGGCGAAAATCCGGAGAGCAGGAGCGTCCGGAGCAGCCCAAACCTGTGACAGCTGCCGGCGATGCGGCCACCGTCTCCACGGCGACAGAGCTGCGGCTGAAGGAGCAACAGCTGCAGGAGCGGGAGCGGGCTCTAAGGGAGCGGGAGGAGAGACTGGAGCGTGAGTAATTCTGCACGTCATGTGGAAAACTGCGTTCAGTGACGCTCAGATCTCACTCTTCCTCGTGGCGTACAGGAGGTGCTCTGGTGAGCAGTAGGTAGGAGGCAGTATGTTCAGATGGTGCAGATTTTGTGTTTAACTGTCAACGCACCTCTGCAGCCTTTCCCACTGTTACTTTACCATTTTCTGTATTTTTTTCATCTGTTTTCATCTTCAGATTTCTACCCATTTTTGTGTGCTTCTAAATAATGGGGTGCTACAGACTTCCTGTAGCTAAAATCTGGTAACGGTCACTTACCCAGCGTGTGGGGGGATGGGTTAGGGTTTGGGTTCGGGTTCGGAGTTTCTCACCTCGTCTGTCGGAGCAGTGCTTCTCACTCCGTCCTGGCGTACCCCTCTCTGTCTGCTGGGTTTTGTTCCAACCGCAGCGGTAATCCCAGAATTTTAACAAGCGGTAAATTTGCTTAATTCGGTGCTTTTAAAGTACAGAGAGGAAATTTGCCATCTCAATCACAGAATGTCAAACATGGCTTTGCATTGCCTTAAAGATGTTACATCGTGCTCATTGCTTTATAGGCAAAGAAATTAAAGGGGTAACAAACCTATAAGATTAATGTGCCAAATTAATGATGTAACAGGTAACTATGTTATTTTTATATGCAATGATTAGCAATTTTTCCCCTGTACTTTGCTGCAGAACTGGTGGGCTCCATCATTTGCATCATTACTGATCTCCCTGATGATTGGGATTGATGGGCAGGTGTTCGTACCGATTCAGAGCTCGCTGTCTGACCTCAGTCTTTAATCTTCATCGGTTACAGATATTAGAGTAGTTACAGGTGTAATCCCGTAAGCACTACATGCGCACAGAAGATACATTTCTCATTGCATGCACAGGCGATTCTGGCGGGATGTGATTTAAGAGTTACAGTAATCTTGCAGTATAAACTCCTCATTTGGATTCTTAAGCTTGCAGAATTCCTGGGATTGCGGCTGGAACAGAACCCAGCGTACTGTACACACGGGTCCCCCAGGACTGAGTTTGAGAAGCGCTGTAGTGTAAATCTAACTCTGTTCAGAGGAAATGGCAGTTCTGAGGCCCTGGGCTTTGAGTTCTCTCTGCTCCAGCCCAGGGGTACACGTGACGTGAGCTTCTGCTCTGGGCCAGTTTGGTGACCTTTGACCTCGGCTGAAGGGCGTAACGGATGATCAGCACCTGGCGCCCTGCAGGAGGCGGGTGTGTCCTGAGCGGAGGTTTTGCAGGGCCGGTAGAATAAACATCTCTTTCCCCACAGAGAGGGAACAGGAGCTGTGCGCTCGAGAGAGGCTGTCGGACGAGAAGCTGAGGAGGTAAGAGCTGTTTAATTCTGTCAGCTGGAGAAATATCTCTCTCTCACCTCCGCTTACGTCACGCAGTGCAGGAAATTCAGCTCTTAACTCTACAGACAGGCTGTGAGCATCTGTGAGCAGCTTCCAGAAGACTCTGCTGTGAGCACATGCTTGTGGGAGTCGAGTTGGTGAAATGTGGGCTTTTTTTTTTTTTTTTTTTTTTTTTTTTTTTGCATCTCAAATCCCACCTGAATCTGGAATGCCCAATCCGAGAACTATGTACAAGGCTTGCTCAGTATCGACCCCCCCGTTGCCAGCTGAGGAGAGAGACAGTTCGCAGCTGTCCTCCGAAGCACGCGCCTGTCAGCCCCTGCATCTTTACACTCATTGGTGGAAACTATCGCAAGTTCAGAACGAGGGCGGAGGATACCCGAACATGAACAAGCTCAGAATCTTACCGATGAGTGCCCAGCTGGCCAACAGGAGGCGCTTGAGCAACGAACAAGGCAATCATTTTTTTTATTTTTTTTTAGCTCCGCTGTGACGACTGTCACAGTCAGCGGAGCTTTTCTAATGCCGAGGCGTCCGTCTGTCTGTCCATCCAGCGTCAACTTCACTTCAAATTTGAATATCTCAAAAACTGATAACTTTTGTTCTAATTTGGTGTGAACCTTCTTTATGATATTCTGAATATTCACTGCGAAAATGAGAAAATTCTACGTCCCGATTTTTGAGAAATTCAGCATTTTTGACTTGGAAAATCAGTGTTTATGCTTTTTTTTTTTTTTTTTTTTTTTTCCCCCAGTCTTTCATTAATGTGTCGTGTGTTAATATTGCAATAGTTCTCTAGGATTTTAAGTTATGACATGGACATTTCAGTCATCCTCAGCGGAGCTCTCTAGGCCGACAGGCCTCTTGTTTTGATCTCCCTTCCCGGCAGTCCCTTCCCAATTTGCATTCCCACAGCGCTTTAGCCAATCGTGCGCTGTTCTGAAAAAGCTGCAGAGCACTGCTGGTTGGTACGACCGGGGATCGAACCCGTGCCGTAGTAGTCACTACTGCATCGCAATTGCGGTGCCTTAACCGAGTGAGCTAACCCAGCAGCCCTTGGCATTTTTATTTCTGAGTTAGATGAGCGAATTAATCAGAAATGTTCCCAATTCCTGAGTGAGCAGTTGTTTCGGCGATGGATTATGATTGCATTTGGATTAAGATACTTAAAGGGGGTGGAGCTGTGGGCAGGACACTCCCCCAGCCCTCTGTCCCGGGACGGCGTCTGTGCTCATTAGAGAGTGCTGTCGCCGTGGCTGCACGTTTCCATGGTTTCAGTCCAAATTGGCAGGCGGTTCAGGGCTTGGCTGGAGTCCACAGAACCGCTTTTCCGAACAGTTACTTAAAGCGAAGTACTCAAGGACTGAGTAAATCACTCCAGGGTCTGTGCTGTGCTTGGGGGCCCTTAACCTGTGTCTGTGTCTGTGTCTGTGTCTGTGTCTGTTCGCTCGCATGTTTGTCCCATTTTTATATTCCTGCAGGGCAGAGAGTCTGATGAGGACCTGTAACCTGATTCGACAGCAGAAGGCCTTGACTCCGCTCTACTCCAATGAGATACAGGGTACGGGTGGCAGACTGCAGCCAATCACCTCTAAGTGTGGGAACCCCTGACCTTTAACCGCAGTGACACTGGGGGCCATTTTACTGGATATCTGTAAATTTAACATTTTAAATAAAACTTAATAAATTATTTTATAAAAGTGGTGCTCAAGGTATTGGGTTCAGACAGACGGGTCATAATTTTTGTGCTTCATGAAAATGGGTGTTGAGGTGCATTTTATTAGATCTGAAAAGTGATGGGCGGTTTGCCTGTAACTGATGCTCTCATACGCACCGACACCTCTCAATCACTGAGGCTGATGGCCACGTTTGTGCCTTTTTGGCCAATGAGAATGTTCCGGTGATGTCAGAAGGCCCCTCCCCACAGCTGGTCACAGCAGGTACAGGAGAGATGGTCTCTAGCGGCCGAGACGCCATCTCTGCTCCGCTGTACTCCAGCAATCACTTCTTTTCCAGGGGAAAACCCGTTTGAAGGGCTCAGACAAGTCTGTGATTGACAGGTCCCTATTTCTGGTACCTCCCTCACTCATGGGGTAACAGCTCTACAAATTTTACTAAGTTTAAGTTCTGCGTAGCGTGTCATATGTGACTGGGTCATGTGTTTGCAAAGGGAGACCCCTGCTGTCCTGTCCAATCAGGATCTAGGGCTGGTGCTTCTGTAAAGACAGGGGTCAGCCTGGAACATCACGTCTGTCACTCGTGAGCATGGCCATGTGATTCAGCACTTGGCTCCGCCTCCTGGTCAGAATTGTGCTGATAGGCAAACTCGGGCGACAGACAGTATACTGCAGCTACTTTTACACCTGTGATGATCTCAGATAAACGGATAATCTCCTCTCTGTGGTTCTTGCAGCAGACGAGGGCTCCGACTCGCCATCTCCGGGTAAAAAGAAGGTGCACTTCGCTGGCGAAAGCAAGGAGAACCGCGTTCCTGAGCGACAGCAGAGACTGCGGGCCCTGGAGCTGAAGAAGAGACTGCAGGCAGCTGATGTCCGAGCCGAGGCCCTCAGCTGTGTGGAGCAGCAGTGCTTGCTCAGGGGCCGGCAGATCCTGGGCATCCGATAGAGGGGTCCTTCAGCTGCTGGGGCGCAGGAGAACTGCATCATCAGGGAAGGGGCGGAGTCACAGAACTACAAGACCATTCTGTCTCGTCTCATTTAGTTATTTATTTATATTCTTGGATTTCAATGGGAAACAAACCCCATCACTGAAAACCAGCTGACAATCTCAACACCTGCAGGATTTCTTTTTACATTTATATTGGTTGAGTGTAATTTTTTTTTAAAAATTGATACACTACATAAAAGAATTTACACAGGGAGTTACCAGTCTCATGTGGAATGCAAACCAAAGGAGGCATTCAGAACTGAAGAGGGGAAAGGGAAGAGGAAGTGATGTCATAGAAGGGGGGCCCTGTTGGCATGTGGTAGCTCTATTTTAAAGGGAAGGTTTTCCCGCTGTAGTGTGTGAAGTGTATACTGCTGTGGTCTGCAGGGCGGGGTACCTCCAGGACCTCACTGACCAATCAGTGTGTGCTAGGAAAAGCAAAAGCGCTTTTCTTTGGGTTAAACACGCGTCAGTCACAGCTTGTTGCTCCACCTATTTTTGGCACGGCAATCTCCCATATCCACTGTCTTGCTCCTGCAGTAACATTACTGAGCTGCGTTTGGGGCAGAGAGGAGGGGTCTGGCAATTAACCTGCACGCCATCATTACCCCAACCCCCCCTCACCACAGTCCCTCCGAGATGCCTTTGTCAGCACCATCCATTTTAACGACCCCGATCCGCAACACCCCGAACCCCTGCCCCGCCCCTTACACTATAACCCCTCACACACAGATCACAGCCTGACGTCTGTATCCTGGTATTATATCTGGATATAATCACTGAATGTAGATCCATGTTTCACTGTGAATGTTTTTGCTGGATGTTGATGTGGACCTTACATATAAAGATATGTAATGGTCTTTTTTCACACACTGGAATGATGTGTATAGAGGTTTTTAATTTTTTTGTTGCACTTTCACTAGGATGTTATAAAACTGGTTTCCAAAATATTCTGCCCGATTCTCTCAATCTTTTCAGCCCAGTGAGGTAATTGGTGTGTTGGCAGCAGGTTTGGATTGGTTGCCTGCAGTTCCACATTAAATGCAGCTCTTCTGTATTTACACGCAGTTCAGCTCAGAGGTGGTTGCCGACATAAAAATTTTAAATTGAAGCATTTAAACCTCTACCCAGCCAGTATATTCCCCTCTGTTTCCACAAGAGGGCGCTGAAGGACAGCGATAGTGACAATAGTGCAGAAGGCCAGGGACTCCAGTAAATATAACCGTCACACATTCCAGAATAAGACTTGAGAAGGGCTCCCGGGTTTCCCCGCTCAGGCTGTCTCTTGAAACTAAAATTGCGAATTTCTTAAACTCACTTAACCAACGCTACATTCACATCAGAAGCCTCGATCTTCAATTCCGATTTTTTTGCTCAGATTTGCTTGTCTTTACGGTTCACATTCATAATTCCATGTGACCTGTATCTGTTTAATGTGAACGCGTCTGCCCTGCTATACGTATTTTCACGAGTCATCCGCGTAATCAATGACAACAAACGTCATTTTTTTGCGAGCACTTGCACTATGGAGACCTGATTCACACCGAAAAATGGACGCTCTTGTTAGGATATTTGGATGGGATTTTGTCCTGGAGAACAGTAAACAGTTCATCTGTTCGTGATGAGGTTGCGGCGGCAAAAAAGGCCGACAGGAAGATTTTCAAATTGTTAATAGCGCTCAGCGCATGCGTACAGGCAAAAACCCACTTGGATTCCGATCTGACCGTTCTCATTCATGTCGCATGGCCACGCATCAGATTTGAATCCGATCTAGGACCACATATAAAAGTGGCTAATTTGAGATTTTAACATTGGTTGTAAGATTAGATTTCTGCGTCCACACAGCCCTGCAAACATCAGATCTGTGTCACACTGAGGCAAAAAAATCAGAATTGAATCACTTCAACCAGGTAATGAGAATGTAGCACAACTGAAATCCCCTCGATGACAGGACCTCTTGATTGCAGGGTTGAACAAGGAAACAAGGCAAAAAAGATGACCGACTGGGATGAGGCTGCAGATCACAGCACGCAGGTGGGTGACGCATTCATCGCCATGACGACAAAATCGCAGTCTCAGAGGTCCCATGTTCTGGAGGGCTGCTGTGTTTGTGGGTTTCGGTTGGACCCCAATTAAGTGCTTAATTAAAGTCACTGATTGGTGCAGGAGTCTCTAACACCTTGTTTATAAGGCAAAATTCTGCAAAGATAAAAAAATAAGAATCTACAGGCGCTGCAGCCCTGCACTTGTTCTTTTTATCCTCCGTTCTAAAATCCAATTCTGGCCCGATTTCTCTGGCCAGTCTTCCCCTTGGGGGAACAAGTCCAGTCCCTTACAGTGAACAGAGCGATAAAGGTATGGGGTGTGTGTGTGTGTGTGTGTGTGTGTGTGTGTGTGTGTGTGTGAGTGAAAGAGAGAGAGACTGTCAGACATTGCGATTATTTAAATTAAAAAAAAGCGTAAATGTCATTTATTAAATAAGTGTAAGAGCTGCTTTAGACTGGCCCGGGTTGGCAGATAGACGCTCGCCGGTTCACAGGCGGCTCCTCACCCTGACGCAGGAATGATGGGACGGCGAGTGACCGTCACGCTAGGGTGGTGCGGGCTGGTGCACACGGTGAGCTGGGGCGCTCTGTTCTCCGCTGTAATTACAGGGAGGGAGAAATGGCGAATCTCAGCGGGTGATCATCGATCCAGAGCCGGGCAAGGTCAGGGGTCAGGACTGTGAGCTCGAGTGATCTCAGCACCCTGATAACCGCAGCTTTAGGAGGGGTAAGATTCTTTACTGAGAGTTTTACTTTTAATCAGGAGTCTGTGCTGGTGCGAGTGCAAAGGATGCTGGGAAACATCTGCATCCTCGCGCAGGTGAAGCAGCAGTGCCACCTGAATGCAGCACAGGCAGGAAACCGGGAGATTAACTGAGATAAAGGGACGTGCGGGGAAAGGGCTGGTCTCAGAGCAGTCACACAGAATTTGGGTTCAGACAGCTGATCTTGCTTACAAGGCCCAAATACTCAATATTAACGTACATTAACATGTACATTAACTGAGGTACACTAACGCTAACATGTACACTAACGCTAAGGTACCCTAACATGTACAGTAACAATACGGTACACTAACACCAACATGTAAACTAACGCTAAGGTACGCTAACACTAACAAGTACACTAACGAACGCTAACACGTACACAGCGGGCTGCACTGTACTGTCCTCGGGATTATTCTTGGGTGGTCCTTTCACACCCAGAAAGGACAGACGTGCGTTTCGCTGGCTGAGAGGGTGTGGGACGGAGACGCCCAAATTAACACGAGTCTGTCAACAGCATCCGGAGAGACTGACGACCAGACAAGCTGTCAATCACAGAAAGGTCACATGGCTGGGGGTGCACAGCGGGGACGGGGGCAGCTAAAGGGTGCAACAGGGCTGACATTCCACTGTGTCCCTCTGGGGAAGAGATGCATGATGGGAAACACTTCAAAACATCTGCAGCATACGAGACCGCATGTGACATACACCATACATGCAGAGTCTCCTACATGATAAGTTTCACATTCAAAGCCCGTCTCAGACAAAAACATGCATCACACACACAAACACCCCAACACTGAACACCGACCACTGTATTTTTAATTTACCAGTGTTTTAAAAAATAACAGAAGTAGTATCAAAGTCACCTGAGTGCGCTCTTTAAGGCCGCCACGCAGCGCCCCCCCCCAGTTATTATATATCGATATGCCGCCGCGCTCAGGTGCGTCTGGCCTTCGGAGCGCAGCTGGAGTTCCACCGCGCGCTGACTCAGTACCACGCGCCCAACCGAGACTAAACCGAACATTCATCTCCCGCCCACCACCGCCCACAAGACGACACGTTTCTCAAAGCGCTACATCATCGTTTTTGGCGAACGTTTCACTTTGTTCTTTCTGGCAATCGGATGTTAAAATAAATCTTCCCAAACATAGAAATGGATTAAAAAAATTAAACTGCTGACTGGTTATTTTAATTCAATTTTGTAACAGACTCCAAGATGGAACCATGTACATTCTCTGCATACAGCCTGCCTTACTGCAAAAGGTCTACATAACACACACAATATAAATAACGTCGCCCAGCCGAACATCACTCCTAATCTCCCCCAACACTAAAGCAAGCTTTTGCCAACACTAACTCAGGTATACTCTAGAATTACTGCCAAATACATGACCAAAATTTACACCATATGTCTGTATGAAATTTCCCTTATTCCAGATTTCATTTCAGCAAAAAAACTGAAATCTAAATACTGACCCACAGTTAAATCATTGATCCGTTGGTTTAGGGGCATGTATTACATGAAACTGGGACATTATGTGTACAGTTACCGAGGGATTTGACCCTATATCTGTTAAAAACTGCAGGAGAGGAATCTGCTCTCCTCTCCAATCCAATCTTCCTCGCTGCTTCCCCAGGCGTATCCTGGCCTCCGATTGGCTGCCTGCAGCACAGGCTATCCCAGAATTCCACAGTCTGATGCACCTCCACAGGCATGCGGCTCAGGAATTAGCACCCGATGATCGCGCATTTCCTCAGTGAAGCATGAAGTACCTGACTAGATATATACACACCAGCTATACACACACACACACACACACACACACACACACACACACACGCGCGCGCGCACCATACACTCATGCATATGTGCGTGTACACGGCCACAAACACACACACACACACACACACACACACACACACACACACACACGTACGTGTACTTGTGCATTTGCGCACAGATGCATGTTCCAACTCTCAGACACGCGCACACACACACACACACTCACACACACACGCGCGCGCACACACACACTCACACACCACCACAGTGCTCTTGTTCCATCCTATCCGTGCTGAAAAACAGGCTTTGGTCAGACCGTCACCAGCCGCCGGCTGACTGCTGTAAACAAGAGGAGTAACGGAGGAGATGATCACCGAGGGATCAGTTACCTGGAAACGGGCCAGGGAAGATGGAGCCACACATCACAGAGAACAGAGAGGATTGTGGGATAGCTGGAGCACAGGCATGAGACAGCAGATTTCATTTTTTACATTTTTATTTTTTTAAGTAAGAATATTTACTGAATTGGCAATATTTCATGAAACAGGATTTTGCCTTTTCTGAAATGCGACAGACAACAATTCTTCAACTTATTTTAGAATTTTTTTTTTTTTTAACCAGAAAAACGTGACTCAGCTTCCAGAATTCAGACATCTCCTCTCATTCTTCATAAATATAAAGAATTAAAAAAAAAAAAAAAAAAAAAAACATGAATGTTATTTCTGATGACTGATGAATAAACAGTCGATTTTCCAGAAAAGCTTCGAGGAGAGCCATGGGGCAGGTGTCCCGCGCAGAAATGCCCCATCACTGTTCCCCATTTCAGACCAGCACAGAGACGTTTGGTCAAGGACCTGGTCCACCTGACATCGTTAAAAATGAGCCCGCAAAAGGCAAATATTTTGAGTGACCGGCAAGACTGTCTGCATCAGACATGCCAAACCACACGTACACTCAGGGCAATGATGAGATTTCCCATATTTACACAAAGAATAAAAAAAACTAACGATGACTCCAACAAGTGACAGTTGAACTAGAATCACACAAACAAGAATGCTAACGCGTCCTCAACCACCTTCCATATCTGCATGAATTACTAGGCCAGATCTCCTCACTTTCCCAAAACCTGCTCAGGCCCGAGTAAAACACACACAGCCCTGAATAATGTATTCAGCTTTACAATCACCATCCAAGCAGCCCAGCATATAAAACGGTCATTTCTGCTTAACTTCAAACGTATGGAATCAAATTATGGCTGAGGGGAGTAGAGCGATATTAAATGCTTGAGGGCGAGGAAAAGTAGCAACTGTACGTCAAGACCAGCTAGAAATGATCTCTGCAACAGAAAAAAAAGACAGTTATGCACAGGGTTCGAGCACCGATAACGTACATCGAGTCAGGGACATGGCGGGGTGGATGGAAGGGAGCCAATAACGGCCAAATCACTCCACACAGTGCGTCATTTAGCTATAGGGCACTGAAGTGACGACGTTACAGCTACTTTGCTTCTGGTGTCGGAAGTAAAATCAATAAAAACAACATTTGTTGTTACTCAGAAATATGACGCAAAATCTCGAAATCGGCAGAGGCTTGAAAACAGGGGACGTGCTTCAAAAGTTAATATTTAAAAGTCGATGGGTAACATGAATGGGAACCTTTACTTCCGACACCAGTGTGACGTCATCACTTCAGTACTCTATAGAACAGCGGACCCCCAGGAACCTGCGTCCCGAGGCCACTGAGCCATTCCAGTCAGCTGTGAGCGCAGCAAACCGCGGCTAGACATGTATTCAATTCAGCGCGCCGAAAACACGGAAACGCTGCTTCACTAGTCGCTTGGCAATGTGTGAGACACAACAATCTCATCACAAGCAATTGAACTGGTGAATTCAATAAGGGCCCAACTCCACACATCTTCAACTTGGAGTTGGGCCCTTATTGAATTCACTGATTCAATTAAACCTTTGGTCAGATTTGGGCATGTTTTCCGCAGTTTAAACTTGTTGATGTTGCAGTAGAAAAATTCACTGCACGAGGTTTTGCAGACCTCGGACACGCAGGTAAAGCGCACGCACAAACGAAATTCCATCAAACCCAACAGACCCATCAGACCCAACAGACCCAACAGACCTACACGGAAATAATGCGGACGGGCGATGATAGAGGTGTTCTCATTACTTCAAAGACCATAAGACACCATTCAATACTGACAAAATATGAAAACAAATGTGTTTTTCAACAATTTCACGAAACACGGGTTCGTCTACCTTCACTTGGTCTAATTATCTGAAAAGACGCGTTTTACAAGTAGCCCTCAAAAAGACAGTCCATCTTTTGTTTATGTCCAGCGACGAGACGTCCCCTAAAATGACAAGCTAGATATAAAAAACAATTATTTACCACTCAAGACCGACTATACTATTCCTAATATGTCCAAATTTATGTATCTAGATAACTAGAGCCATTATTATTGTCCATCATCAGGAAAGTCTCTCGTATTTGCGACACAGTCACGCTGTATGGATGGATTTCTTCATTCGGCCACTACTCTGAATTGCACCCGTATATGACGATTCATAACAACAAACGTTACGGACAATTCCTCCGGATTTTTTGAGAAAACAAACAAATTTTGTAGGACAATCGTTCACCAGGACGAGCTACGATTTTTTCCAGTTAAAGACACACATTCTGTGGATCTATCAGTGTTCTTTGATATTTGGGTCACTCAGTAAGACAGGCATATAAACAGACAGGAAACAAATCACAAACAATACCGTTTCAGAAATCAGATAACTACCAAGTCATTCTCTTTGCCATTTGTCACACACCAATATTACTAGACGGTATACGCGTTTGTGGAAACAACGCAAGGGAATATTGTCCGTGAAACTGTCGAGACTGTTGGGAAGATTATAATAAAAACATTTATGACAGGTCGAATCATCTTAACATTCATAATACAACAAATTAAAACAATAAAGCATCAAACATGAAAAAAACTAGACAATTCTAGTTTAAAAAAATGGATCGCTGGCCAGGCTCTTAGTACAAGACTCAACATAATGGGACTGCAGGACAAGAAAATAAAAAAAAAATATACATCCAACCACCAACTGCGCATTTATCAGTATTCTGACTCCACACAGCAAACTGCAATGACTACACCTGGGCAATTCAAAAAAATAAAAATTAAAAATTAAACCGCACACACGCACGTAGGCAGGTTATGCTGATAGATTTACAGTAAGAACACCTAAAAAGTTCTGTCTGCCGGATCTGGGTTTAGATGCAGTAAAGCCAACAGAAGAGGGACAAAAAATATTATTCACCACGCAGTTTTGGTAGTTCAACATTTTTGAAAGTCATTTTTCTTTTCGCTTTCTTTTTTTTTGTTGTTTTTGGTCGTCCTTCCCAGGTCAGAAGACAACAGTGTATGGCTTAGTTACATGTTTCTGAAAGGACCAATTCTGGGAAAAAGTCCAGCGCCATATTTGGCGCATAGAGCCAAAACGCTTTTTCGTTTTTCTCCGTCATTTTTTTCTTGTCATTAAAATCAGTGAATCGGTGGCGGCCGACGTCTCTGCTGGCAGATGGAGGGCTTTTTTTTTTTTTTTGGGGGGGGGAATAAATTTTCTTCATTCCTTTTTTTTTTTTTTTTGTAGTGGCAAAAAGGGCACCAATCCTAGGGGGTGAAGGGTCTGTTCTCTTAAAATGGATGACCTGTGTAAACATGGGCACACTGGAACGCCAAGTCACTCTGCAGTGTCACGGCCTCAAAGAAATGTTTTAAAAATCACAAAATCATATTTAGTACAATGATAATAACAACCCCTAAGGGAAATAAAACGCTATTGCAGGGCAAGAGGGGCGGGGTTTCTGGGAGGTGGGGGGCAGTAGAGATCTATAGTGCAATCGAGGAGGGAGGGAGGGGTTGGAGTCAGTCCCAAGACGAATCGCATCAGGGGGAATGGGTGTGGCCTTGATGGAGGGCGGAGCCTCCTCAGACACTGTCCAACAGGGGGGCGGAGCTTCAGTATCCACATCCTTCTCCAGGTAAACCCTGAGCCTTATTCGCAAGAGTCAAGGAAAAGATTATATGTACCTAACCGTGTGTGCGCGCGCGCGCGTGTGTGTATGTGTGTGTGTGTGTGTGTGTGTGTGTGTGTGTGTGTGTGTGTGCGTGTGTGTGCGCGTGTGTGTGTGTGAGGAAGTTTCCTCCGCAGAAATGCGACTGGTGGTGACTCCCTGGGCGTGGCTAGTTTACATTCAGACCTCAGGAGGATGCTGATTGGTCGGCAGAGCTCCAGGGCGGGGCTCAGAAGACGCAGCAGTAGATGTACTGAAGGACGCTGTACCACAGGTATCCTGATGCAAACGCCAGGGACTGGATCACGCACAGCCACACAGGGTCAAGGGTCATCTCCTTAGAAACAGCCCGCGTCTGTCCCTTGGGTGGAGGGAATGCACCTGGGGGGGGGAGTAAATCTTTACGTCACAGATGTGCAGTCAACATGCCCTCTGACCCCAGCAATTTCCCATGATGCTCCTCTCCAGAGTCGGGGAACAGAAACAGTCAGGTGTGTGTCTGATGAAAAACACTCCACACACACACCTCGTAGAGCAACTCGCGCTGCTCACACTTCTGCAAACCTTTACTCATCATTTCAAATAATGGCTGCCTCCTCCACGACACGTTATTTGATTAAAAATTTTCCAACAGGGATCCTCTTCATATCACCTCTGACCCACAAAACATGAAAAGTTTCCAACAAAAACTGCAGTCTAGATTGAGAACAATAATTGCGGATGGACCAACAGACAGACGGACAGATGGACTGGGATAATCGTGGGCTCATGGACATCACGGTGATCTGTGCATCATCATTATAATTCGAAGTGAAGCCATGAGGGAGGCCGACTCTCGTACACCTGGACTGCCCTGAAGAGCAACATGGCGCCTTTAAAACTACATTTCCCATGACCCAGTATGACAATGTGAGCTTAAAGGTCCCCTATTAAGTTGCCAGGTGCACAGCCAATTAATCACTACAAGCCATTTCAAAATCTTTCCCCTCTTGACATCACATGGGGAAATAACCAACCAGAGGCAAGAAGAGCTGATCACCTTCAGCCAAGCAGTCAATCAGATTTCATTATTCTGGGTGGTCACTCCCCCTTGTGATGTCAGGAAGGGGAGATTTTGTACTGGTTCATAATGGCTAATTAGCTGTGCTCCTGGTGGCATAATAGTGGACCTTTACAGGAAGCATTTCTTCTATAATGTGTGGATTTTGCAGTAAATGACAAAAACAAAGATCAAACATAACACAAAGTACACAAATTGAGACTGGAAAACTTGATTTTTTTGCTTTTGTCAGGATTTAACGCATGTCATTTACTGCACTCGGCAGGAAGATTAAGTGGTTTTGTTTTTTGTTTACAAATTCTCCAGCCAGGTTTTGGCTAATGCTCTGAAAGTTTCTCCTGAGTTCAAGAAAAGAGAGTCAAGCTTTGCGACGTTCGCACACACGCATGCGGATCTGTTTACAGGGCAGCTCAGCTGATAACCCCCTTCCAGCGGGGACCCCCCCGACTCTCTGACCCACAAACCTACTCACTCTCCTGGCAGGGGTCACCTAGCAACAAGCATCACCTGGCAACAAGCAGCAGTGCCAAGAGGCCTGTACCAGTGAGAGAGAGAGAGAGAGAGAGAGAGAGAGAGAGAGAGAGAGAGAGAGAGAGAGAGACTGACAGATGACAGACCTGTCTGATAGAAGTGTTCCAGTAGATCCTCTTTCTCCACAAATCTCTGATAAAGCCAGTCTGTAAGGGGTTCCGTTTCCACGGGAACATCTTTAATGGGGTAGATCCTGCGGAGAGAGAGAGATTTGACATTAGCTCACAATTTAGAGAGGTTGTTTTTCTTCAATTGCTTACTATCATTTTCTATCACAATTATTTATTTTCATCATAGCTATTAATGTCATCATTCGCAAGTCTTTCCTTTAGCCACCCAGTGCATGTCATGCCAATAAAGCACTGGAAAATTTAATCAAAGTGACACTATCCTTAACTCCTAGATAAGCTGTGAATTAGGGATCGGTCATCCGTGCCAAGATCATATCGATGGCCTCATGCAAGACGGGCGTAAGTGACATTTTACAAATTTTACAAGAGAGCCAAAAAACTGCCACAGCACCAACTGATTAAAAAAAAAAAAAATTGCCTGCAGATACCACTTTTTAAAAAGGCATTATAACCCCTTTAGGATAGGAATTGAGACTCCAGACTTGGTCAGGAGATGGGCTAGTCTCAGTTATTCCAAAACAACCAAAACGGCATTTTTGACTGAAGTGTTACTTACGCCCTTCTTGCATGAGGCCATCGATCTTACCGTCCGTGGTCACGCTAACGGCAAACTGATTGATTGATTGATTGATTGATTGATTAGAGAGTGACGCTCAAGTCTCATCACAACACTCCTTCCTAAGCTTCGCTTATGCAGGAGTAAAAAAAAAAAAAAAAATAGAGCGAGAGATACACTTTTCCCCATCCATGATGTAGAACACCATATAGAGTGGCAGCCATTTTGTTGTAAAGCCTGAATTCTCAACGGTTAAACTTATCCACTGAACATACAGTTCACTATAAAATGTTGATGACGCTGTAAAATGTAGCAAACAAACAAATGGTTCAATGTACACGGCATAATGCAACACCATTGTCTTTGGTCATGAAGAAGACCCGCCAACATGGTAGAAAGCGTTGACTATGCATTAAAATATAAGTAATGTTAGCAATGACTCCGTATTTAAAACCACAAGTCGACTCTTTTTGTCCTTTTTTGCAACACATTATGCCAGTGTTTTACAAACCCCAATTCCAATGAAGTTGGGATGTTGTGTAAAACGTGAATAAAAACAGAATACAATGATTTGCAAATCCTTTACAACCTATATTCAATTGAGTACATTACAAAGACAAGATATTTAATGTTCAAACTGATAAACTTCATTGTTCTTTTTGGAATTATTCACTAGTTTTGAATTTGATGCCTGCAACATGTTCCGAAAAAGCTGGGACAGGGGCATGTTTACCACTGTGTTACATCACCTTTCCTTTTAACGACACTCAATAAGCGTTTGGGAACTGAGGACACTAATGGTAGAAGCTTTGTAGGTGGAATTCTTTCCCATTCTTGCTTGATGTACGACAGTCCGAGGTCTCTGTTGTTGTATTTTGCGCTTCATAATGCGCCACACATTTTCAATGGGAGACAGGTCTGGACTGCAGGCAGATCAGCCTATTACCTGCAATCTTTTACTACGAAGCCATGCTGTTGTAACACGTGCAGAATGTGGCTTGGCATCCCCATACCATCACAGATGCTGGCTTTTGAACTTCGCGCTGATAACAATCTGGACGGTCCTTTTCCTCTTTAGCCCAGAGGACACGACGTCCGTGATTTCCAAAAACAATTTGAAACGTGGACTCGTCAGACCACAGCACACTTTTCCACTTTGCATCAGTCCATCTCAGATGAGCTCGGGCCCAGAGAAGCCGGCGGCGTTTCTGGGTGTTGTTGATATATGGCTTTCGCTTTGCATGGTAGAGTTTTAACTTGCACTTGTAGATGTAGCGACAAACTGTGTTTACTAACAATGGTTTTCCAAAGTGTTCCTGAGCCCACATGGTAATATCCTTTACAGAATGATGTCGGTTTTCAATGCAGTGCCGCCTGAGGGACCGACGGTCACGGGCATTCCATGTTGGTTTTCGGCCTTGCCGCTTACATGTAGAGATTTCCACGGATTCTCTGAATCTTTTGATGATATTATGGACTGTAGATGACAAAATCCCTAAATTCCTTGCAATTGCATGTTGAGAAATATTGTTCTTAAACTGTCGGACTGTTTGCTCACGCAGCTGTACACAAATTGGAGAACCAGACATCAAATTCAAAATGAGTGAATATTTCCACAAAAACAATAACGTTTCAATTTGAACATTAAATATCTTGTCTTTGCAGTGTACTCAATTGAATATAGGATGAAAAGGATTTTTCAATCATTGTATTCCGTTTTTATTCACGTTTTACACAACGTCCCAACTTCATTGGAACAGGGGTTTGTAGATTCAATAAGTTTGGAATAGCGTTCGACTTCAAACTTGGGCTTAGCCAGTTAGTAACAGCAGCAGCGACAGCCGTTAAACAGCTCGCCTAAGCGACTGTGGTGACGTGAGAAACTGGGCATGTCACACAAATCCAGTACACCTTTCCGAAGCAACGAGCAGTGTGTGTTAAAACCTCTGCTGCTCGTTTCCTGCTTTATTCACTATATGACAAACACTATATAGTGAATGAGAGAACGAGTGGCTAATTTCTGACAGAGAGAGAGGGAGAGAGGGAGAGAGAGAACACCAGGGAATTATGGGAACAACACTCTGAGCCATGTCAAAATGCTTCTTTGACTGCTCCAACTAGATAAATTAATGAAATCACAACGGACAGTAATGTCTGAATGAAAGAATGTGAAACTGTCACAGCCAATGCAGGGATGACACAGTAAGCACAGCGATGTTACAATGGAAACGTGATGCTAATATCACAGTGATGTCATAGCAGCGATTCATCTGCGGTGCCGTGACTGGTTTTAAATATCCCGCAGTTTAACTCAAGCGCGCACTCACGATAATAATCCGGACGAGCAGTTTCTGCTCTGACCACCAGGGGCCGCCAGGCAGGAGCAAGTTCATCTTAAAGAAAGGATAATTTCTCGAGCGCGAGATCACCTTCAGATCAGCTGTTGGTTACGTTGTCGGCACTACCACGGAGTGCGCGCACACGCGCACACGCACACTCTTGCTCTCCGTCCCGTTGACTGCTGTGAGCTAAAGACTTCATTATTTTGGAAAAGTGAACGATGAGGACAGCACAGAGGTTAAAGACACTTTTGGCATAAAACACAGCCATCACTCGCCCTTCCAGTCTCAGGGACATTTACTGTCTGGGATCGTCTCTGTGGGGGGGTACAGTCCGGACACAGAGGGGGTGGAGACGCAGACACGCTCAGGCTGTAGAGAGGGCACGCTGGGTAATTTGGAAGGCACTGAGACAGGAGCACAGGCAGATGGGCTGCGCGTCCGCAGGGCGCGAGCAGAGCACAGGGAGCACAGCTCGGCTCCTGTCGGGGCTCAGACCAGACTAAGGTCAGAAACAGATTTTATTTTGCCAAACAGTTTTTTAAGACCCGTACATACTGCAGCAAGACGGCAGAGTTAGTTTTATGCCACACAGTGCAGATCACCACTATCACTATCTTTTTTCCTGACATAAATGCCATTCCGCGTTGAAGAGCAAAATCATTTTGATGTCGCTTTAATGTTGCACAAACATTGCCCACATTGGCAGAGACACTGGTGACTGTAGAGAGCTGATGCATTACACAGGAGAGCAGACACACAGGTGCGCCTGAGAGAGCAACGCGAACGGTCGGGAGGCGATAAATGTAAGCGCGCACGTGTGTGTGTGTGTGAGCGCACGTGTGAGAGAGCAAGTGTGTGTGTGTGTGTGTGTGTGTGTGTGTGTGTGTGTGTCACACCCAATCCAGACCCCCCCAAACCCCAGCTCTGACCCCGGGCTCCAGCAGGAGACAGCTTTTATTCCGCCAACACCAGTCTCTCACCTGCCGCAGGGTTTTGCAGGCCTAATTTTTGCAAAATGCCGTTTTTTTACATTTTCTTGTAAAACTCATAGTGTTAAAATTTTGCCCATCTCTAAAGACTCACCTGGACTTCCTCACTTACTTCCTGCACTATGAGCAGGATTCTTTATTCAGGCAGTGAGTCACATGCACTGTCTCTGTATTCAGCAAACACACTCACCCCAGCTCACACACTCCGTCTATATTTAACAGCAAGCTGCACTCCGCTAATCTTACAGGCAGACGCTTCTAATCTTACATCAAGACGCTAAACGCTGTGAATCTTACAGAGAAACACTGCGCACTGCTAATCTTCCAGTGAAATACTGCGCGCTGCTAATGTTACAGAGAGACACTGCACACTGCTAATCTTACAGTGAGACACTGCACACTGCTAGTCTTACGGAGAAATACTGTGCGCTGCTAATGTTACAGAGAGACACTGCACACTGCTAATCTTACAGTGAGACACTGCACACTGCTCATCTTACAGTGAAATACTTAATCATTTTATTCATTAAGCTCTGACAGAAGTCAGGAAATGATCGCACAGGTGGTAAGGCACCTATTGTGAGGCAATCATCCCACAACATGTACAGACAATTGAACAAAGAGAAGAAAAAAAAATAGTAATAATAAAATAAGACAGTATACTAGCAAGTGTAAGTAATATCAGAGGGACAGATGGCATTGTGAACAATGACATTTGCCAACCCATGTACAGGAATCATCAGAAGAAAAATAGTTGTTAAACTTTTCTGTATAAAAATGAAATGGCTTTGATTTAAAAGCAGCTGTAGTATCAGAAATTTGATAGAGGTGACTGGCATTCCACAAATAAAATAATCTGTTAAAATAAGAATGGCAAAAAGTTTCAGTCCTAAATTTTGGAATTTTCATTAAAAATGTATCCACATTTTGAAATGAAACAAAATTGTTGTAGTTGATGTCATATTCTCCCTTCAAGCATTTGCACAAGAATACACAATCAAATATATGACGTCTGTAGCCCAGCGGTGAAAGATCAAGCTTCATTAGTCGGGCTTTGTAATTGCTTCCAACACAATCATTATAACCAAGAATGTACTTAGTGGCTCTCCGTTGCACACCTTCAATATGAAGGAGATTTTTTTGATGAAACGCCCAAGATTGGGTGGAGTATTCTAAAAGTGGTCTTATAAGCGAAATATACAGTTTTCGTTTTGTTTGAACTGAACACGAATGACCGCAAGTTCTTTGAATTAATCCAAGCATGCGATTTGCTTTACTGACCAAGACATTTGCACGTGCATCCCATGATAAATTTGATGACACCACAATCCCAAGATCACGCATGCAGTCGACTTTTTCAATTAAATTACCATTCATTGTGTAATGATGAAGAATGGGAATTCGCTTCCTTGTAACGCTCAATAGTTAAATTTACCAGCGTTAAATCTCATGTCCCATTTACAGCTCCAATCCAAGATGTTTTCTAGGTCGCACTGCAGCTGTGAACAGTCTTACGTGTTTCTTTTCTCTCCTATGCATTTAGAATCATCTGCAAACAAGGCAACCCGAGTCTCAGGACTTACAGTCTGGCATGTCATTAATATACAGCAGAAACATCAAGGACCTAAAATTGATCCTTGTGGAACTCCTGATTTAACGGGAGACCAAGATGTTAGGGCACCATCGACAGCAACTCTTTGTTTATGATTGGATAAATATGGCGTAAACCACTTTAAAAGATTGCCAAGAAATCCATATGTCTGGAGTTTATATAAAAGTAAGTCATGGGGGACGGAATCGAAAGCAGATGAAAAGTCTAGATATAAAATATCAATTTGTCCGGACTGATCTAAGAATTGACCAACTTCGTGAAATACCTGGATTAACTGAGTTGTTGTCGACCGACCCTTAACAAAACCATGTTGTAGGTGATGTAAAACAGGCACTACATGAGGATAGACAAAATTAAGTATGCACCTTTCCAGCACCTTGCTACAAATGCACAATAACGATACCGGTCGATAATTACTCACATTTTCTTTGTCGGATTTTTTATGGACTGGAATAACATTTGCTCTTAGCCAATCAAGTGGTAATTCTCCAGTTTGAAGAGATTTGTTAAAAAGACTACAAAGTGACGGAGCCGATTCACGGAGCACATTCTTCTAAAATTCGAGCCGGTAACACGTCAGGCCCACATGCTTTATTTGTGTCAAGGTTAATCAAAACTGATTCAACATCATGGACAGTAATCCTTAAATCACCCAAATGAGCATGTTTAAAAAACAGTTATATCCGGATATGTTAGTTCTAGAGGCTGAGGGGTAAATAGGGATTGAAAATACTCGTTGAACAGACTAGCCTTTGTGCTAGGATCGGAGGCAGTTTCATCTCCATAAGCAACAAAACTGGGGACACTTTTTGTCTTTGTTTTACTCATGAAGAATCCCCAGAAACGCTGTGGTGTTTTGGCAAGAGAATCACTGAGAACATCCAAATACTGATTGTACTTGAAAGTACATACATTTTTTAATTTATTCCTTAGTTTACAAATTTAGCCCTAGCAACGCTGCAGTATTGCATTTTTTAGCTCGTTTCCGTGTGGATTGTACTTTGTTGCTCAGGTGGCGCACTTCACTGTCAACCCAGGCAGAGAATTTACATCCTTAATTACAGCGATGGGAATAAATTTACTGACAGATGAATGCACAAGATCAAGCCAACTTTGCCAATTAACATTAATATCAAGATGGAGAAGAGCAGAGTGAAATGACACTTTGCCCATGTGAGATCGTAGCCCAATAAAGTCAGCTCTTTTTAAAATTGTACCGCGTTTCTCGCGCGTGTGCGAGAGTCTGTTGACATGAGTTTGGAAATGGAACTGGATCACAGCATGATCACTGTCAAACTGACCAAATGTTACATTGGGCTCGGAGCAGCGTTCGGGGGTATGGGTGAAAACTAAATCCAGCACATTTCCCTTAATATGAGTAGGTTGGTCAATGATCTGGGTAAGGGAAAAGCTGTCAGCCAAGTCACACAGCGTGTGTCCAGTGTTCACCGATTCGTCCCACCAGGGTATATCTGGGAGGTTAAAATCGCCAAGTGCGAATATAATTTTGTACTCAATACTGCATTTAGTAAAAACTTTAGACAAAAAAAATCATAAAAAGATACAGGATCACTGTCTGGAGGTCTGTAGCACAAAATAATGCATACTTTCAATGATTTACTAGGCACAAGTTCGCAAATTATAACCTCACAAATACTGGGTTCCAAATCAGGTCGATGGCGGGAGATAATTATATTACGAATACCAAGAAAAACTCCGCCGCCTCGTTTGCCACCTCTGTCTCTCTGCGGTGCGGGGTATAACCCTCGGGAATAATTTCATTTGACTCGACAGAGTTGTTCAACCAAGTTTCTGTGAGGGCTTATATCAGGCATGCCAGCATATATTAAGCCTTGAAGTTGAATCAACTTGTTACGTTTTTTATTGACAGACTTCACGCTTCTTGTGTTCAAAAAAAAAAAGTTCAGACCCTTGACTAAATTAGGTCGTGATTCAGCTACATTGTGAGAAATAATACTCGAATCACTTCGAGAGTCAAGAGAGGATAACGTTACTACATCAAGGTCAACTTGTAACTGAGTGCCGCAGCTGGTAACCCTCGGGTTTTTATGCTGCGGAGACTGGCGTAGTCATTTGCGTGACGTATCTATCGTAAATGTTATCAGCAAGCTTCCGTGCACCTAACGGAGAGGGATGAATTTCGTCTCTTCTGAAGAAAGCTGTATGTTGCTGATGTTACAGACACTGCACACTGCTAATCTTACAGTGAAATACTGTGTGCTGCTAATCTCACAGAGAGACACAGCACACTGCTAATCTTACAGTGAAATACTGTGCACTGCTAATGTTATAGTGAGACACAGCACACTGCTCATCTTACAGTGAAATACTGTGTGCTGCTAATCTCACAGAGAGACAATGTGCACTGCTAATCTCACAGTGAGACACAGCACACTGCTAATCTTACGGTGAAACACTGCACACTGCTAATCTTACAGTGAAATACTGTGTGCTTCTAATCTCACAGAGAGACAATGCGTGCTGCTAATCTTACAGTGAAACACTGTGCGCTGCTAATCTCACAGAGAGACAATGCATGCTGCTAATCTTACAGTGAAACACTGTGCGCTGCTAATCTCACAGAGAGACAATGCGTGCTGCTAATCTTGCAGAGACAATGCTCGCTGCGAATATTACAGTGAAATACTGTGTGCTACAAATCTCACAAAGAGACAATGCGCGCTGCTAATCTTACAGTGAAATACTGTGTGCTGCTAATCTCACAGAGAGACAATGTGCGCTGCTAATCTCACAGTAAGACACAGCACACTGCTAATCTTACGGTGAAACACTGCACACTGCTAATCTTACAGTGAAATACTGTGTGCTGCTAATCTCACAGAGATACAATGCGTGCTGCTAATCTTACAGTGAAACACTGTGCGCTGCTAATCTCACGGAGAGACAATGCGCGCTGCGAATATTACAGTGAAATACTGTGTGCTGCTAATCTCACAGAGAGACAATACGCGCTGCACATCTTACAGTGAAATACTGTGTGCTGCTAATCTCACAGAGAGACAATGCATGCTGCTAATCTTACAGTGAAACACTGTGCGCTGCTAATCTCACAGAGAGACAATGCATGCTGCTAATCTTACAGTGAAACACTGTGCGCTGCTAATCTCACGGAGAGACAATGCGCGCTGCGAATATTACAGTGAAATACTGTGTGCTGCTAATCTCACAGAGAGACAATATGCACATCTTACAGTGAAATACTGTGTGCTGCTAATCTCACAGAGAGACAATGCACATCTTACAGTGAAATACTGTGTGCTGCTAATCTCACAGAGACAATGAGCGCTGCTAATTTCACAGTGAGACACTGCACACTGCTAATCATACGGTGAGACAGAGAGCTGCTAATCTCAGAGAGACACTGCGCACTGCTAATCTTACAGTGAAATACCGTGTGCAGCTAATCTCACAGAGAGATAATGCGCGCTGCTAATCTTACAGTGAGACACAGCACACTGCTAATCTTCCAGTGAAATACTGTGCGCTGCTAATCTCACAGAGAGACAATGCGCGCTGCTAATCATACAGTGAGACACTGCACACTGCTAATCTTACAGTGAAATACTGTGCGCTGCTAACCTCACAGAGAGACACTGCACGCTGCTAATCTTACAGTGAAATACTGTGCGCTGCTAATCTCACAGTGAGACACTGCACACTGCTAATCTTACGGTGAGACAGAGAGCCGCTAATCTCAGTGAGACACTGCGCGCAGCTAATCTTACAGTGAAACACTGTGTGCTGCTAATCTTACAGTGAGACACTGCGCACTGCTAATCTTACAGAGAGAAACTGCACACTGCTAATCTTACAGTGAAATACTGTGTGCTGCTAATCTTACAGAGAGACACTGCACACTGCTAATCTCATAAGGAGGCCCTGTGCGACACGGGGGCTGGGAACCTCTGGTAAAGGGAGTCAAATCAAAGATGTCCTGCAGGTTTAACTCCAGACATGAAGGAGAGACAGACATTTCACTGAACAGTTGTGTGTGTGAAATCTGTCCCGCCGAACCTGTTAGCATGCACAATCGATCTCTGATGCCTTCCGGTGCACGGTAAAGACACAGCCACTCTAAAGAAGATGACCAGCGCTCACGAGAGGGTCCAACTGAAGGACAATTGAATAATACTGAAATACACAGAAGCAGCACACAGACATTTCGACACACAGGCCTTTCTCAACCCCTGAGCTGAAATGTACGTATGCTGCTTCTGTGCTTTTGGGTGACCAATCACAATACATTCCGACAGCACACCTGACCTACTGGACTGCAGTGGAAGGACTCGCGTCTAACCAACCCCAGAGCAGCTGGCTGATGGCCAAGCAAGTGACCGGAGGGTGGGGCACTGTTTCTGGAAATGTCTGGCAGCTTCAGTAAAACAGCATCATTACAGGTAACATTAGAACGGCACAACGCTGCAGGAGCGCAAGACAAGTGATCATTTACAGCCCATTACAGAGAGAGAGAGAGAGAGAGAGAGAGAGAGAGAGAGAGAGAGAGAGAGAGAGAGAGAGATGCACAGGAAAATTTTGATTTGAATAAGCTATACAAGATGGACACAAATACCTCCATATTAACACTCTCCCCACCCCTGTCAAACACACACACACACACACACGAACACTCAGATGACACATTAAAACATACAAAGATACTCTTCAACAGACACACACACCAGGACACATACAGGCCTGCACTTCAGCTGACATGCAGCTCAGTCATTTCACCTATGCAATATAAGATAGTAACAGTCCTGAGCGCCAAAGGTGCGTTTAGCTGCAGCCCACGGCAGTGACACACCGTTTCAGTCACACACTGAGACCCAGTGAATCAGAGCAGCAGCCGCTGTGCATGAGAGAGAGCAGAATCTGTGTGAGAGCAATGTGTGAGAGGAGAATCTGTGTGAGAGCAATGTGTGAGAGCAGAATTTGTGAGGGAGCAGAATCTGTGTGAGAGCAAAATCTGTAGGGAGCAGAATCTGTGTGAGAATCTGTGTGAGAACAGAATCTGTGTGAGAGCAGAATCTGTGAGGGAGAAGAATCTGTGTGAGAGAGGATCTGTGAGAGAATCTGTGTGAAAGCAGAATCCGTTTGAGAGCAGGATCTGTATGAGAGCAGAATCTGTGAGAATCTGTGTGAGAGGAGAATCTGAGAGGGAGCAGAATCTGTGAGAGAGAAGAATCTGTGAGGGAACAGAATCTATGTGAAAGCAGAATCTGTGTGAGAATCTGCTTGAGAGCAGAATCTGTGTGACAGCAGAATCTGTGAGGGAGCAGAATCTGAGAAAGCAGAATCTGTATGATAGCAGATTCTGTGTGAGCAGAATCTGCATGAGAGCAGAATTTGTGAGGGAGCAGAATCTGTGTGAGAGCAAAATCTGTGAGGGAGCAGAATCTGTGTGAGAATCTGTGTGAGAACAGAATCTGTGTGAGAGTAGAATCTGTGAGGGAGAAGAATCTGTGTGAGAGAGGATCTGTGAGAGAATCTGTGTGAAAGCAGAATCTGAGCAGGATCTGTATGAGAGCAGAATCTGTGTAAGAATCTGTGTGACAGCAGAATCTGTGAGGGAGCAGAACCTGTGAGAGCAGAATCTGTGAGGGAGATAATAATCTTTGAGGGAACAGAATCTGTGTGAAAGCAGAATCGGTGTGAGAATCTGTGAGAGCAGAATCTGTGTGAGGGCAGAATCTGTGAGGGAGCAGAATCTGTATCAGAGCAGAATCTGTGAGGGAGCAGAATCTGTGTGAGAGCAGAATCTGTATAAGAGCAGAATCTGTTAGGGAGCAGAATCTGCATGAGAGCAGAATCTGTGAGGGAGAAGAATCTGTGTGAGAGCAGAATTTGTATGAGAGCAGAATCTGTAAGAGAGCAGAATCTGTGAGAGAGCAGAATCTGTGTGAGAATCTGTGAGAGCAGAATCTGTGTGAGGGCAGAATCTGTGTGAGAGCAGAATCTGTGAGGGAGCAGAATCTGTGTGAGGGCAGAATCTGTGTGAGAGCAGAATCTGTGAGGGAGCAGAATCTGTTTGAGAGCAGAATTTGTGAGGGAGCAGAATCTATGTGAGAGCAGAATCTGTGAGGGAGCAGAACCTGTGCGAGAGCAGATTCTGTGTGAGAATCTGTGAGAGCAGAATCTGTGTGAGAATCTGTGAGAGCAGAATCTGTGAGAGAATATGTGTGAGAGCAGAATCTGTGAGGGAGAAGAATCTTTGTGAGAGCAGAATCTGTGATGGAGCAGAATCTGCGAGAGAGAAGAATCTGTGGGAGCAGAATCTGTATGAGAGCAGAATCTGTGAGAGTAGAGAATCTGTGAGAGAGCAGAAGCTGTGTGAGAGCAGAATCTGAGAGAGAACAATCTGTGTGAGAGCAGAGCAGAATATGTGAGAGAGCAGAATCTGTGAGAGCAAAATCTGTGTGAGAGCAGAGCAGAATATGTGAGAGCAGAATCTGTGAGAGCAAAATCTGTGTGAGCAGATTCTGTGAGAGCAGAATCTGTCGGAGAGCAGAATTTGTATGAGAGCAGAATCTGTAAGGGAGCAGAATCTGTGAGAGAAAAGAATCTGTGAGGACAGAATCTGTGAGGGAGCAGGATCTGTGAGAGAATCTGTGTGAGGGCAGAATCTGTGAGGGAGCAGAATCTGTGTGAGAGCAGAATCTGTATGAGAGCAGAATCTGTGAGGGAGAAGAATCTGCGTGAGAGCAGAATCTGTGAGGGAGCAGAATCTGTGTGAGAATCTGTGAGAGCAGAATCTGTGAGAGAGAAGAATCTGTGAGAGCAGAATCTGTATGAGAGCAGAATCCGTGAGGGAGCAGAACCTGTGTGAGAGCAGATTCTGTGAGGGCGCAGAATCTGTGTGAGATTCTGTGAGAGCAGAATCTGAGAGAATATGTGTGAGCAGAATCTGTGTGAGAGCAGAACCTGTGAGAGAAGAATCTGTATGAGAGCAGAATCTGTGAGGGAGAAGAACCTGTGTGAGAGCAGAATCTGTGAGAGAATCTGTGTGAGAGAGCAGAATCTGTGCAAGAGCAGAGCAGAATCTGTGAGAGCAAAATCTGTGTGAGAGCAGATTCTGTGAGAGCAGAATCTGTGGGAGAGCAGAATCTGTGTGAAAGCAGAATTTGTGTGAGAGCAGAATATGTGAGAGCAGAATTTGTGTGAGAGCAGAATCTGAGAGCAGAATCTGAGGGAGCAGAATCTGTGAGGGAGCAGAACCTGTGTGACAGCAGAATCTGTGCGATAATCTGTGTGAGAGCAGAATCTTTGCGATAATCTGTGTGAGGGCAGAATCTGTGTGAGAATCTGTGTGAGTGCAGAATATCCATGTGAGATAACAGTATCTCTGAGATCAGAATCAGTGTATGAAAGCAGAATCTCAGTGAGCGAGAGCAGAATTGACTTCTGTTGTGGTGGGGCGGGGGCAAAATGAAATGTTTCTCTCTAGACGAGCTCCTGCCTTCCATAGCCTAACTTTATAACCGAAAATCACAAACAGAGTGTAACAATGGCCCCCCACCATACTCATGTGACATTCCCTGAGCCAATCACACTTCCACGTTAGGAAGCTGCTGGTTACAGGTCACATTCCACCTCAGAACCCAAAAATAACACATGAGCACTGAAACCAGCTACAACCCAAATACAGCGCACCAGTGCAGCTCCTGAATAATCTGCCACAGCCGGTGGGACCCCTGCAGGCGAGGGCTATGGGGACTCCTGCAGGCGAGGGTTAGGGGATCCCTGCAGGCGAGGGTTAGGGGGACCCCTGCTGGCGAGGGCAAGGGGGACCCCAGCAGGCGAGGGCAAGGGGGACCCCAGCAGGCGAGGGTTAGGGGGACCCCAGCAGGCGAGGGTTAGGGGGACCCCAGCAGGCGAGGGTTAGGGGGGCCCCTGCAGGCGAGGGTTAGGGGGGCCCCTGCAGGCGAGGGTTAGGGGGGCCCCTGCAGGCGAGGGTTAGGGGGGCCCCTGCAGGCGAGGGTTAGGGGGACCCCAGCAGGCGAGGGTTAGGGGGAACCCCGCAGGTGAGGGGTTAGGGGGGCCCCTGCAGGCGAGGGTTAGGGGACCCCAGCAGGCGAGGGTTAGGGGGACCCCTGCAGGCGAGGGTTAGGGGGACCCCAGCAGGCGAGGGTTAGGGTGACCCCAGCAGGCGGGGGTTAGGGTGACCCCAGCAGGTGAGGGTTAGGGGACCCCAGCAGGAGAGGGTTAGGGGGACCCCTGCAGGCGAGGGTTAGGGGGACCCAAGCAGGCGAGGGTTAGGGGGACGCCTGCTGGAGCACGTCAGGACAGGAGCACGATGGATGTTTCAGTGCTCTTACCTATAGTGCACGTGTGTGACCGTCGCGGGTCTGTACCCAAAAATCCAGGTCTGGATGTCCATGGGTCGGGCGTTTGGGTACGCAATGGTGACGTCAACAACCCACTGCAGGCCCCGCGACTTTGTCACTGAGAGAGAGAGAGAGAGAGAGAGAGAGAGAGAGAGAGAGAGAGAGAGAGAGAGAGAGAGAGAGAGAGATGACCTGAGTTAACCCATTTAAGAAAGAAACCAGACGCAGTTATGAAATTACAGATGAAAGAATCTCTGATCTTTCATTCCACAGACATAAACCCTTTAAGTGCATCACACATCACAGCAAAGTCAACGCAATGAAGTGCTCAGTACTGCGTGTGTGTGTGTGTGTGTGTGTGAGAGTGTGAGAGAGAGTGAGTGAGTGAGTGAGTGTGAGAGAGAGTGTGTGTGTGTGTGTGTGTGTGAGTGTTTGTGAGAGAGAGAGAGAGAGAGAGAGAGAGAGAGAGAGAGAGAGAATTTTTGAATTTGAATGGCCCTTTATTGGACAGTATCTCAAACAATCAGCAAAAAACCAAAAATGTCAGGCATGTAACAAGAAGCAAGGAGGAAAAAACTAAAACAAAAACAAAACCAGCTCAACCTTTACATTACCTGAAAAAAAAAAGAGAGGTTAAGGATGTTGTTTAAAAATTAGTCACCAAACTGCCATCATATTCATTTATAAAACATAAGGTGTCTTGCAGCCCCCAAATCTCCAGAAATTGTGTCACATTCCCAACCATTTTGTAATAAGAGTATTCCACTTTCAACCTTGCAGTTACTAGTCCTTTGAACATTTCAAGAACATTACAAGAGCCCACTGCTCTGATGCAGTTTTTCCTTGTTTTCCAAATTGCCAGCTTTGCTGTGCCACGCAGATAATTTATCAAAACAGATTTTGCTTTTGGTCTTCAGTGAATTCTTTAGGCCCCGTAATAAAAAAGCTGATCTGAGAAAATTACCCCGAGCTCAGAAAACCTTAACCTCTTAAGGAGTTTAAACAGATCCCCCAATCTCGAACACTGCAAAAATAAATGACTAATGCCCTCAGGAACCTGACAAAAGGACACCCCACCCCAGTGCTTGGATCTAGGTGGGCCACATGTCTGTTCGTAGCCATCGCCCGTGTATTATCCTCCATTGGAGGTCAGCAGTCCGCTTTTCAAAAGGCGGCTTATACAGGGACCGCCAATTGCCTTTAGGTGGAGGGTTAGAGCCAAAAACCTCAGCCCACTTGGTCGCTCTCATCTCTGCCAGCCGTTCAGCATGCAGTACCTTCACACAGGTAACGTGCAAGCGCTTTTTTCCCACGGCCATCAGGTCACCGAGTTCAGGGGTCTAAAGGACAGAATGCGGTCTCCATCGTCCTGCCACTGCGTCTGCAGCGGCAGCGGCGACTCAGGGAGGGAAGATGTAACCCTCATTCTCCGCCACTGCTGCATGCCATCAGCCACCCAAGCCCGCTGCGCTCCTGTGAGGGACCCCCAGGCTTCAGCCACCACCTGACTCATTACCCGGAGGGACCTCACGCCAGTTTTTTGGCTCAGCCCGCAGCATCAGTCCTCAGAATGTGACCCAACTTCACACAGCCTGCCTCCAGCATGGACGATCGTGAGACCAGATGAAACCAACGTTGTCGTTTGGAGAAGCTGGTTATGAAACAGCGACTCCTCAAGCAACCACATTCCTGGTACCTCATCCGTTCTTCTGGAGATTGTGATACACGCCAGGCCTCCAGCATGGACTCATAAAACGGAGTCAGGCCAGTGAAATCCACACCTTCCAGCCTCATCAGGAACAGCTGCTTATCCAAGCCCAGACGGCCGGGCCCTCCTCAGTAAGGCACATGCTGTGCCAGCCCACCTCGCGGTCACTGCTGTACAATAGCCTCTGGGCCGACTGTAGTCGAAAAGGCAGCGACTCTGGCAGTGACATCAATAAGCCCTTGTCCACCATCCTGCACAGGTAAGTACAGACCAGCAGCCCGTATCCAGTGTTGACCGGACCAGAAAAAAATCCACTAGCTGTCGCTGCACAGCCTGCAGTGTGCTTTGTGGTGGCTGCAACACCGTAAGCTTATGCCACAGGGCTGAGGCGACCAAGTTATTGGCGACCAGGACCCTCCCCTATAGGACAGTTGGGGTAGCAGCCAATGCCATTTAGACAATCGGGCACACACCTTCTCCACTACCCCCTCCCAGTTTTTAGCCTGAAACTCAGCGGAGCCTAAATAAACACCCAAGACCTTCATCCCACTCCTACCCCACTTCAGACCGCTCGGTAAAGGCGGCATTCTCCTGGCTGCCACTGCCCTGCCCATAAAGCCTCAGACTTGCCCCAGTTAACTTTGGCTGAGGCAGCTTTTTGGTACTGGAGTAGTGTATCTGCTAAAATCTGAACATCTCTGTCATTGCTAATAAAAACTGTAATATCATCAGCATAAGCTGACAGAACCACACCTGAACCTGTTACATCACCTGGAATATTAAAACCAGACAGTTTAGCTCGTAATGAGATAAGCAGCGGTTCTATTGCTAATGAGTAGAGTTGTCCAGAGAGTGGACACCCCTGCCGTATGCCTCTCCCAAGACAGGAAAAGGGAGGCTCAAACCACCCCCTATCTTTACCATGCAGGAGGCATCTGCATATAATAGTTCGAGCCAGGATAAAAAATCTCTCCCCAAACCCAAAGGCCCTGAGAGTCTTGAAAAAGGTAGTCATGGTCGATTCGATCAAAAAGCCTTTTCTTGATCTAGAGAAATGAGTCCAATACTGCTGTTATGCATTTTTACACAGGTCTATTACGTCTCGTATGAGAAACAAATTGTCCATGATGGACTGATCCGGGGCCTTAATATGATTGATCTAGATGTACCAAAGAAGAGAGATATTTCTTTAGCCTATTTGAAAGACATTTAGCTAAGATCTTGTAATCCGAACATAAAAAGAGCTACAGGTCGCCAATTATTTAAAAAGACACAGATCTCCCTTTTTTTGGTGATAGTGTTAATACTGCACGCGCCGACATGACATTGGTAAAAAATCCTCCCGAAGTGACTCACGAGAACCTCAGAAAAGTCTCTACCAATATGATTCCAGAAATGTTTATAAAATTCTGATGGTAGCCCATCCAGTCCAGGGAACGCCGGTGAAAGCTGCTGAACAGCAGTAGTCAGTTCCTGCAGGGTAATTCCAGAGTCCAGCTGCTCCTTTTCTTCTGGGCTGAGCTGTGGTAACCCTTGGAAGATCAGCATGGCACTTTCAGGGTCACATTCCTCTCGCGCCATAAAGAGCTGAGTAAAAGTCCACAGCCATTTGGCGCATCTCTGTGCTGTTTGTAGTTAGACTGCCATCTTGACGCATTTAAGAGAGACTACTCTCTTGCTTTTTTGCCTCGTTCTTTCTAAATTGAAAAAAGAAAGCAGTGGGGGGCGCCCATGTCTTTAATGCCACAAAAGCGAGACCGAATCAAAGCCCTTTTACCGCTCATTAAGAAACAAAGCAGCTCCTGTTTCTTCTCCTGGAGCCGCCCTTCCTAAGTTTGGGTCACTTTCTTGAAGAATCCTCTGTTCTATGAGTGTGATGTCTTCCTCCAGTGCTTTAACTGCACCTGTCACCCTTGCCGTGGAAAAGCTTGTATATTGTTGGCAAAAAAGCTTTATTTGAGAGAGAGAGGGAGAGAGAGAGAGAGAGTGAGAGTGAGTGAGTGAGTGAGAGTGTGTGTGTGTGTGTGTGTGTGTGTGTGTGTGTGTGAGTGAGTGAGTGAGTGAGTGAGTGAGTGTGTGTGTGTGTGTGTGTGTGTGAGTGTGTGTGAGAGAGAGAGTTGAGCAGGGCACAGTACACAGGAGGGGCTGGGTTACAGTGGAGCAGCCTGAGACCATCAGCCAGAGCTGAAGCAACATCAGCCACTAACAGCCAAGCGACAGGAACAGAGAAACTCTCTCTCACACACGCACACACACACACATGCACAAACACAAACACAAACACAAACACACACACACAAACACGCACACAAACACGGGCATGCGCACACATACACACACGCACACAAACCCAAACACACACACATTCCCGATTGCAAATGATCACCAATCATGTGCAAAACCTACAGACAATGCAAATATTACAAATAATCATGACCTAACAATGTCATGACAAACAGGTCATGAAATCAACCTGGACTTCATCACACAAACCAGTAAACTGCCAGTCAGCCCAACACACACAACACAATAAAAACACCAGTGATGCTGCCGGGTACGCGTTCTGCGTCCCTGACGCATTAAAATCTGAAAGGACGCAGTAAACTCACTATCCATGCGTCCCCGGGACGCACCTCATTTTTCCCATGAAAAACGACACATTGGGCCGATTTCACAAAAGCCGTTTAAGGTTTACACGGATAACTTTCTTAATCGCTGCGTTAGCATGAGTTTAATTTTAATCACCGTTTAACGAGGAGCAATTGTCCGCGTCGCCTAAATATTTTAAACGCCTGCGGTCAAATAACAAAAGAAAAACATACCCTCATTTTAAGTTAACTTACCACAGATTCATTTGCAATCCTAAACAAGTGAGGCCGACCTGCCTTCATCTGGTTGCCTGGTAGATTTTGAGCAAGACTTGCGCCTTTCCCGAAAAAGAAATGCATAAATAAAAAATAAATGAAATGAATGCATAAATTAGTTGCTTTCTTCAGTTTCTTATTCACTTAATAGAGGGGTTTTACAAGGCCCACGACATCTACGCCACATTTTCTAAAAGGCTACCGAGTGAAGTCCAAACTGCATTTTTTATTTCACCGATAATCTAAAAGCACAAATGAGTGTGTGAAATCACTACTAATTTGAGGATGAAACAGTTTTGGTGAAGGATGATCTGACGCCAGCATTTGCTCACGCCCACAGGACACGCAAAAGAAAGTTTGTCATTCTTTGAAGCGAAGTTAAATTCTCGCCAATGTTTTCTTTTTAAATGCGTGTCCACAACTCAACTACCCTTACATACGGGGTTATTAACCGGTAACGACCATTGAAATGCCCATTATGCAATGACAGGTTGTCATAATTTGACCGCACCCGTTTAGTCTGAGGGCTAAACGCAAAGGTTATCCGCTAAACGTGCGATGATCCCATCTTGTGAAATGGTGTTTTTAAACGTTCGCTTAGCTGTCCGCTTATTAACAACGCATTTTAACATGCGTTTAAAATTTAAACGCACGTTAGTTACACGCACGCTAAAATGCTTTTGTGAAATCGGCCCATAGTGAACAACAACTCGTGTTTAAAATCACAGTAACTAGCAAAAGAAACCTTGCTGTCAGCAGACCAGACAAGCGCTGTTTCAACCCTCTCACCACAAACATATCTGCATCATTTTATTTATCTCAACAGACTTTCCACTGTGTTAGTTAAGTTTAATTTTTGTGCTAGAAGTTTCACAGTGATTGACTCAGTTCATTTGATTTAGTTGATGTTCAGACAAGAAGATTTTGGTGTTATTTTGGTGACAATTTATTTGTTGACTCTGTCATGGTGATGAGAATGTTTTGTTTACATGTTAAAATCAGCACTTTTATTGATAATTTATTTTGGTACTACAGACACCATTTTGTTTTCATCTGAATTTTAGTAATTTATTTTGGTGCTATTTATGTTGCTACAAAAATGCTATTTTATTTGAATTTTGTATGTCATGCCACTGTGACAGTTGTTTTGCGATAAACTTTTCAGATTTGGAATTTTATTTGTTTAAATTCAGATACATTTTGAACATACATGAATATATCCATTAATTATAACCATATCATACCATACCACCATCAAAGGAGTTTAACACTGCAATTTAAGAAATAGAAGAATATAAGAAATGGAAAGAAATAATTTTTTTCATTGGAGACCCATTGAATTTCCCAGGGACCCACTCAACTCACCACCTGTGGGTCCCGGGGACTCACTAAATTGAGAACCTATCAACATCACTGAAACACCATTTTCAGTTTTTCATTTTATTGATCATTACAGCTGCAGAAAGTCGCCAGCAGAATTTGTGCTGCATAAACAAAAGACAGTTTGAGCAAACGAGCCAGAAAACACAATTAGCCAGAACTCTAAAGTAATTAATTAGAGTCAAAGCAGAGCTGGGAGATGAAAGGAAACAAGGAGTTTGATCTGAGAGGTCAGCTGACCCTTACAGCACACTGAAACACTCGCTGAAGCTGTGCTCCTCTGGCTCTCCGTAACACACACAAACACACACTCACTACTGCCAGCTAAAACACAGCACAATGCGCCACTGTCTCTGAGAAACGGCTGGCGAGTGCCCATCGCTCCCCGCCCGTCAGACAGCTGACTGCAGACGGGTTACAGATTATTTGTTTAAAAAAATAAAACCGGTTCGGATGTGTGGAACCCAACAGGACAGAAGAGCTGTGTGTGACTGTGGGAATCAGCTGTAGTGCAGTCAGGTCGTGTGTAAACTTCACACTGCTCCCATCAGCACACACACACACACACACACACGGGTGTTTTACAGGGCGGAGCCAGCAGAGGGAGTGGCTACCAATCCCTGATTTGCATGTCATCCCCGTCATTCCCGTTACTCCAGCACACATGCAAACGCCACAGAGGTGCCACACCCTCGGCAGACGTGGAGCCCCGCTACAGGGTATCGCATCTCTCACCCCACAAGGCAGACTGCTAATACGACCAGCAAATCCCACTGAAACTCAGAAAATCAGCCCCTCACACCTCAGTTTAGCCACACTGAGACGGTTGGGCTCTTGAGCTAGGCCCCAGACCCCAGGTCGCTCCAGGTGGATTTGTCCCCGCTTCGTCTGACGAACTGTAAGTCAATGTTGATAAAAGGGTTCAGTGTATAATTGATCTCATGTGATGTCACGCCACCTGAGCGTTTCCAGTACCGTCGGACGCAAACAGCCACATGCTACAGCAACACTGACACACACAGCAGCAACACTGACACACACAGCAGCAACACCGACACACACAGCAGCAACACTAACACACACCATCTACAGTCTCAAAGTGCTGAGTTTCCTGCGGCACTGTGTGTCTGACAGTCCTGCAGCAGTGAAACACGACCCAGACACTGCCGAACCGACTGTGACAAACCAGACCAGCGTTTCGAAGGGGACACCGAGCCTGTCAGGCAGCTAGAGAAGAATTATGTCATAATTCTGGCACGGACGACTTCAGTCAAATTTACCACTGAGCAAACGGTCTGAAATCCAGTCTCACCCTGCAGGCACGCACACATGCACACGCACACGTACACGCGCACACGCACACACATAAACACACACGCACGCACGCACGCACGCACACTACGACCATCGCTGGAGGACCCAGGTCACAGCCGTGGCGATTTAAAAGAAAGGTCACCACACACCAGGACAGACTACGGGCAGCGCCCAGAATTTCAAGTCTCCAATTATGATATGAAATTTAATATCGCCTAATGGGCCGAGTCGCTCTTAGAAAAATACATTAAGAGTCCTTTAATTAAATTTCTCTGCTACCGAACCAAAGGCATTGGATCTTTGTGCAATAGGACTTCATCCATGACTTATCTGTGGAATAATTAAACAATGTGTTTGAATGAGCATAATGTCCGAGACGCCAGGTGCTGGACCTCGATCCCAGCGAAACCGAAACGGCCCGACAGCCCGGTATGAAATAGTCCCTTGAAAAATAATAACTCCGACACATGGCTGGGGGTCCACTTGCACCAGGCAGACATTTTCAGGCTACAATAAGTGTCCAGTTGGCAAAACTGCCCTTTTTCTGGCTGCGACAGCAAAAGGCTCCACAAAAAACATCTTTCACAATACCTGCATCTAACCAACTGCCACCGTGATTTACTGAGCAAATTACCGACCGAGGGAGTCACGGACAAAACAAATGAGTCACATACCACCCAAACGAGTAACAGACCAAGTGAATGAGTCACAGACAAACCGGAAAAGTCACAGACCAACTGAACGAGTCAGAGAGCCACCGAACGAGTCAAAGAGCCACCGAACGAGTCACAAACTGACTGACAGGGTCACAGAGTGACCGAACGAGTCACAGACAAAACAAACGAGTAACATACCATCCAAACAAGTAACAGTAATGAGTAACGAGTCAGAGCCACCGAACGAGTCACGAACCAATTTAGAGTCACAGAGTAACCAAACAAGTCACTGACCAACCAAATGAGTAAAAGGTGTGGGCTTAAAATACCTAAACAAATGTGCGAGCAAGACCTCCGTCTTGTCCATTAAACACAACGGCAGCCATTTTTCAAGGGTTAAAAGGGTGCGCTTGTGTTTGTTTGCATTTATTAGTGCAACTTCAAAGCTCCCTCTGGGCAGTGCAACTCCTCACAAATCACACTTCCTGGCAGCAGAGGAAATGACATCACAGCGTCACTTCCTGTAGTGGGTTACCTTTGGCTGGGTTCTCTCCGGAGGGCCCCAGGGCCCCGTTCTCCTGCTGAGGCCCAAGCGTTTTCAGGATGACCTGCGTGGCGCCCAGGCGAGGCAGGGTGACGTGGGACAGATGCGGGAGGCTGTGCTTCTTGGCGAAGGCCTGACTGGTTTCCCGCCGTTTTCGCAGGAAGCCGCCCTCTGGGAACAGCACTACCCACTTCCTGTCTCTGCTGCGGTACAGCTGCTCTAGGTGCTGCTGCAGGAGAACCAGCTGTCTGTCCCGGTGAGACTTACCCTGTAACACACACACACACACAAACACAAACACACTCATATCACTGTTACACACACTTACACACACAGCAGGAACACCGGCTGCCTGTCCCTGTGAGCATACCCTATAAGATAAGCGCGCACGCACGTATGCACAGACAAACATACACACACAAACACAGAAACACGCATTGACACACACTGCAGGAACACGAGCAGCCTGTCCTGGGGAGCTTTTCCCTGCAACACACACACATACACACAGAGGTACACACAGTGAAGTAGAGCACACACCTGTCTGATGAAGAAGTCTCCGTGTATGAGAGATACCAGGCCGAAGTTAGTGTATTTAAACACATGATCCATCAACCACATCATCTTCCTCACCACCTGTCAGAAACACAGGGAGAGAGGGGTCACAGCCTGACCTCACACACCCCAACCCCCCAAACACACCACGCGCACACACACACACACAACTTTCAAGTTTAAAATTAGGACACTGAAAACAGGCAGAAAACCATGGTTTCATGAATGAATGTACATTACAGTTTTTCACCCCCAAATGTGCGCTCAAATCCCCTCCTGAACACACTCGCGTGCACGTACACACACACACACACACACGCAGTGTGCTGAGGACAGAGAGTGGAGGTTTGTAAACGCTCTGGAGCGCAGTAGATCCCATACAGGAAATGCTGCCAGTGCGTAAGAGAGTAAAGTAAGGGCGCTGAGTACTCTCTGGTACAGAGCCCAGAACCTGTCCCAAACGCAGGGCCCAGCTGCCCAGAGCACGAGTCACAGTCACCCTCAGCTGCACAGGCCAAACACGGGGAATCAGTGGATACCAGACACAGGGCGCCAGCGTCACCCCCAAACACCAGCCTACGGGCCTCAAGAGTCAATAAAGTTTGATTTAAAATCAGATTCGCTGGAGTTAGAGATGCAGATATTGATTTGATACATTAGACACATGGGGGGCGAAAAACCAAAAACACAAAAACACGGGGAAAAGAAGCTGCTCGTTCGATCAGTGGATACAAATTCAAACTGAAGATTTTGGCTACCAAAAAGGCAAATTTCTTAAATGATAAAACAAAACTGTACTGGGAGTATGCCACGCCAACTGGTAAACGATTCAAATTTATTAAATTATCACATTTTTAACTGATGTTAGGCATTACTTTGAAAACTACAAACACGAAGCTCCAAACTTCCAGGATTGCAGAGTTTTCCAAAGTAAAGGGCAAAAATTCCTGAAGGCCCACAGAATCACCTATAATCCACCCCTTTCTGCCAATCGCATCCTTTAAACTCTCAAAAGCAACATCTAGTTCATAAATCATCAATACCACCTGCAACATATTCTGTTGGGTTGTACCTTTGGGATGTATGAACACAGTGTAATACTGTTGAGCTATATGAATACAGTGTATGATTCTGCTGGGCTGTAAGAATACAGTATAATGCTGTTGGGATGTATGAATACGGTGTAATGCTGTTGGGATGTATTAATATGGTATAATGCTGTTGGGCTGTTTGAATACAGTGTAAGACTTAAGTCGTATGAATACGGTGTAAGACTGTTGGGCTGTATGCATAGGGCGTAATACAGCTGCGATGTATGAAAACAGTGTAATACTGTTGGGCTAAATTAATACAGTGTATGACTCTGTAGAGCTGTATAGATATAGTGTATGATTCTGTCGGGCTGTCTGAATACAGCATGATGCAGTTGGGCTGCATAAATACGGTGTAACGCTGTTGGACGGCACGATTACAATGTAAGACTTTTGGGTGTATGGATACAGTGCAATACTCTGGCTGTATGAATACGATGTAAGACTGTTGGGCTGTATGCATTGGGCGTAATATTGTTGGGCTGAATGAATAGAGTGTAATGCTGTTGGGATGTATGAATACGGTGTAATGCTGTTGGGTTGTATGAATACAGTATAAGACTGTTGGGTAGTATGAATACATTGTAATGCTGTTGGGCTGTAATACAGTATAAGACTGTTGGGCTGTATGCATAACCGTTGGCATCTATGAATACAGTGCAATACTGTTGGGATGTAAATACGGTGTAAGACTGTTGGGCTGTATGCATTAGGCGAATAAATGAATAGAGTGTAATGCTGTTGGGATGTATGAATACGGTGTAATGCTGTTGGGTTGTATGAATACAGTATAAGACTGTTGGGTAGTATGAATACATTGTAATGCTGTTGGGCTGTATAAATACGGTGTAAGACTGTTGGGCTGTATGCATAGGGTGTAATACCGTTGGCATCTATGAATACAGTGCAATACTGTTGGGATGTATGAATACGGTGTAAGACTGTTGGGCTGTATGCATAGGGCGTAATACAGCTGGGATGCATGAAAACAGTGTAATACTGTTGGGCTAAATAAATACAGTGTATGACTCTGTAGAGCTGTATAGATATAGTGTATGATTCTGTCGGGCTGTCTGAATACAGCATGATGCAGTTGGGCTGCATAAATACGGTGTAATGCTGTTGGACGGCACGATTACAATGTAAGACTTTTGGGTGTATGGATACAGTGCAATACTCTGGCTGTATGAATATGATGCAAGACTGTTGGGCTGTATGCATTGGGGGTAATATTGTTGGGCTGAATGAATAGAGTGTAATGCTGTTGGGCTGTATGAATACGGTGTAAGACTGTTGGGCTTTATGAATATAGTGTATGATTCTGTTAGGCTGTAAGAATACAATGTAATGCCGTTGGGCTGTACGAATACGGTATAATACTCTTGAGCTTTTTGAATACGGTGTGAGACTGTTGGGCTGTATGCACTGGGCGTAATACTGTTGGGCTGTATGAGTACCATGTAAGACTGTTGGGTAGTATGAATACGGTGTAAAACTGTTGCGCTGCATGAATACGGTGTATGACTCTGTTGGGCCGTATGAATTCAGGGTTTCCTCACCGAGCCCTTATCCTGCAGGCACATCATGAGAGTGCACACGTCGCCTGTGGCCTGGTGGTTCACCAGCACTATGGCCTCCTCCTCAGAGATCGGCTTCACGTCATCGCCCCATTCCATCACTGCAAAAACAGACAGCAACAACCAATCGCATCACCACCCCAGACATGACAGTGGGAAACAAAGCAGCAACAAACCATCACAAATCTAAGTTTACAAAATTACATGAAAAACATCAACAGCAACATTAACCAATCAGCTCAGTCTATCACCACATGACTGCAAACAAACTTATTCTAAACTCTATCAGACACACAAAATGGTCCAGAACAAAAAATGCCGCTTCCAAAGAAATTCAGTGCATATCACAGAAATGACTGAGCCAAGACAGCCCTGTTTTTCATACATTTACTTAATGTCCATATGCATATTCATGCAAATAATATAAAACAAGAACCAAGCGAGATGAACCAAAAAAGAGGCCCGTATTTCATCTGTTCTTTAAGATGGAGGTGACATGGAGGTCTCGGTCTCATAGGAAAGTACAAAAGTCACATTAATGATGAGTTAAACACTACAGAACTCACCTGTATCATCAGACACCACGGAACTCACCTGTATCATCAGTGAGAAACCACGGAACTCACCTGTACAATCAGTGAGACACTAAAGAACTCACCTGTATGATCAGACACCACGGAACTCACCTGTACAATCAGTGAGACACTAAAGAACTCACCTGTATGATCAGTGAGACCCTAAAGAACTCAGTTGTACGATCAGTGAGACACTACAGAACTCACCTGTACGATCAGTGAGAAACTACAGAACTCACCTGTATGATCAGTGAGACACTACAGAACTCACCTGTATCATCAGACACCACGGAACTCACCTGTACAATCAGTGAGACACTAAAGAACTCACCTGTATGATCAGTGAGACCCTAAAGAACTCAGTTGTACGATCAGTGAGACACTACAGAACTCACCTGTACGATCAGTGAGACCCTAAAGAACTCAGTTGTACGATCAGTGAGACACTACAGAACTCACCTGTACGATCAGTGAGAAACTACAGAATTCACCTGTATGATCAGTGAGACACTACAGAACTCACCTGTACGATCAGTGAGACACTACGCAACTCAGTAATATGATCAGTGAGACACTACAGAACTCAGTTATATGATCAGTGAGACACCACAGAACTCACCTGTACGATCAGTGAGACACCACAGAACTCACCTGTATGATCAGTGAGACACTACACAACTCACATGTACGATCAGTGAGACACTACAGAACTCACCTGTATGATCAGTGAGACACTACAGGGCTCACCTGTACGATCAGGGAGACACTACAGAACTCACCTGTACGATCAGGGAGACACTACAGAACTCACCTGTACGATCAGTGAGACACTACAGAACTCACCTGTATGATCAGAGACACTACACACTACAGAACTCACCTGTACGATCAGTGAGACACTACAGGGCTCACCTGTGCGATCAGTGAGACACTACAGGGCTCACCTGTACGATCAGTGAGACACTACACAACTCACCTATATGATCAGTGAGACACTACAAGAACTCACCTGTACGATCAGTGAGACACTACAGAACTCACCTGTATGATCAGTGAGACACTACAGAACTCACCTGTACGATCAGTGAGACACTATAGAACTCACCTGTCAGTGAGACACAGTCACCTGACACTAGACACTACAAACTCACCTGTACGATCAGTGAGACACTACAGAACTCACCTGTATGATCAGTGAGACACTACACAACTCACCTGTACTATCAGTGAGACACTAAACCTCACCTGCAATGATCAGTGAGACACTACAGAACTCACCTGTATGATCAGTGAGACACTACACAACTCACCTGTACGATCAGTGAGACACTACAGAACTCACCTGTACGATCAGTGAGACACTACAGAACTCACCTGTATGATCAGTGAGACACTACACAACTCACCTGTATGATCAGTGAGACACTACAGGGCTCACCTGTATGATCAGTGAGACACTACAGGGCTCACCTGTATGATCAGTGAGACACTACAGGGCTCACCTGTATGATCAGTGAGACACTACAGGGCTCACCTGTACGATCAGGGAGACACTACACAACTCACCTGTAATGATCAGTGAGACACTACAGGGCTCACCTGTACGATCAGTGAGACACTACACAACAGAACTCACCTGTATGATCAGTGAGACACTACAAAACTCACCTGTATGATCAGTGAGACACTACAGGGCTCACCTGTATGATCAGTGAGACACTACAGGGCTCACCTGTATGATCAGTGAGACACTACACAAACTCACCTGTATGATCAGTGAGACACTACAGGGCTCACCTGTACGATCAGTGAGACACTACACAACTCACCTGTACGATCAGTGAGACACTACAGAACTCACCTGTACGATCAGTGAGACACTACAGAACTCACCTGTACGATCAGTGAGACACTACAGAACTCACCTGTATGATCAGTGAGACACTACAGAACTCACCTGTACGATCAGTGAGACACTACAGAACTCACCTGTACGATCAGTGAGACACTACAGAACTCACCTGTACGATCAGAGAGACACTACAGAACTCACCTGTATGATCAGTGAGACACTACACAACTCACCTGTATGATCAGTGAGACACTACAAACTCACCTGTATGATCAGTGAGACACACACAACTCACCTGTATGATCAGTGAGACACTACAGAACTCACCTGTACGATCAGTGAGACACTACACAACTCACCTGTATGATCAGTGAGACACTACAGAACTCACCTGTATGATCAGTGAGACACTACAGGGCTCACCTGTATGATCAGTGAGACACTACACAACTCACCTGTATGATCAGTGAGACACTACAGGGCTCACCTGTATGATCAGTGAGACACTACACAACTCACCTGTATGATCAGTGAGACACTACAGAACTCACCTGTACGATCAGTGAGACACTACACAACTCACCTGTACGATCAGTGAGACACTACAGAACTCACCTGTATGATCAGTGAGACACTACAGAACTCACCTGTACGATCAGTGAGACACTATAGAACTCACCTGTATGATCAGTGAGACACTACAGGGCTCACCTGTACGATCAGTGAGACACTACACAACTCACCTGTACGATCAGTGAGACACTACAGAACTCACCTGTACGATCAGTGAGACACTACACAACTCACCTGTACGATCAGGGAAACACTACAGAACTCACCTGTACGATCAGTGAGACACTACAGAACTCACCTGTACGATCAGTGAGACACTACACAACTCACCTGTATGATCAGTGAGACACTACACAACTCACCTGTACGATCAGTGAGACACTACAGGGCTCACCTGTACGATCAGTGAGACACTACACAACTCACCTGTACGATCAGTGAGACACTACAGGGCTCACCTGTATGATCAGTGAGACACTACAGGGCTCACCTGTATGATCAGTGAGACACTACAGAACTCACCTGTAGGATCAGTGAGACACTACAAAACTCACCTGTACGATCAGTGAGACACTACAGAACTCACCTGTACGATCAGTGAGACACTACAGAACTCACCTGTACGATCAGAGAGACACTACAGAACTCACCTGTACGATCAGAGAGACACTACAGAACTCACCTGTACGATCAGTGAGACACCACAGAACTCACCTGTATGATCAGTGAGACACTACACAACTCACCTGTACGATCAGTGAGACACTACACAACTCACCTGTATGATCAGTGAGACACTACAGGGCTCACCTGTATGATCAGTGAGACACTACAGGGCTCACCTGTATGATCAGTGAGACACTACACAACTCACCTGTATGATCAGTGAGACACTACAGAACTCACCTGTACGATCAGTGAGACACTACAGAACTCACCTGTACGATCAGAGAGACACTACAGAACTCACCTGTACGATCAGTGAGACACTACAGGGCTCACCTGTACGATCAGGGAGACACTACAGAACTCACCTGTACGATCAGTGAGACACTACAGAACTCACCTGTACGATCAGTGAGACACTACAGAACTCACCTGTACGATCAGACACAACAGGTATCACCCTCACCTGCTCTGACAGCCGCACACAGGTCACAGGGTAAAGTCCGGAGAGCAACATTAGCATTATCATTAGCTGCCGTACAGGAGCGCTTCTGAACGGGAGGAAATGGCAAATCACTCAACTCTGATAGGAGCTATTCTGGGTAAAGGAGTGAAGCACTTTGGGAAGGTGTGTATTTTCTGAAGATAAATGGATAACCTAATCAACTGTGACTGAAACCAACAGTGTGAAAGAGTTTTCATGTGTGCAAGTGAAAACACGTGAGTTTGAGTGACAGCAAGAAACCTGAGGAGAATATTATTCCTTCAGCGAAGACTAATCAGTGTGATAATGATGAAGCTTCAGACGAGGACTTGATGAAAGACACTCTTGCTTGGCAGTTAAATGGTTAAGATTAAGCGTAATAGTTCAGCTTAATTTGCGAAATCCTCTGCCAAACACAGACTGATGTAATACCACACACCCACAGAAACAGTTGTGAAAGGCAGTGAGGAAGATGGACAGAAATTTCCTGAACAAAATCTCTTATCGACATGAACAGCAGCACATCCTGAAGCGCTGCTCCGCTGCCATTTTAACAATGAGCTCCTGAAGACTGATGTTAATGCGCTCCACTGAGGGCTTCCACATCTTTAAAAGCATCCCGCGCTCACACACACACACACACACACACACACACACACTCAAGCACGAACACACACACACACACACACACACACACGCGCGCGTGCGCAGAAACACACACACACACACACACACACACACACAGACAAGCACAAACACAAACATGCACAAACACACACACACACACATATACAATCATTGAAGCACAGTATGACATGACATCAGGGCCATGACCACCCCTCTCCATTTTAAATAACTGCAAAATAAGCTGTGATCGTTTCGCAATGTCTGCTCGTCTGGTCTTGTTAACTCATGATCCAAGCGCCAAAAGGAAGAATGCAAACCAGCGAGCGCCGTTACAGATCCTGAAGGTTTCTCCCCCAAACACTGAACCTGCAGTGAGCAGTCGCACAGCTAACCTTTCGTTATAGCTAGCGCCGCAGCGTGAAATTACCACAGCTGCCCTCGGGGCATGCATATTTGCATGCTGCAGTAAGAGTCACGTAGATTTTTGTGGGCGCAGTGAATAAAATGCATTAAAGATCACGGGAACAGCACAGTAAAGGTCTTGTTAACTCAACATCCAAGCACAGTAAAAAGGAAGAATGAATAAAGCGAGTGGATAGATCCTGAAGCCTGCAAACCTGCATAAAGTGCATAGTGAGGGAAAGCCTGCAGAAGCTCAGCGCAGTGGATAGTGAGGGAAAGCCTGCAGAAGCTAAAAGAATCTCAGCGCAGTGGATAGTGAGGGAAAGCCTGCAGAAGCAAAGAATCTCGTAGTGGATAGTGAGGGAAAGCCTGCAGAAGGCTAAAGAATCTCGGCACAGTGGATAGTGAGGGAAAGCCTGCAGAAGCTAAAGAATCTTGTGGATAGTGAGGGAAAGCCTGCAGAAGCTAAAGAGTCTCGGCGCAGCGGATAGTGAGGGAAAGCCTGCAGAAGCTAAAGAGTCTCGGCGCAGTGGATAGTGAGGGAAAGCCTGCAGAAGCTAAAGAGTCTCGGCGCAGTGGATAGTGAGGGAAAGCCTGCAGAAGCTAAAGAATCTCAGCGCAGTGGATAGTGAGGGGAAAGCCTGCAGAAGCTAAAGAATCTCAAGCAGTGGATAGTGAGGGAAAGCCTGCAGAAGCTAAAGAATCTCGGGCAGTGGATAGTGAGGGAAAAGCCTGCAGAAGCTAAAGAATCTAGTGAGGGGAAAGCCTGCAGAAGCTAAAGAATCTCGGCGCAGTGGATAGTGAGGGAAAGCCTGCAGAAGCTAAAGAATCTCGGGCAGTGGATAGTGAGGGAAAGCCTGCAGAAGCTAAAGAGTCTCGGCGCAGTGGATAGTGAGGGAAAGCCTGCAGAAGCTAAAGAATCTCAGCGCAGTGGATAGTGAGGGAAAGCCTGCAGAAGCTAAAGAATCTCGGCGCAGTGGATAGTGAGGGAAAGCCTGCAGAAGCTAAAGAATCTCGGCGCAGTGGATAGTGAGGGAAAGCCTGCAGAAGCTAAAGAATCTCGGCGCAGTGGATAGTGAGGGAAAGCCTGCAGAAGCTAAAGAATCTCGGCGCAGTGGATAGTGAGGGAAAAGCCTGCAGAAGCTAAAGAATCTCGGCGCAGTGGATAGTGAGGGAAAGCCTGCAGAAGCTAAAGAGTCTCAGAAGCAAAGAGTGGATAGTGAGGGAAAAGCCTGCAGAAGCTCGGAAAGAGTCTCAGAAGCTAAAGAGTCTCGGCGCAGCGGATAGTGAGGGAAAGCCTGCAGAAGCTAAAGAATCTCAGCGCAGTGGATAGTGAGGGAAAGCCTGCAGAAGCTAAAGAATCTCGGCGCAGTGGATAGTGAGGGAAAGCCTGCAGAAGCTAAAGAGTCTCGGCGCAGTGGATAGTGAGGGAAAAGCCTGCAGAAGCTAAAGAGTCTCAAAGCACAGTGGATGGTGAGGAAAAGCCTGGAAGCTAAAGAGTCTCGGGCGCGAGAGTGGGGAAAGCCTGCAGAAGCTAAAGAATCTCAGCGCAGTGGATAGTGAGGGAAAAAGAATCTGCAGAAGCTAAAGAATCTCAAGCGCAGTGATGGATAGTGAGGGAAAGCCTGCAGAAGCTAAAGAATCTCGGCGCAGTGGATGGTGAGGGAAAGCCTGCAGAAGCTAAAGAATCTCGGGCAGTGGATAGTGAGGGAAAGCCTGCAGAAGCTAAAGAATCTCGGCGCAGTGGATAGTGAGGGAAAGCCTGCAGAAGCTAAAGAATCTCGGCGCAGTGGATAGTGAGGGAAAGCCTGCAGAAGCTAAAGAATCTCGGGCAGTGGATAGTGAGGGAAAGCCTGCAGAAGCTAAAGAATCTCAAGAGTGGATAGTGAGGGAAAGCCTGCAGAAGCTAAAGAATCTCAAGCGCAGTGGATAGTGAGGGAAAGCCTGCAGAAGCTAAAGAGAATCTCAGCGCAGTGGATAGTGAGGGAAAGCCTGCAGAAGGAAAAGAGTCTCAAGCGCAGTGATAGTGAGGGAAAGCCTGCAGAAGCTAAAGAATCTCGGGCGCAGTGGATGGTGAGGGAAAGCCTGCAGAAGCTAAAGAATCTCAGCGCAGTGGATGTGAGGGAAAGCCTGCAGAAGCTAAAGAATCTCAAGAAGGATAGTGAAAGGAAAAGCCTGCAGAAGCTAAAGAATCTCAGAAGCTAAAGAGTGGATAGTGAGGGAAAGCCTGCAGAAGCTAAAGAATCTCAGGCGCAGTGGATAGTGAGGGAAAGCCTGCAGAAGCTAAAGAATCTCAAGCAGTGGATAGTGAGGGAAAGCCTGCAGAAGCTAAAGAATCTCAGCGCAGTGGATAGTGAGGAAAGCCTGCAGAAGCTAAAGAATCTCGGCGCAGTGGATGGATAGTGAGGGAAAAGCCTGCAGAAGCTAAAGAATCTCAGCAGATGGTGAGGGAAAGCCTGCAGAAGCTAAAGAATCTCAGCGCAGTTGATAGTGAGGGAAAGCCTGCAGAAGGGAAAGAATCTCAGGGATGAGAAGGATAGTGAGGGAAAGCCTGCAGAAGCTAAAGAATCTCAAGCGCAGTGGATAGTGAGGGAAAGCCTGCAGAAGCTAAAGAATCTCAGCGCAGTGGATAGTGAGGGAAAGCCTGCAGAAGGAAAGAATCTCAGGAGTGGATAGTGAGGGAAAGCCTGCAGAAGGGAAAGAATCTCGGCGCAGTGGATAGTGAGGGAAAGCCTGCAGAAGCTAAAGAATCTCGGCGCAGTGGATAGTGAGGGAAAGCCTGCAGAAGCTAAAGAATCTCAGAAGAGGGATAGTGAGGAAAGCCTGCAGAAGGAAAGAATCTCTGCAGGATAGTGAGGGAAAGCCTGCAGAAGCTAAAAAAGAATGGTAGTGAGGGAAAGCCTGCAGAAGCTAAAGAATCTGTAGGCTAAAAGCAGTGGATAGTGAGGGAAAGCCTGCAGAAGCTAAAGAAATCTCGGGGCAGTGGATAGTGAGGAAAGCCTGCAGAAGCTAAAGAGTCTCGGCGGAGTGGATAGTGAGGAAAAGCCTGCAGAAGCTAAAGAATCTCGGCGCAGTGGATAGTGAGGGAAAGCCTGCAGAAGCTAAAGAATCTCCAGCGGATGGATGTGAGGAAAAGCCTGCAGAAGCTAAAGAGTCTCGGCGCAGTGGATAGTGAGGAAAAGCCTGCAGAAGGGAAAGAGTCTCTGCAGAAAAGCCTGCAGAAGCTAAAGAGTCTCGGCGCAGTGGATAGTGAGGGAAAGCCTGCAGAAGCTAAAAGAGAATGGATGGTGAGGGAAAGCCTGCAGAAGCAAAGGATGGTGAGGGAAAAGCCTAGTGAGGGAAGCCTGCAAAGAAAGAATCTAAGAGTGGATAGTGAAGGAAAGCCTGCAGAAGCTAAAGAAACTTAGGCGCAGTGGATAGTGAGGAAAGCCTGCAGAAGCTAAAGAATCTCGGCGCAGTGGATAGTGAGGGAAAGCCTGCAGAAGCTAAAGAATCTCGGCGCAGTGGATGGTGAGGGAAAGCCTGCAGAAGCTAAAGAATCTCGGCGCAGTGGATGGTGAGGGAAAGCCTGCAGAAGCTAAAGAGTCTCAATAGTGGATAGTGAGGGAAAGCCTGCAGAAGCTAAAGAATCTCAGCAGCAGTGGATGGTGAGGGAAAGCCTGCAGAAGCAAAGAATCTCTCAAGCGCAGATGGTGAGGAAAGCCTGCAGAAGCTAAAAGAATCTCAGCGCAGTGGATAGTGAGGGAAAGCCTGCAGAAGCTAAAGAATCTCAGCACAGTGGATAAAGTGAGGATGGTGAAAAGCCTGCAGAAGCTAAAGAATCTCGGCGCAGTGGATAGTGAGGGAAAGCCTGCAGAAGCTAAAGAATCTCGGCGCAGTGGATAGTGAGGGAAAGCCTGCAGAAGCTAAAGAATCTCGGCGCAGTGGATAGTGAGGGAAAGCCTGCAGAAGCTAAAGAATCTCAGCGCAGTGGATGGTGAGGGAAAGCCTGCAGAAGGGAAAGAATCTCAGCGCAGTGGATAGTGAGGGAAAGCCTGCAGAAGCTAAAGAATCTCGGCGCAGTGGATAGTGAGGAAAGCAGTGGATAGGATAGAGGAAAAGCCTGCAGAAGCTAAAGAATCTCAAGGCGCAGTGGATAGTGAGGGAAAGCCTGCAGAAGCTCTCAAAGATATCCTGCAGAAGCAAAGAATCTCGGCGGGATAGTGAGGGAAAGCCTGCAGAAGCTAAAGAATCTCAAGCGCAGTGGATAGTGAGGGAAAGCCTGCAGAAGGAAAGAATCTCAGAAGCAAAGAGTGGATGGTGAGGGAAAGCCTGCAGAAGCTAAAGAATCTCGGCGCAGTGGATAGTGAGGGAAAGCCTGCAGAAGGGAAAGAATCTCAGCGCAGTGGATGGTGAGGGAAAGCCTGCAGAAGGGAAAGAATCTCGGCGCAGTGGATAGTGAGGGAAAGCCTGCAGAAGCTAAAGAATCTCGGCGCAGTGGATAGTGAGGGAAAGCCTGCAGAAGCTAAAGAATCTCGGGGCAGTGGATAGTGAGGGAAAGCCTGCAGAAGCTAAAGAATCTCGGCGCAGTGGATAGTGAGGGAAAGCCTGCAGAAGCTAAAGAATCTCGGCGCAGTGGATAGTGAGGGAAAGCCTGCAGAAGCTAAAGAATCTCAGCGCAGTGGATGGTGAGGGAAAGCCTGCAGAAGCTAAAGAATCTCTGGATAGTGAGGGAAAGCCTGCAGAAGCTAAAGAATCTCGGGCAGTGGATGGTGAGGGAAAGCCTGCAGAAGCTAAAAGTAAAAAAGAATGTCGGGAGAATCTCAGCGCAGTGGATGGTGAGGGAAAAGCCTGCAGAAGCTAAAGAATCTCAGCGCAGGGATGGTGAGGAAAAGCCTGCAGAAGCTAAAGAATCTCAGTGATAGTGAGAAGAAAGCCTGCAGAAGCTAAAGAATCTCGGCGCAGTGGATAGTGAGGGAAAGCCTGAAGAAGCTAAAGAATCTCGGCGTGGATAGTGAGGGAAAGCCTGAAGAAGCTAAAGAATCTTCGGCAGTGGATGGTGAGGGAAAGCCTGCAGAAGCTGAAGAGTCTCCCGCGCAGTGGATAGTGAGGAAAGCCTGCAGAAGCTAAAGAGTCTCGGATAGTGGATAGTGAGGGAAAGCCTGCAGAAGCTAAAGAATCTCCAGCGCAGTGGATAGTGAGGGAAAGCCTGCAGAAGCTAAAGAGTCTCCGGCGCAGTGGATAGTGAGGGAAAGCCTGCAGAAGCTAAAGAATCTCGGCGCAGTGGATAGTGAGGGAAAGCCTGCAGAAGCTGAAGAGTCTCCGCGCAGTGGATAGTGAGGGAAAGCCTGCAACCTGCAGAAGCCAAATCTCTAGCAGCTGCACAACTTCACATCACAATCTCGCAATGCATGGAAAATGCTATAAAAACGCAATAAAAACATTCTGTGCCCGTGTGTTTATACTGGAAGTCTGGAATCCTGAGGAAACCTGACAAAAACGCACCTCAAGAACTCAAGCCAAACATTGATGGTATTGAGAAACACCTTCAAAACACATCACAGCCACTGCTGTTCAGTGCAGGTGGTCATTAAGTTCAGTCCTGCCATGTAATTCTGGCAAACTTGCACTGAGCCAGGTAAACTCACCAATTAAACCAACTTTCGATCTGAGACCTCGAGCTACAACCACATTCTGATGATGAGGTCAAATATTGGGAGGGAATCGGAATTTTACATTTTTAATTTTCCACCTCTGATTGAAAAAAGTAAAAATTTTCAGTTGCATGACAAGCTTTGGACACTTTTCAGCATAATTTGCTCGCCTGAAGTGTTATAAAAAAAAATAATAATAATAATAAAAAACACTTATTTAATTTTACTTAGATACTGTGGGCAGTTTGGTGCTGGCAGATCAGCGTTATTAAACCTGACGGCTGCAGGCAGCCCAATACAGTCACAGCCCTGTCGCCATTGTGCACAAGGCTCCGGTAGCGTTTTACCACTTCTGGTTCCATCGCTCTGGTGTCTTCGTGAAAGATGGAGTTTTCAAAACTCGGCAAAATAAGGTCCATGAGTATAACAGGTGCCAGAGATGGTGTATGTTTGTTATGAGAGGTCCGAGTACGTTTTTATTTATTTTTATTTATTTATTTACCTCTATGACCCCAAATTGGGTATGAGAGCCAGTAAAACTTAAACAAGTAAAACGATGGGACATGTCAACAATAATTGTACAAAGAAAAGAAAAGAAAAAAAAAGACCTAATGAACTGTTTAAAAGTACACAATAGACAAAATAACCTTATGTTACACATGTATTTGAAAAACTGATTGCCAAATTTGACATAAAATTAAGGAAATTGCAACATAACAATCTTGATAAACTTGGCAAGGTTATACAGTTGGGTAGAGCTTTTTGAAATACACGCATTTCCTCACAGCCATGTGAACATTCTACCGGTTCGAGTGAACCTGATACTCCACTGGTCTCGCCACCCTGCCACACGCATTCTGGAGCGGAGTATGAGACTGAAATGAAATACCAACGTAGTTCATGTCCCAAAAACGTTGTATGCAAAGTTTCTCCAAATTAGATCAATCTGTGTGACCGGTTGAGGTTTGGGTTGTTCAAATAGGCATCTATGGGTGAAGGACAGTCAAAGATCACAAACCAGATATTTTTCAGAAATTGTGAAAACCTGTCATTTAAACTTTAGACGTTGTATTCTGAATTCAAAAGGTCTAAAATGGACAACTTTCATCGTTTTTCGATATGACCACCCTAACCGGCTCACTTTTGCGGAGCCAGACTGATATGTTACGTAGTTTATGAGCTAAAGACCCTGCCCACTGTTCTGTCAAATTCACTCGGTATCTGCGACTGCTAGAGTTTACCGGTCAAATTGTTACAAAAAAAAAAAAAAGACGGATGACGGAATTTACACCATCTTATGAACTCCAGCTGGTGAAGGACCAAGCAGCATACATGTGACTCTCTGGTGAGTGAGATCACCACCAATTACATCGCAGGGTCAGGGGTCAAATGGAGAACAAACACGTTTGGCGGAGATGTCACAATGGAGAAAAGCTGCAGAGTGTAAAGCAATAGGACAGTAGCAGTAAGTACTCAGCTTCATCAAAACGCAACCCTTCTACTAAATGATTTTCATAATTCACCCTCAACCTTTGCTTCTTACAACTTGGTGCAGTTTGCTCCATTACCCATGCTAGGCTAATACAAGCATGCGCATTTAAAATGCCAATAAAGCACTTTGGACAGAACTGATTAGAATATGAATGGTACACCGTTAGCATAAGGCTGGAGGTGGATTTGAATATGAACAGAGCGGAGCGGCAGTGATGCACATGATGTGATCACTTCACAATAACAACAAAACGACACAGAAACGCTGAGGCGCTGCTGGACTGCAACCAAAGGCAACAATAAACAAGCTTTACATTTTTAAAGAGACATGTCTGTACTCCATCAGCTGCTAACACACACACACACCCCTCCTTCAGCACATTCCGATGCTCACACACACCACAGTTATCGCATCTCCGCAGACAAACACCCTGCAGTTTCTCCCAGCTGACACAGACCAACATTTACAAACAGTACAAACATCAAAAATGACTAACGACTAAACCACCGAACATGCGACCCCCAAAACCCCACGATAAACCTGTCAGTTTTCCCCAAACGTTATACTGTGTTAGTGGCATGTGTGTGCTGATAAACACAGAGGTTTAAAGATAAGGAAGCCCTGTATTATGAATAAGGGGGATTATACACCATTCACAGACACCGATTCGGTAAAAAGCAACAGCGGGGTGAAAAAACGGGGGTCACCACACCCCACTTACACCACACTGCACAGAGCCTGTACCCCAAAACTGATCCCAAACTGTCCCCTCAACAAGAAACATCGTCCCCCATTTATGAAGAATTATTTTATGCAGATGAGTGAATCTATCAGGAGAATGAGGGGAGAACCTTCCAGCGTTTCCCATTCACCACCCAAACTGACGCCTGCTAAAGCTGCAGGATAAATCACCAAATTATCATTTCAGGTCCTGATGTCAAAATGGCAATAATGATGGGCCAGTAAAGATCTCCATCAGCCATCCACAGCAAATAGTCCAAACTGCGAAATGCCTGAGTATAATTCAGTGGACACAGGCCAGGGTTCCCTGAGAGAGGGGCGTGCGATTACAGCGTCGTACAGGGTTCCCCGAGAGAGGGGCGTGCGATTACACTGTCGTACAGGGTTCCCCGAGAGAGGGGCGTGCGATTACACCGTCGTACGGGGTCGTTTCAGAAGCTCCTGAGGAAACACTGGCTTCACACAGAGGTGAAAGAGGGCCTTTGTCTCGCAGCTCAAAACTCACCCATCAGACCCAATTCAGCCAAATCTAATCACAGTGATGCAATCAGCACTCACTCAGCGACAGACACAACCTCTGATCTCAGATCAGATCCACAAACCGGCCTGGGCACAGTGACCTGAACACAGTCCAACCCCAAACCCCCGTATCAATCGCATCACAGCTGGAGTTTACAGGAGCCCAAACACACCCTCACACTCCCCTCCCCCGACCAGTCACACCCGCACTGCTACACAACCGCCGAGAGGACCGACCCTGTGTGCGTCCCCGTACATCTCACACATCTCCGAGTGCCTCTCTCGTGCATCTGTGTGTGTGTGTGTGTGTGTGTGTGCGCATGCCAGTATCACACTACAGAAAATATACCAGCCGTCACTTTCCCTTCACACACACTTGCATTAGAGAAGGCGAGTCAGAGTCTTCGAGTCAGAAAATCTGAAATCAAGTCCCTGATCCTCCAGACGCTAAGACCCATCAGTCGGTGACAAGCCGAAGCGCGTGTGTGTGCGCGCACGATGCCTGTGTTTGTGTTGTGCCGGGCGGCCGCCAGACCGTGCCTTCGTTACCCGCCAGACGGTTGGGGGGGGGGTTCTTTGAGGGAGAACGACGCAGTTCTGTCATTTAAAAACAGCTGTTCTGGGCCTCAGCGCTGTTCTCCATCTCCGCAGACCTGGGCTGTTCAGTACCCAGAAGACCCTGCAGCGAGAGTCACTCCCTCCTGCCAAACCTCAGCCTCAAGAGGAGCTGCTGATGACGTCTCTCACCAGGGGCCACAGGAACACCCGTCTGGGCCGACGGTCGTTTGCTTGACTGGTACCTGAAGAGTCGCTGGTTCATGGTAGGGTTTGTGATTCTAACTCGGTCAGGAGAGATAAAGTTGGGACGGACTCTGCCGTTGGGCCCTTAACCCAGAACTGCTCCGGGGGCCTTAACCCCGTTTCTCTCTGTCCCTCCTTATTCGCAGCTGTTCCATCTGGCATTTCTCCCTGGGGGTCCTTGAAAAACAAACATGTCCTCAACTGAACTTTCCCTCATTAAATAAAGGTTAAAAAAAGGGAATAAACATCAGCATTCAAAAGCTCACTCTCTCATCGGGGACTTTAAAGACTGCAGTTTTCATAAAGCTAATTTTGACACTGTGCCAACCCAATAACAGACCTTTCCGGCCGGATGGTTTAGCTCTTGCCAAAGCTCTGAGAGAGAGGTCAGAGTTCACAGCCAATCCAGAGCATGCTTTACACATTAGTCCTTTCCCTCGCTGTGACATCAGCATTCTGACTGTGACATCACTGCAATCCTATTGGCTCAGCTCCACTTGAGCTGTATTCCCTCTGCCTTTCAACAGGGTCTTGTTAATGGGAAGAGCAGACGGAGGGATCGAAATTCTCTTAAACTGCATCCATGTTTCCCGCACTCGGGTCTTTTCCTGGACTTTTAGTCCCAGCCAGTAAGGATGCAAGGAGGGACACGAGGACGCCACGCAAGAGAGAAAAAACAGGGAAATATGTTTTTAGAGAGATGAGGTCTCGTTTCCTCTGAAGTGTCATGTGACGTGACGTTTATTTCTGATGACGGTGCACAGCTGGATCTGCTGCCAGTGTCTGTCATCACTGACTGACCTCACGGCTCTCAGCTGAAAGTGCCATGGGACGCCTCCTCTCGCGTTTCCTCAGCGCTCCTCAGCACTCCTCTCTCCTCCCAGCAGAAATAAGAGCTTTGAGACGGCGGATCGAGAACAACTTCTGGTTTAAGCGACGAGCAGTGAGGAAATATGAAATAAGAGGATTGAGATGTACCCCTTATGGACGCCCCTCTCTTGCAGCATTCATGACCTTGAAAGCGGAAGTACATCAGCTGTGTCGCATTTCCTGATGTTTCTATCCCACCCATCACATCGCCGATTCGTTTCATTGGAGCCTTCAGTATACGAAGTGCTACAAAATCCTCACGATAAAACAGAACCCGAATCCACTTACGCAGCAATGGCAGCTCAATGTCTGTCTTATCAGGACATGCTGACCAATTAACTCCAAGTTTAATTAGAATGTGAGACACTTATAATTTTAAAATGACAGTTTTCTATGCAATCAATAAGGTCTCAGTAGTGTCCACTCACTTTTGGCTAAACAGTGTTCTGATAAAGCTGCTCTGCACAGCTGTTTCTATTCAGCATATATGGCTGCTATTCCCACAGCAGCATGAGGGACACTGTGCTGAAGGAGGTCTGTCGTCCAGCGGAGGACCCCACGGTGACCCCTGACTTCTCATCGAACGCTACAAACTCTCCCACGGTCACTCCGAGTTCATTTCACCCAGTTCTGGCACAGAATCAGACTTCCTGATTACAGAAGCGCGACTCAGGCTGTCTCTATCAGAAACTGTCCACGCGTTTCCAGCTCTGCATAATTTATTAGGGCCGCTTGGCTTCCTTCATATACACCTCGCTCACGGATGCAAGCGATTTGTCGCTGTTCTGTAACCTGAAACAGCCATAGGGCTGTTGTAAAGACCTTCTCGGTGTGCCTAGCAGAAATCCACATGGCAGTATCATTGACTAATATTACAATCACAAAGACCGCATGGTTTCCGTAGCAATTATGCAACGGTAAAGATTAGCGTAGATGTTTACAGTAACGGAGCCCGTTCCTCTATGGGTGACTGACACAATGCTGGTTTCTGTAAGGTAAACACAAATGTGGCAGGGTGCACAAGTCCGTGTAGGAGAGGGAAAAATGTCCGGCCTCAGAGACACAGAATAAACCATGTTGTGAATTTTACACCAGCTGTTAAAATCCATGTTGAGTTTAAACTGAAAAAGTTCTCCCAAAGTGTTCTGATCCAAACTCCACGATCTCCTAATTGGCGTAATTCTGCAGCCAGAAGGCAGAAGCAACAAATTAAATTGGACGGCTGAGTTCACGGGTAAAACAAACACGAGGAACAACTTTAATTATCTGGCCCATGGAAATTATACATTATACCTCAGTTTTACAATAAGAATCTTCATCAGGCATAGGATTCATTCCAGCACCAAGCTTAATCTGCATATGCTCAACTGGCCTACAAATCGAGGACGTTCATCAAGGCACAGCTACCCAAAGAACATCAACACTGCGCTTCAAATCAGGTCTGAACAAACAGGAGTCCAACAAGCATCACCTCTTTAAGTTCAACTTTGGTCTGCATCTGGTCACCCAAGAGCTGAACAGGGAGATATACAGTCCAGTATTATTCAAAACAAAGATGAAGTTCTCAGATCCTCACCTCGGTTTTGGCGTTCTGAGTTTGGAAAAGAACTGTGACGGAGGGACAAACAGACAGACCGGAGGACGGACAGAAGCATGAAAAGGCACAACTACACTAAATCATTTATCTATATGAGATTTTGTGGGAAAATCTTGAACAGTTTAACAGTTCTGGCCCGGAGAAGAGGCGTGCCAGATGGACATGTGGACAGACAGACACACGGAAGAACGACGCTCATTCCTTTATCCCCTTCCACTTTCCAGCAGGGGTAGTAAAATCCACCAGGGCTTGGCTGGTACAAAAATCATCATAAAGTGATGCCCCGACACTGGAGAACGCAGCTCAATGAGCACGAGAGGCAGCAAGGCGGGTCGACTCCAGCCATCTCCTGTACCCACGTGAGCGTCGGTAAGTCAGACACGTAGCCCGTACCGCGGAGAGGACGCACCAAGCCCCTCTGAATTAGATCAAGTCCCAGAGTGGACGAGGAGTACTCTCAGGGACTTACAGCCGCCCACCGCCGCCCCGCGCATACAAACATCACAAACATCACATCCTGCTCTCCGAAACAGAGACTCCGCCCCATTATTACACATGCAGATCAGAGCCCTGTGACGTAAAAAGCTAAAGAACCTCCATCTGACATTCAGGAAGGTCCTCTGCTATCGTAAATGCAGTGGAAGAGAAGTGTGTCGGACTGTACCCGCGCTGAACCAATCACAAAGGTCAACACATCACAGCAGTGTGTGGATGCACACTTAATTTCCCCGTCCTCCGTATCACAAAGGAACTCCATAGCAGTCGCGTTAATCATTACCATGTGTATATTAGGTCTTATCAACAATCGCATGGAGACCATACAACAGCAGACAACTGCAGCTCCCACACATTCAATGGTCACCCAGATAAGCCTCAAGTCAAAGTAGGTTTTAAAGGGGAGATCCTGTGAAAAAAAGTCATTTTTTCAGTGCTTGTGCGCATATATTTCGGGATCTGGAGAGCGTACCAACCCACTAACCGTGGAGTCAGACAACCCAGTCAGCTTTTTGTGGTCTGCCTTCTTCTTAAAACATGGGAGTCAGCATGCCATTCAGAATTGGCTCCCTTTCCTATGTCACAGGCAGGTTCATGGGAATTGTTCCGCCCCTCATCTGAATATCTCCGCCCACAACTTGAGGACAACTTTGAGAAGTTGCACTTTTTTTTTTAAAAAACATGTGCCAGACCCACTGGCATTATGTCCTCGAGAAGAGCGAAATGAGGAAACTGCTCTGTCATTGGCTGCAAAGACCAGCACACATCACAACCTCACCTCCTTGCCTCAGAGACCAGAAGAGCCAAGCAGACACATGTATACACATTTTTTTTGATGGCAACACTCCGGCTTCAACTGGCAAAAACCTAGGCGTGTCCTCTGCACTTCTTGATTGACCACTTTACACTACTAACATGGATCAGAACAATGAAGGACTGGCAACAAAATTTAATAGAGGGGGCCGCTATGCTTTTTATAAAGGTGCAAAATTGGCGGCTTCGATTTATTTTAAAGGAGAATCGGTAGCTAGCAAGGGCAAATATTTCCAATTTATCCTAATGTTTAAACTGATTCCACGTATAACACTAGTTAAACGAGACAGTTGGCCACCCGCTGGTTGCCATTTATCCTTGGACCCCCAAGAGAAATCGCTCGCAAAATCCATAGGCTTGGTGACCTTACTGCATGCAAGGCCCACGGCAAATATGAAATGAATCACTTGGAATAAGTGGCATGAAGAGCGCTTGCAAGGAAATCTCTGCGGACGTGGCGGTGGGCGCGGAATGATGATCTCTGATCCACAGTATCCCCAATTTGTTGCCCGGGATACAATTAAAATGGCTTGGTTGTGGATGTGGCTGGCTAAATAGCCAAGTGCCACTCTCCAAACTAAATCACCAAGCTAACATGCACACATTACCTCCACGTAATCAGAATAACTTATAATCAAGCTCGCTCGCTACTAAATGAACTGAATTCAGAAATCACAGCTACTTTAGCCAGAGGAAATATAAGAAACCAGACAAATAAGAACAGATAGAATGGGTGACCATTTTTCATGAAATAAAGTGGAGTGTGACTAGCAGAACCATTCACAATATATGAAATGTTAGCCAACGATTAGGGACCCTACTTCTACACAGATGCTAGCCAGGGATCATTCTTAACCTTAGAGACTGAATTCCAAGAGCAATTCAACATTTATAGAGACCGCATGTCGCACTTCTTTGTGAATTTTACTAGTGTTACTATTCTTGCTTAATCTGCAGACACCTTACCATGTTCATTGCGTAGTTTAAGGGCTAACGAGCTACTTATTCAGTCATCTGTGTTTAGACACTCAGCCAGTATCCGGGGGATTTTGACATTGTCACTCACCGTTGACATAGGGGGTCGGTGGCTCTGTTCACTGGCCAATCAGAACAGAGCTCGTTTGATAGAGGAGATGCCCGCATAGATCAGCCCATTTTTCAGTGATTTAGGAATGACAGGATTCACCTTGCCAATAAATCATAGATTTTTTATGTTATTTTTGCTAAAAAGATTATAAACCTCCCTTTTGAAATATCCAAGAATATTATAACTTCAATAAGCAACATGTTGGCCCCCTTTAAGGCTTTACGTTCATAGAAAAATTCCAATTTCAGGTAACAAAACCGGAGATGCATTGTGCTTTTATTACAATAGCTGCGTGAAGAACTCACCTGTATAACCGGCGATCCACCCCCAGGAGGACACCATGGCGAGCATCCACTTAAACATGACTCCTTCAATGTGCCAGAAAGCGCGACTGTCCATCAATCTCAGCGGTTGTAGCAGCAGCAGATACAGGCAGTATGAGGGTATAGCGACGCAGTTATTTATAAACATGAAGACGAAGCGAAGCAGGGCCCTCAGAAGAACCCAGCCCAGTTTACGGGCTTCTTCAAAAATCTGAGCCATTCTCATATCACCGAAGTCTCTTTGCCTGTTTGAGAGGATTAAAAAACACACATATACACACACACCGTTAGCACAGGCAAGGACATTTTTGCATATCCAAACAAGCCCTACCTACACAGTCAATTGCAAACGTTGCACAGCATATTCACTCTCCAACTTATTATGCCAGCAGCGCTTATAAGGGTTTTGTTCGCTAACGTTACTGTCTTACTGGCGGGCGGAGAATTACGGAGCCCTTTCCTCACAGCCTGCCAATGCAGCCCAAACGCCCGAGGAAGGATGCCCTTTACATGCGGTTCGAGCCAGGAAATACAAACCGCTAGCATACAAGGAAAATAAACAAACTGTAAAATTATACTGAAAATAATCGAGCATAATAATTTAGCCGAGGAAGCACAGTCAGCTCCAAGTTCGCAAGCATCTAAAGCTTACACCACAGTTTGCTAATAGGAAGGAAAGTCTAAGTTGGCTGGTAAGCGGATGACCGCTAGCTCACCAGCTAACGAGCCACGAGTGGTTCAAAAAAGGCACGAAGATCTAATCATCCTTAAAGCGAACATCAAGCTACCTTAGCGATCTGATATCAAATAATAAAATATAATTACGACAGGCAAGCTTGAGTATTAATTTTACCTGAATATAGTCCGATAGAGCCGTTAATATCACGGACAGAGGCCCACGCCTGTTTCGGATCTCGTCTCTTCCCAGCCTCGCATAACCGGCCGAGGCGCAGAGGTCTCAGGCTGCCTGGACGCGCACACGGTCTCCCGGCCAGGAGCTAGGCGGCCGGGGCTGTGCCCATGGTCTGAGCGGCGATAACCGGGAAACAGCGACAGAATAAGAGCCGGCGATCTGCGGAACAGAGAAACGCACACTGAACATGCGTCCACAGGACGGACTTTGACCACATTAAGCCCGTTTCCAAACACCAGCGAACGCTGGGCTCGCTACAGTGAGTCGCAGGGGTCCAGCATTATCCGCTACGCAGCCGTTAGCTGCCCGGCCATTAGTGCGGATTAGCCTCTCAGACACCCAGTCAGACGAGGCTTAAAATGTCCAGCTATCGTAGTGTGACAAGCAACCCCATCAACCAGCCATTTCAGCCCCTCATTCCCCGGCAGCGTCAGAGGGAAGCCGTCAGCAGGCGAGCGACATTCGCCCAGAACAGCATCTACTCACCGTGGTGCGACTGAAATAACGGCGAATCAGGATCGCATTTCTCTCGGTTTCCCCCGCATGTTGTCCATTCGCTTCCACAGGCGTCTCTCACAAGGTCTGTTTCTCGATCGCAGCTGATCCAAAATGGTTAATTTCCTGCTTGCATGCAAAGCGACTCGGCGCCGCCGCTAAAATCTCCCACGAAGCGAGTCCCTCGCCGCTCGCCTGCTGCCCTGACGCCAAATCCTGCTGATACTCGAGCCGCTGTGCAGACGCCGGAAGATGCAGCCAGATAATGGTAAGTTAGACCTAAACCGCGAATATGCACAGAAGGCAGCGAGTCTGTCACACAGCCAGCGAGCGTTTTAGTTTCTCAAGACTATGCACCAAGTCATCATTGAATTTCCTTATGCAAAGCGAACACATTTCCGTTAGCTTAGCTAGCGCCCTCCCTGCTTATCTCATGCATGCAACAGCGGATGCTTCTTCGTAGCATCCAGCTAAATGGCTGAGAATTTGGTCCGACTCTCTGGCGTTTAAGTTGTCCTTTCTGTGTTCTTCCGCGTCTGATCCGACTCCAAAGATGCAGCGGACGCGCACCGTCAGACTCCTTCTCATTGCCAGCGCGACCCCGATGAGAGGCCGATAGCGGGCGGTCTAATAATTTGTTCGTTATTACGTTCGCTGCGATAGTCGCGATGATGGGGAGATTTCGCTTATCTATTCTCGTGCAGCCGCCCCAGGAGATTCTTCATGACGTCACCAATGGAACAGGAGTGCGGTTGTGCGCAAACTCCGTGGCCCTTAAGCGATGCGTGCACATGGACCGTTCACTCAGCGTTTCTGCGGCCTGACCGTTGTAGAACCACCTGTGGTCACATCGTTCGACGTCTCCGCTTGAGTGGTATGCTGACTTCATGTTAGAGCGCTACGGAGGAAACGAGAGATGTACTGGAACGGTTCCATAAAGTGATTCGCTTTTAAGAATGTAATTCCTGGTCCCCATTGCCCAGCATTGGGGGAACGCAATATCTGGGACAGAATAACAATGGAAAATCAACTATATTATTATTATTATTATCGTCATCATTATTAGCATATTATACCGTTTATTACTACATAACTGCTATAAATAATAATAATAGATCATCATCATAATTTGCGGCGACATGACGGAGCCGCTGGGTAACGATGCAGACACGCAGCAAGATGAGTTCGAATTCAAGCTTATTCTCGCTGTGCTCTTCCCGTGTTTGCTCTGTCTGGGTACCAGCGTTTCTACCCAGAGACTTGAATGCTGGGCTACTTGGAGATCCTAAATTGGAGTGAGAATGTGAGCGAGGCATTGTGTGATCATGCGACAGATCGGCGGAATAACCAGGGTGTGATTCTGCCCGCTTCAGACCCCTGCAACTCAGCCCAACATGGGGCGGGTTAGATAATGAATTGATGGATAATGTCTCACACTCTACGGAGTCAAAGAATTTCTATTAAGAAATTGGTTAACTGCATACTGCCACCTGCTGGATAATATCAGTATTAGAGAGTTAATTTTAGCCCGAGATAAATCTATTATTGAAGACTTTGAAACCTGTATGGAAAAATGCCACTAGATTCATCCACAAAGAGTCAGAAAAAAAAATGAAAGGCAGCATGTATTTTCTTACGCACTATACAGTTACAAGGCCTGGGGTCAAATCACCACACTCAGCACGTTTGCAAACAAATTTGGTGACCGACTTTCTAAATAAATGAATAAAAACTGCATGACCCCAGGCTGAAAAAGTTGAGTAATTTGAAAGGGGCACCAATCTCTGAATGGAGTCACGAGGACCCGAAACATCATGAGGCGGTTAAAAATCAACCAAAGCAAACGAAAATAATGATAAAGTGAGAGACTTCGGATTTTGACCTGATACTTTGTGCTCATAAATAAATATAAATTTTAAGTTGTTTTCTGCAATTTGTGACCCCAATAAAAAGCTGGAGTGTCCTACTGCTGAGAAAACAAACCAGATATCGTTAAGGGTAGGACCTGCGCCCACTCTGAATTATTGATAAATTGAACTGGAGATGATTGATTTGCTAAATACATAAATCAATGCTCACTATGGGAAAGGTTGCCACAAGGAATGTGTTTGTCGGGTAGGACACTCATCCAGTCCGGGACAGAATTCTCAAAGCGGTGGACTTGATAGCCGCCACAGGGAACTGAGTACGAAGACAGTGCAAGTTCGTGCTTGAACTCCCGCCAGTTTCCGAAATCACCCGAAACCAGCCATGTCCTGCAGTCCAATATACTTACTTCTGCACATCCGCCATGCGCATGTCTGTCAATTGTATTTGATTTATTTGTGGAAAAAGTAAAAGGTTAATAGTGGAGGTCGTCCATGTTGCCGCAGCCAGGTACTCTAGAAGTGAAGCGCCGCATCAGTGGGGCTGATGTAGTGTTTTAGTCTTTTGCTAATTGGCCAGTACGGCAGCTGCAGTAATTAGCCGCTCAATGATTGGCCAGAACTACAGTTGCGTTAAGCCAGTAGGACTGTTGTGTGCAAGTCTTGCAGCCACCTTCGCCAGCAGATGGTCATAGTCAGAGCACATTCTCTTTAGCCAATTAAAAACACACTCTCCCTTTTAACAGGTTTGGAATTCCTCTTGATACTGTATCTTGAAGGCAAAACTTCCGTCAGTCAGTCCGTAACAGTGCAGATAAACACTGATAACTGCAGTAGGCTGCATCAGCAGAGCAGACGTTCCTGGGCCAGGTGATCAGACTGAAACACACCTTGATTAGTTGCACTGGGCGTGCTCGGGGTGGTTCACTCTTGCTCTTGTGTAACTAATAAGAGGATAATCCTGCTGACTATAACCCTGCTTCCCTGGGTGGGTAACTGAGCCATTCAGAGGCGCGGCTCCTGTTGAGGAGTCATAAATGAAACCAATGAATTAGGGGTCCCTGAGTGTCCCCAAAAGTACAGTGAATTTAGGCGTGAAAACTCTCAGTGCAGAGCGAATTCTGGCCATTAAAAAGGATACACAAGAAAAACAGAAAAACCACTCACAGCAATTTAGCAGATGCCTGTCCCGACTGCGGAGGACCCAACATGTACGTTTGGTCTCTGATGTATTGCATATTTTTCCGCAAACAGGAATGAAACTAGGACAGCGTTATGCTGATATCTTGCTTTTTAAATTTCTATTTCAAGAAAGTCGCAGTTTACCTCTTCCAGAGAGCAGCTGCTCAGTCACAGCTGAGTTTTGATTTCTGCGACTGTAGCAAAAAATAAAAATACCCAAACACATTATTGCGGACTGCTCAATTAGACAACTGCTTACACCAGGTCAGAATCACAGCGGTGGTGGACAATATCCCAGCATGCATTGGGTGAGGGGCAGGAATAAATGCTGCATAGCTTGCCAGTCATTCTCCGCTAAACGAAACCACTAAAAGCTGAGGGACAGGCCGGATGGCCTTTCTCCAATGACAGTGCTCTGCAGAATCAAAGCTGTGATTATTTTACTCAGATCGCGCTTAATCTAGTATTAAACTCCCACTGCTGCGGCTAATGGCAAAGTTCTGATTGGTTAAGATCAGCTTGCCATACTGGCAAACAAGAATGACCACGTCTCGACTGCACACATACGCCAACCGGTCAATTTGCTGCTTACATACATTTCTGTTCAGACTCCGATGTGTAGTCAAGAGTTTAAAGGAATTTGATAAAGAGTAAATACGTGTATTTTTGGCAAAATGGAAGATACTGTCATGTCTGATCCCAGTAAATCATTTCCAGTGAGAAACATGCCGTTTTCGCTGAGTGACTATTTAACAGAGGAGTACAGAGGACTGATAGAGCCTGGTCACATGATGCAGCGATAATCATCCGAAGCTCAATATCTGTGAAACCAATGAGCTCGCGGTGGATCACCACAGGAAGAGGAGGGTTTCGTTTGAAGCACGCTTTACACTGGGCCTTGAAAATTTTTTTCGCAGACGACAGATTACATTCAAAGTCAATGCAAAGACACAAATACACGCGTTTCATGTGTATTCACGTCGTTGCATTGACTTTGAATGTAATCTATCATGCGAAAAATTTGTTTCGCATCCAGTGTGAAAGCAGCTTTAGGTGTTATCCTGGGACAGGAAGTGGAGAGGGAGGACTCATGCGAATGCTCGTGCTCCAAGTCACACAACAATGGGCAGAAAGGTATTTTAGCACAACATTATGATGTCACAGTGAAGTTGACCTTAGACCTTTTGAGTATAAAAGGTCATCCCTTCATAATTTTATCCTATTAAACATCTGTGGGAAATTTTATCAGCATATAAATTCCTGGGTTACGGCCTCAAAGGTGTTTGTGATGTCACTGCGACCTTAACCTTTGACCACCAAATTGTAATCAGTTCATCTTTGATTACAAGTTAATGTTTGAGCAAAATTTGAAGAAATTCAAATTGTTTCTTTATTTTACTTTTTCAAGTGTTTTTATGTTTGTATTTTTGTGCTTTTAACTTAATTTTTAAATTTATTTTTATGTTTCAATGTACAGCACTTTGGCTACCCCCGTGGTTTTTTAAATGTGCTATATAAATAAAGTTGATTGATTGAAATTCCCTTCAAGAGTTCCAGAAATATCGCGTTCACGTGAATGGCAACGGACGGATGTGCAAACAGATGGATAACTGAAAAACATAATGTTTGTTTATCTCCAGCGCAGCGGAATAGAAATGTCTTGGGTTATTTTACATAATCTTCAGAGATGGGCGGCACCAACTGCTACGGATTCAGATCAGCCGTGTCTTCATCCTTTATTAATCTCCACAGAGCCCGGCGAGCAGATTAAAATCGTCTCTCCCGGATTAATGAAGTCGGACGATGAGGTGGAGCACCTGCGGGCGCCTGGCGTTTGCGGACCGCGGAACCGAACACGCGCACAACACGACAAATCCACCCGAGCGTTTGCAACCCCAATGACGCCCATTCAGTCTCTCTACAGCGAGTGCTCTGGAGATATCAGTTAAAAAATGTTCACATTATTCAAACAAATAAACAGGAGACGGCAGAATGGTGATGTCGTCTTCGGTGGTGATTGCGCGTGAAAATTCTGGTGCTCACCGTTACATTAGCATCTGTCAAAATGCGTCCCTGTACACCATTATGAGGCTAATGCTATAGCCCAGCCCATCACACATTTACCCCGTTCAGTGCTGAAGGTCTCTCTGATGAACAGCTTCAGCGCTCGGGAGATACTCAGTAATGCAGATAAAATGTCTGGACATGTGAATGATCTTTGTAAAATAATTATTAGTAAAAAATGCCACCTTCCCCTCCCCCAAGCCCCACAGCCACACGCAGGAATATGAATAATGACAGCAGGCTATTTTTAAACAAGGCTTGTTTTTGAGAACACCACCCAGCAAGTTCTGCTGATTTCCAAAAAAGGCCTCATATTACCTAATCTGCACATGCTGAGCTACAAAATGCAAACAAAAAGTTTCTCTCACAGACAGTTTTTTTTTTTTGCAGAGTAAGAATGAAGATTTTCATTGTCATATCATATGAAGCTTTTTTCACAAAGTCTGAGATTTTCTGTCGCCGTTTGGCTGAAGTATAACACCCACAATTGTGGAAGCGGGCGTACACACTGCACTGAGGGGCGGGGTCACTGGAATCGGGCGTACACACTGCGCTGAGGTGAGGGGCGGGGTCACTGGAAGTGGGCGTACACACTGCGCTGAGGTGAGGGGCGGGGTCACTGGAATCGGGTGTACACACTGCGCTGAGGTGAGGGGCGGGGTCACTGGAATCGGGCGTACACACTGCGCTGAGGCGCAGGCTGCAGCGGGGGCTGCTGGGATAGCTGCAGTTGGTGGCGGAGCTGCTGGGAGTAAGGGTCCTCCAGCGACTTCACACACAGCGTGCTGCGGGGCCCAGTCCGCCACTCGATACCGCTGCTGTCAATCACTGACGTCTCCACGGTGACCGAGTGCGTGCCAAGCACGGAGAAGTTGAGCAGGAACTGTGTGCTGAAGTAGTCCTTATGGGGCTCCACCCTCCTCTCCATCTCATTGGTCTTCGTGTCCAGCGGGATCTGACATGACAGAGCGGGAACAGAACACTTATGTTTTGCATCGCTGCATTTCTCCGGCTGATACGGAGCTGCTGACTGGCTGCCAAGGAGTCACATGCCCTTTCCCCATAAACACAGCATCACAGAAGGAACAGGAGACGCTCTCTGCACGATTCAAGGAGAACGCCTCAGTGAAACTTTACGCTTGTGCACTACCATTCAGTCGATACAGCCACGGCCTGCAGGGACTTAATGCGGCTCTGTTGAAGTGGGGTTTGGTAAATCTAGTGCAGAGCCTGTCCGACATGGGCCTGTTCGGAACGGTTCGATTGCTTGGCCTTTCTCCGGACCCGCTCAGCCAAACATCTGCACACTAAACACTACATGTCCCAGAATCCTCAATAATATGCCCTCCAAGTGTGAAGTCGATTGGATGAACGGTTCTTGAGAAAATCAAAGGACATGCATACGTACAAATGAACATACAAAGGCCTATTCCATTTTAGTTAAATATCTATGGAAATAATTCCATAGTCCTACTGGCGTATTTTCAGCGGCCTATATTTTCCAGTTCAAATACTGTTGATGTTGAAGGATCTTAACTGACATTTAACCCGAATTCTGCCGTATCTGAGATATCTTCTGCAGTCCCTCCAGTGATCTTCAGAAAACACTCTTTATTCCACACACACACACACAAGACTCTGCCCACTAACTGTAACGTAATGCAATGTTCATTACTGCTGAAACAACCAGGTGACAAAGCAAATGAAAAATCAACATAAACCGTTTTAATAAGATGTTGGGCCACCAGAAACGGCCAGATCAGCGTCAATACAGCTCAACATATAATCTAAAACCGTAAACCTCACTGCAGAGATGAAGTACCCATCTCTCAGGAGATCATCTCCTCATCAGGTGTTTTACTGACGGTGACAGACGCCGTCTGACATGCTGTCCTAAGGTCTCCCTGAAGGAGTTCAGCTGCTGTGAGATCTTGTGACTGTGATGGAGGTGACATGAGCTTCAGATCATGTTCGTGACCCCCCCCGTGCCCTGTGGGGTTCAGGCCATTGTAATCCCGGAAGAGACCCCTCCCATCATGTTAGTAATGCTTCATCATAACTCTGCATTGGCAGTAACCCTTCGGCCTTTAAGGGCACGAGCGGCCCTAAACCGTGCATCTGCGTTCGTTATGTTTATCCGCACACTTTTTTCAGGTTTTTTCCTTTACTTTGTCACCCGTTCGTAGGTGTGTTTCAATTAAAGACAGACACGAGTTACTGACCAGAGGTCTAGTACACTGTTCCAAAGATTGTGTGGGTGTGTGTGTGCGTGTATGTGCCATAAAATGTCTGTGTTGTAAAGTAGGCCAACTTTATTTGATGTCGTTTGTAGGGGACCCCAAAACTTACTTACACTTTCCCTGTTCCATACGTACCCATCTTTAATCACACATATATACTGCAGTTTAGTTCCTTACCTACAGTTCATTACACCTCAGTCCGGTCCCGTACCTTACTGTAATCCGGTCCAGACTTGCTCTGCAGGGTGGAGCTGACATTCAGGCACACTGATTGGATCTTCCTGAAGAGCCCTGGGGCGGAGCCATGCTGGACCACACCCTCCACCTTCAGAGTCAGCTGCTGGTTGTTCTGCACTGGGATTGGCTCAGTGGGGCTTGGGGAGGGGGAGAGAGTGCCAGCTAACCGGGGGAACCACAGAAGAAGAAAATTAAGATGACGAAGTATGAGACAGGGGCTGCATCTCAAAGCGTGGGCTGCATCCTTCAAAGGCTGCATTTTTAGGGATCGTCACTAATTTCCATCTGCAAACTAACTTTTAGGGTGCGGGATAAGGTTAAATTTAGGGTTAGGGTTAGCTTTGGGGTTAGGTTTAGGGTTTGGGGTTAGAGTTAAGGTTGGGATTAGGGAAACCAGTGACGACTCGCTTCAACCAAAGCCGTTTAACGGAGATGAAATAACGTTCCCCGAGTTCAGTGGATGAAATTAAGTGACGACCTCTAATATGCAGCCTTCTAAGGATGCAGCCGATGCTTAGAGATGCAGCCATAGGATTTAAAGAGGTGATGGAAGAGGCGGAGTTAATTCTCCTCACTAAGAGCAGCCCGCCCACTCCAGAGAGCAGCTCCGCCCACTCCAGACCCCCTTTCATGTTAGTACAATTGACCGATCCCAAGCCCCGCCCACTTTTGCGCTACGTCAAAATGGGGCAAGCAGGGGTCTGACCGAACCTCGGACAGCCTTTACCTCAGGCAGCCGTCAAATCATGCATTTTGGGTTTCTGACGATGGTAAAACGATGTAACGTGTAACAGACACTCGATAATGCCGACCGTGTTAAAGGCGTGTTTTTTTATTCCATTTCCAAAACCATAATAAGCTTTTCAATGTATTCCTAAACTAATTTAAAAAAAGATCTGAAACAGTTGTGAAATTAGTGTCTTTTTCATTGGTGATAAATCTCACAAGATAATTACAATTTATGACACAAGAATATTACAGAAGGCACTTTTATCAAACAAACCTACGCAGTTGTATTCTCATGCCTTTTTCAGCAATGCTCATTTGAAGGGCTGTAATAAAACGTTTCATGCTAGCTAGCTAATTAGCCGTCCCATTGACTTGAAGAGACCGCTGACTAACAACAAACGCTAGCGATTGATAACGGTCACCAGCGAGCTACCTCGGTACCCTTACCATCGCGGGGACTGCATTCACTGAGCAGTTGATAAAATTAACAAGGTGGCTAACAAGCTAGCTGCTTGTAACTGACATTCAACGACAATACTTCTTACCTGCATAATACTTAAAACAGTGGACAAGTCGCTTTGTCTGTTTATACAGAGTTCAAAAAGACAAGTAGGGGAAAAAGGCTTCAGGAGAAAAAAGTTTTCTCAGTCCCCTCGATCCGTGCTGTGCAGTGATAAATTCTGAGAGCAGTGTTTTAACGGGACAGGGGCAAAGATGATGCTGAGGAAAGGAGTAGCCAGAGTTAACTAGCGCTTCCTTTTAACAACGCTGGCATTAGCCATATGATTCAATATGAACAATTTGGTTGACGGCAAATATGCTCAACCAGGGTACAATGAAGTGAGGAAACCAGAGAGTAATTTGATAACGTACACGGACATTCATTGACATTCCTTATAACGGGGAAACTTCCAAGCACATATCTTATTAGAGGGTCATTAAAAGCCTCGGTCACGTTAACTTAACTTTTCGTCACATTTCGATCTTCCCATTAGTAAGTGTGCCACTTTCCATCCTCCAAAAAGCACATATTTAGGGAGACAAAATGTCGATGCCAAAATAACACCGACTCGCATGCAACACATCAGTGAACGGAACCGGCGCCGCTATGCTTGTTGTTTTGAACTCAGGCAAGGCTGAAGTTTCCTGGTTAGTTGTCCGACCTAGCAACAGTAACAATGGGAGGCGGGGCTTGGGATCGGTCAATTACAGCATAAAACACGGTCTGTATCTCATAAATAATACAGTGATTAAAATCACAAGATGGCGGCCTTGCCTTGATGCTGGTGGATTGCAGCTTCTGGAAGAAATACCGCTGGAAGGAGAGCGGAACCTTCAGCAGGGCGATCACCGCGTCACACAGACATCTCGTGTGCTGGAGTGACCATGGAGACAGCCAATCAGAGGCATTTGATCACAGCGAATCAGAGAGTATAACACATATTTCTCACACTGACCAGCCAGACACACACACATCCTCACGCTGCCGATGGACTCTCTGGAATCATTTCAGCCACATATTTTACACTCCTCTCTCCTTCCTTGGACCCCACCCGCAAATCGATCCAGTCCGCCATCAATAAGGAGATTTCAATCCATTAAATGAGTTAGAAAAAAGGAAAACGAGTTTCCCTGAGGCAACTTCAGACTCCGCGCCTGCCAAGCCTGTAACTGCCCTCATTTAAAAAGGCATTTGTAGATGTAAGGATGTTCCGTCACACACTGGCCTTTCTTTCTAACTGTTCTTACAACTCTTTCCATCTCCCCACTGGGTGACGCTATGGGCAAGAGAACCGTGAGGAAAAGGTAAGGAGGCTGTGAGAAGTTAGCGATTGGAATGAGCTCTCCCTCACTTTAAACTACAGACATCAAACCTGGCCCACCTTCCACTGCAAGGGAGCATGGGAGATGTAGTTCAGCACTGGGTCTGTACTCACCAGGTAGGAGACAGGAGGGTGTTTCCTGCTCAGAGACTCCACTTCCTCCAGCACATGACGGAAAACAGATATCAGCCGCCTCTCGTACTCGCTTTTCGCCTGCTCTGAACTCTGGGAACTGTAGTCCGGGAAGCTGGGGGCCAAACGCACACACCCTGTAAGCCTTTACATTGGTCAGTAACCTTTAAAGGGGACCTATTTTGCTATATTTCCAAGGTTATATTTTGATCTTGGACTCCCCTAGAGTACTCCTGATCGTTCAAAGCCCAAACAGGGTCCTTATTTAGCTCATACTGCCATCCTCAAAAAACCCCATTTGTAGTCCATAGTAGTCTCTGCCTGAAATGCCTCATTGGGGTGGCTCTTCCGCTATGGCCCCTGCTCCCCGTGTGCCCACTTTCCTCTGACTGGCCAGCTCTGTGGAGGGCGGAGTTGGGCGGGACGAGGTGGCAGAACGCAGTTTTCCGGGTCTGCCTCTTTAAAGTGAAACTGAGACACGTCAAGCAGTACATGTGTATAGATCTAATGAAATTAACTTGTTCTAATAAACGCAGCGGCGAAAATGCAGGACGCAGTGTGAATGTCTGGCAGCTCAAGCACGAATTTGCTATCGGCTACAGTTCGCTACGGCAACAGTGGTGAGGACAGCGGTTTTTCTACTCTATAGCTAGGATGCAGGGGAAAGCTAGAATCCACCACATACAGACACATTTGTAGAACGGGTCGACATGCCCAAGTGTAGACCGGAGACCGTAGAAATCCAGTGGGTCTGAGTTTAGAGGGAAACATGGACAGTGAGGAGCAGCTAAAAGTGGACTAACAGCTTATGGACTGCTTCGGTGTGTATTAGGACCTGCTGGGTCGTGTGCATTGCTGTGGTGTGTTGTTAGCGTGGAGAAACGAACAGCTTCTGCGCTGGTGTATGACGGAAGGGCGAAAGCTCCAGGCTAAACGGCCTTTTCGGAAATTGCCCGTGGTAATTGTTTACTCATTGCGTCGGAATGACCAGCGTTTCCTCGCGGAGAATGGGCGCGTTATGGATTGTGCGCGAGAGCAAGCTAGAGCTCCGGTTGTGTTATGAGCATAATACAGGTTTTAAAGACCGTAAGTTCCATCTGCGTGAACCGTTGCTTATGTGGAGCTAGCGAATCGATCACTTTTACAGGAAATAATTTAATATTCAGTCGCCGATTTAATATTCAATCGACAGCAATGCAGTTTGTTATACCAGACACGTTATAGCCTGTGCGTTTCCCTATCGCTTTCACCGGTAGCATCAGAGAGCTTGCCCAGGTATTGGAGAAGTATCAGGCTGACCCCGGTCATGGATAAGCAAAGCGATCGTTTCACAAGCACCCAAAAACTCACCCCAAGCTTTGCAAAACCTATATCTGGTCTAACTGCAGCCTTCGCAGCCCAACTCTGCAGACACATACAGCACCTCTCCGGTTAGCTTCAACTGTAGTGGCTACAATCAGGCAACGTTATGATGAAACTGTCACATTGATGCTTACCGAAGTAACAAAAGCATACCGATCATAATTACTGCCTATAAGTTACCAGCAGCATTTTAATTTGCATAGCACGCGAACTAACATGCAGTAGCTGATAACCGAGCGGTCATATCAACTACAGAGACAAACCCTGCAATACAGGTTTTACAGACAGTAAATTCCGTTACCGGGGGGGCAGTTGTACCAATCATCCAAATTACAAACAAGTATAAAAAGTTAGCTTCAAATGAGGTTTATGTTCACACACCTTCTGTTGAATTTCCCCTGATATTACTCTTGCACATTTAGGACACAAACATTAGCAACAGTAACTTGGCTACGTTAGCCGCAGTGCTACAGCCACATTCAACAGGCCATCAGTTGGGTAGGCTTATGCTGTGAAGCAACTGATGCCGTCGTTTCCTTCTGATAATGGTCTGCTATCCTGCTAATATCTGGCACCTAAGCTCTATTACATCTTGTGCAATTATCGTCATTTGTTGGTAAACGCAATCCATTTTGGCTAACCAGCTAAATTAGTTGGCTAACAAATTACTTTTGTTCACTTGAAGGTTCTGCGATTCAGAGCGAAAATGAATGGAAACAGCTTAAAATGTCAGAAATGTATTCGATACACCAATTTGATCCCATCAAAGCATGTGGCGTCATTACGCACTACTTTTTTTTCACTTTAATGCCGTTAGATGGAAACGTATTTTCACCAGCTTTATTCGCATGAATATATTTGGCGAACTTCAGATAATTCGATTGACAAGTGGATGGAAACAGCTTGTGAGTCGCGGACAGTCGCGACCGATACAGACTTTATCTTCAGATATTTTACAAAGCCTGCGTTTGAGGCCAGTTGTTAGTGCTAACTATCATTAGCGGTCCTGCTAGCCTCCCGTTACTCGTTAGCTTCACTTACATTATTTGCTGTTATATCGTTACAGCTTGTGGCTCCGAGCGCTTGATCGATGCAACTGCTTCAGGTTTGAGAAGCAGCTGAAACGCTAATCCTGTGTCGAATTATCCTTTATGAACAAAGCTGTCTTTGGTGAAATGCTGAGCACAAACAGCTAACGCTCCCTTTGGCCGAGGCTGTTCGCTGCCAGCAGACAAAAAAGCTACCCACTGATTTCTGGAGGCATCGTCTTTTGGAGGAAAAATGGGTGCTTTTCTTTGCGTCCAAAAGTAAACGGACGAGCAGCTTTGGGAGAGATACTGACAAAACTGCACCTCAAATGATCTGCGGTTCCTCTTTTGTATTTCTGGAAGTGTAGATGCTACTAAGGCATAGTATGATCCGCGGTTGTTCATGTCTGCTTGAATAGTTTCTGGTGTGGGCAGGTCCAGCGCCGTGATTGGCTTTGGCCAAGTCTGTACTAATTGGACGGCACAACCTGATGTCAGGTTTTACCCAGATCTCGCGAAGATCTCGGGAGG
>CM056198.1:1700000-1782500 GCA_029692085.1 Gymnothorax javanicus
GAGGTGCTACAGGTGTGTGTGTGCCTGAGTGGAGGTGTGTGTGTATATAAACCTGAGTGGAGGTGTGTGTGTGTGTATATAAACAGAGTCTGTGTTACAGGTGTGTGTACCTGAGTGGAGGTGTGTGTGTATATAAAACAGAGGTGCTGGTGTGTGTACCTGGTGGAGTGTGTGTGTGTATATAAACAGAGGTGCGGTACCTGGTGTGTGTATATAAACAGAGTGCTGAGGTGTGTGTGTATGTGTGTATAAACAGAGGTGCGGTACAGGTGTGTGTACCTGAGTGGAGGTGTGTGTGTATATAAACAGAGGTGCGGTACAGGTGTGTGTACCTGAGTGGAGGTGTGTGTGTATATAAACAGAGGTGCAGTACAGGTGTGTGTACCTGAGTGGAGGTGTGTGTGTATATAAACAGAGGTGGAGTGTGTGCCTGTGTGTGTGTATATAAACAGAGGTGCAGTACAGGTGTGTGTACCTGGTGGAGGTGGTGTGTATATAAACAGAGGTGCGGTACAGGTGTGTGTACCTGAGGAGGTGTGTGTGTATAAACAGGTGTGTGTGTACCTGGTGGAGGTGTGTGTGTATATAACAGGTGCGGTGTGGTGTGTGTACCTGAGTGGAGGTGTGTGTGTATATAAACAGAGGTGCAGTACAGGTGTGTGTACCTGAGTGGAGGTGTGTGTGTATATAAACAGAGAGTGTGTGTACCTGAGGGTGTGTGTGTGTATAAAACAGAGGTGCAGTACAGGTGTGTGTACCTGAGTGGAGGTGTGTGTGTATATAAACAGGGTGAGGTGTGTGTAAGGTGTGTGTGTATATAAACAGAGGTGTGGTGTGTGTATGATGGAATACAGAGGTGCAGGTGTGTGTACCTGAGTGGAGGGTATATAAACAGAGGTCTGGTACAGGTGTGTGTGTGGTGGACCTGACAGGTGTGTGTAGGTGGAGGTGTGTGTGTATATAAACAGGTGTGTGTACCTGAGTGTATATAAACAGAGGTGCAGTACAGGTGTGTGTACCTGAGGTGTGTGTGCCTGGTGGAGGTGTGTGTGTATATAAACAGAGTACAGGTGTGTGTACCTGGTGGAGGTGTGTGTGTATATAAACAGAGGTGCAGTACAGGTGTGTGTACCTGAGTGGAGGTGTGTGTGTATATAAACTGAGGTGTGTGTACCTGAGTGGAGGTGTGTGTATATAAACAGAGGTGCAGTACAGGTGTGTGTGTGTGTGAGTGGAGGGTGTGTGTGTGTATATAAACAGAGGTGCAGTACAGGTGTGTGTACCTGAATGGAGGTGTGTGTGTATATACAGAGGTGTACAGGTGTGTGTGTATATAAACAGAGTAGGGTGTGTGTGTGTGCAGTGTGTGTGTGTGCCTGAGTGGAGTGTGTGTGTATATAAACAGAGGTGCGGTACAGGTGTGTGTACCTGAGTGGAGGTGTGTGTATATAAACAGAGGTGCAGTACAGGTGTGTGTACCTGAGTGGAGGTGTGTGTGTATATAAACAGAGGTGCAGTACAGGTGTGTGTACCTGAGTGGAGGTGTGTGTGTATATAAACAGAGGTGCGTGTGCCTGGTGTGTGTGTATATAATATAAACAGAGGTGCAGTACAGGTGTGTGTGAGTGGAGGTGTGTGTGTATATAAACAGAGGGTGCAGTACAGGTGTGTGTACCTGAGTGGAGGTGTGTGTGTGTATATAAACAGAGGTGTGTGTACAGTACCTGTGGAGGTGTGTGTGTATATAAACAACAGGTGTGTGTGTGCCTGACTGGAGGTGTGTGTGTACCTGAGTGGAGGTGTGTGTGTATATAAACAGAGGTGCGGTACAGGTGTGTGTACCTGAGTGGAGGTGTGTGTGTATATAAACAGAGGTGCAGTACAGGTGTGTGTACCTGAGTGGAGGTGTGTGTGTGTGTATATAAACAGAGGTGCAGTACAGGTGTGTGTACCTGAGTGGAGGTGTGTGTGTATATAAACAGAGGTGCAGTACAGGTGTGTGTACCTGAGTGGAGGTGTGTGTATATAAACAGAGGTGCGGTACAGGTGTGTGTACCTGTGGATATATAAACAGAGGTGCGCAGGTGTGTGTACAGGGAGGTGTGTGTGTATATAAACAGAGGTGTGTGTACCTGAGTGGAGGTGTGTGAGTATATAAACAGTGTGGAGGTGTGTGTGTATATAAACAGAGGTGCAGGTACAGGTGTGTGTACCTGAGTGGAGGTGTGTGTGTGTGTGCCTGGTGGAGGTGTGTGTGTATATAAACAGTGCAGGTACAGGTGTGTGTACCTGATATAAAAACAGAGGTGCAGTACAGGTGTGTGTACCTGAGTGGAGGTGTGTGTGTATATAAACAGAGGTGCAGTACAGGTGTGTGTGGAGGGTGTGTGTATATAAACAGAGGTGAGGTGGAGGTGGAGGTGTGTGTGTGTATATAAACAGAGGTGCAGTACAGGTGTGTGTACCTGAGTGGAGGTGGTGTGTAGAGGTGTGGTGTGTGTATATAAACAGGTGTGTGTAGGTGGAGGTGTGTGTGTATATAAACAGAGGTGCAGTACAGGTGTGTGTACCTGGTGGAGTGTGTGTGTATATAAACAGGTGTGTGTGGTGTGTGTACCTGATGGAATATAAACAGAGGTGCAGTACAGGTGTGTGTGTACCTGAGGGAGGTGTGTGTGTGTATATAAACAGAGGTGCGGTACAGGTGTGTGTACCTGAATGGAGGTGTGTGTGTATATAAACAGAGGTGCGGTACAGGTGTGTGTACCTGAGTGGAGGGGTGTGTGTATATAAACAGAGGTGCGGTACAGGTGTGTGTACCTGAGTGGAGGTGTGTGTGTATATAAACAGAGGTGCGGTACAGGTGTGTGTACCTGAGTGGAGGGTGTGTGTATATAAACAGAGGTGCGTGGTGTGTGTATAAACAGAGGTGTGTATATAAACAGAGGTGCAGGTGTGTGTACCTGAGTGGAGGGGGTGTGTGTATATAAACAGAGGTCTGGTGTGTGTGTGTTAGTGGAGGTGTGTGTGTATGTAAACAGAGGTGTGTACCTGGTGGAGGTGTGTGTGTGTATAAACAGAGGTGCGGTACAGGTGTGTGTGTGGGTGTGTGTGTATATAAACAGAGGTGCAGTACAGGTGTGTGTGCCTGGTGGAGGTGTGTGTGTGTATAAACAGAGGTGTGTGTACCTGAGTGGAGGTGTGTGTGTATATAAACAGGTGTGTGTGAGTGGAGGTGTGTGTGTATATAAAGCAGAGGTGCAGTACAGGTGTGTGTACCTGTGGAGGTGTGTGTATATAAAGAGGTCTTGCGGTACAGGTGTGAGTACCTGAGTGGTTTGTGTGTGTATAAGCAGAGGTGGACAGGTGTGTGTACCTGTGGAGGTGTGTGTGTATATAAACAGAGTACAGGTGTGTGTACCTGAGTGGAGGTGTGTGTGTATATAAACAGAGGTGCAGTACAGGTGTGTGTACCTGAGTGGAGGTGTGTGTGTATATAAACAGAGGTGCGGTACAGGTGTGTGTACCTGAGTGGAGGTGTGTGTGTATATAAACAGAGGTGCAGTACAGGTGTGTGTACCTGAGTGGAGGTGTGTGTGTATATAAACAGAGGTGCGGTACAGGTGTGTGTGTGCCTGGTGGAGGTGTGTGTGTATATAAACAGAGGTGCAGTACAGGTGTGTGTGTACCTGAGTGGAGGTGTGTGTATATAAACAGAGGTGCTTGTACAGGTGTGTGTGAGTGGTGGAGTACCTGTGTGTGTATATAAACAGAGGTGTGTGTATCTGAGGGAGGGGTGTGTGTATATAAACAGAGGTGCAGTACAGGTGTGTGTGAGTGGAGGTGTGTGTGTGTATATAAACAGAGGTGTGGTACAGGTGTGTGTACCAGAGGTGCAGTACAGGTGTGTGTGTGGAGGTGTGTGTGTATATAAACAGAGGTGTGCAGTACAGGTGTGTGTACCTGAGTGGGTGTGTGTATATAAACAGAGGTGCAGTACAGGTGTGTGTAGTGGAGGGGTGTGTGTATATAAACAGAGGTGCGGTGTGTGTACCTGAGGTGTGTGTGTATGTAAACAGAGGTGCAGTACAGGTGGGTGTACCTGGTGGAGGTGTGTGTGTATATAAACAGAGGTGTGGTCCAGAGGTGTGTGTGGAGTGTGTGTGTATATAAACAGAGGTGTGTGTGTGAGGTGGACAGGTGTGTGGTGTGTGTACCTGAGTGGAGGTGTGTGTGTATATAAACAGAGGTGCGGTACAGGTGTGTGTACCTGAGTGGAGGTGTGTGTGTATATAAACAGAGGTGCGGTACAGGTGTGTGTACCTGAGTGGAGGTGTGTGTGTATATAAACAGAGGTGCGGTACAGGTGTGTGTACCTGAGTGGAGGTGTGTGTGTATATAAACAGAGGTGCGGTACAGGTGTGTGTACCTGAGTGGAGATGCGTCCGCAGCGCTGCAGCTCGCTGCCGTTGCTCAGGGGGACGGTGGTGGCGATGGCGGGAGGGGGGCTGGTCTTCAGGCTGTTGCAGGTGCAGATGAGCTGGGACAGGGTCTGCAGGGTCGCCATGCGAAGCTTCACAAACTCACACTGAAACGCCAGCGGACTGAGAGGCGTGCTCGCCGCCTGAGAGAGGGAGAGAGAGAGAGGAGCGTGCCCGCACGCGCACACGTGTATGCAAGCACGCACGCACGCATGCAGCGATTTAACACATAACCCAAACCTCATAACCCTAACCAAACATCCGTACTACAATGGCCGAAACAACAGGAAAACATGCACTCAAATGGTTTCCTAATGCTGAATTTTGAAGCTTATAAGCCAGTTGTCCCCGTGAATAGCCTATAAACCCATAACATTATTCCTACAATTTACCCTTAATCTAAACTCTCTTTGCTGAGCTAACAAACAGCATAGACTATTCCGATCTAGAGGCTCTTGGTGCTCCAGTGAGTTAGCGGTACAGGCTATAAACATGGGGCTGCCTGTCAGCAGTTAGCACGGTACTCCCAGCTAGCGACTAGGATAGTACTGCCCGTTGGCAGCTAGCATGCTACTGCCTGTTGGTGGCTAGCATGGTACTGCCCAATAGCCGCTAGTATAGTACTGCCTGTTAGCGGCTAGCATGGTGCTGCCCATTAGCGGCTAGCAAGGCATGGAATTCCTACATAAAGAGTTGCGACATGAATGTTCCAGAATATTTGGTCATAAAATCATTTTGTCTCCATTGCGTTATCGGCACTGCGAATGAGATTTTCATTTTTCTGTTTTTGCTTTTCTCATGTTTGAACATTTTCCCCTAGCCTGGCTCCGCCAGCCTTCGTACTTCCGCTTAATTTCATTTCGCTTCAGTACTCAGTCTGGTCACTGGGAGCTCAGCCCCGTTTACATCGGCAGAAAGTCCGCCGGACTAACCAACGAACAGAAGGCGTGGCCGAGAGCCATGATGTAGCAGCTGCGCCGAGTTTGAAATTGTAGTCTCCGAAATCAACAATGGCTACGGACATAGATACACGGGAGGCCATTAGCTCTGTCGTGGAGAAAATCCCGGGTATCAGTGACTTATAGCCACAACAAGATGAATGTTTGGTTAGTTTTTTTGAATGGAAATGATGTTGTAGCGCTACTCCCTACAGATTGTCATATCTACTTAATAGCCATCATGAAATAGGCACCCTGTTCATCTCTGTGAGAGACAGCCAAACCACCTAAGCTAGCTTGTAGCTTCTAGTGTTACATTGCCCGCAAATTTCACAAAATTTAAGTTAGCAGCGAACTTTTTAAAAGCCGTGTTTTTGTTCGTGTCACAAGACCTATTCGCTGTCTCAGTGTTATGTTGTCATTATCCATGAATGAAATGGCTGCTTAGAGCCAAACTGTGTTGCTATAAAGTTAGATAGCGAGCTGGGTATGATGTTACCGCAAGTGTGGTTAACGGTTCAGTTTTCGTGTCAACGCAGATTTTGTCCTGATGTAAATAATGCGTTATTCTCGCCGATTTTGCCATTGGTTTCGGGTCTCTTACGATTTTTTTTTAACAGCAGCAGTATCTGCAGGAAAAACGATAGCTCAACAGTTCATTTCTTCTAAGGAGAACAGAAAGAGCACCTTTGGTTCTTTTAAGTGAATGAGTGAAGGCTAAAATTTGGTAGATGGGCATATATATGGGTACAGTATTAACTTTAAAGCTATAGTGCATAACTTCTGTCGCCCCCTAGAGGAATTCTGCGTTATTACAACAATACAGCGGCACTTCCATATGCCCTGGTGTACCCCGCCGCCCCACTCCCACCGCTACCCCTCCGCAACCGTGCTACGCGATTCCACAACATTTTTATTCTGCTTGAGGGAGGACAGCTGGTGAAAAACAAAGATTGACTCTTCGGAAGCGGTAATTATTGTCTGATTTTTTTCTGCCACAGAAATGAAAAATAGAATGTTTGGTTAGCCGATTACAACAGGAGATAAGGTGCCTACTAATTTGTAGCTGACAGGTTAATGGATGGAAAGACCCAGTGGTAGTCAGCAGAAGTTATTTGTCGTCCGTCGGTCTCCAGTAGCTGCTCGTTGAGCGGTTTTTGCAGCTATTCACGCAGCGTTAACACGCGCTGTAAACCGCGAATGTGTAGCCAGACCCTAACACTCGCTGCACACCGTGTACTGCTCGCTACAGTACACAGAGTAACACTCGCTGCACACCGTGTACTGCTCGCTACAGTACACAGAGTAACACTCGCTGCACACCGTGTACTGCTCGCTACGGTACACAGAGTAACACTCGCTACACACCGTGTACTGCTCGCTACAGTACACAGAGTAACACTAGCTGCACAATCCGTGATACTGCTCGCCACAGTACACAGAGTAACACTACGCTGCACACCGTGTACTGCTCGCTGCCCGATACACAGAGTAACACTACTACACACGCGCACTGCTCGCTACAGTACACAGAGTAACACTAGCTGCACACCGCGGTACTGCTCGCTTCAGTACACAGAGTAACACTAGCTGCACACCGTGTACTGCTCGCTACGGCACACAGAGTAACACTCGCTGCACACCGTGTACTGCTCGCCACGGCACACAGAGTAACACTAGCTGCACAATCGTACTGCTCGCCACGGTACACAGAGTAACACTAGCTGCACAATCGTACTGCTCGCCACGGCACACAGAGTAACACTCGCTGCACAATCGCGTACTGCTCGCTACGGTACACAGAGTAACACTAGCTGCACACCGCGTACTGCTCGCTACGGTACACAGAGTAACACTCACTACACACCGTGTACTGCTCGCTACGGTACACAGAGTAACACTAGCTGCACAACGTGTACTGCTCGCCACGGCACACAGAGTAACACTCGCTGCACAATCGTGGCACTGCTCGCCACGGCACACAGAGTAACACCTAGCTGCACACCGTACTGCTCGCCACGGTACACAGAGTAACACTAGCTGCACACCGCCTGCACTGCTCGCCACGGCACACAGAGTAACACTCGCTGCACAATCGCACTGCTCGCCACGGCACACAGAGTAACACTAGCTGCACACGCGGTACTGCTCGCCACGGATACACAGAGTAACACTAGCTGCACACCGCCGCACTGCTCGCCACGGTACACAGAGTAACACTAGCTACACACCGCGTACTGCTCGCCACGGGTACACAGAGTAACACTAGCTGCACACCGTGTACTGCTCGCCACGGTACACAGAGTAACACTAGGTTGCACAATCGTGCACTGCTCGCCACGGTACACAGAGTAACACTAGCTGCACACCGTACTGCTGCTCACGGTACACAGAGTAACACTGCTGCACACCGTGGTACTGCTCGCAACGACACAGAGTAACACTTGCTGCACACGTGTACTGCTCGCCACGGCACACAGAGTAACACTAGCTGCACACCGCGGTACTGCTCGCCACGGCACACAGAGTAACACTGCTGCACAATCGTGGTACTGCTCGCCACGGCACACAGAGTAACACTGCTGCACACCGTACTGCTCGCCACGGCACACAGAGTAACACCGCTGCACAATCGCGGTACTGCTCGCCACGGCACACAGAGTAACACTGCTGCACACCGGTACTGCTCCCACGGTACACAGAGTAACACTGCTGCACACCGTGTACTGCTCGCCACGGTACACAGAGTAACACTCGCTACACACCGCGGTACTGCTGCCACGTACACAGAGTAACACTAGCTGCACAACACCTGTGTACCGCTCGCCACGGCACACAGAGTAACACTGCTGCACACCGGGTACTGCACACGGTACACGTAACACTCGTACGTTCCCATGCATAGAGTAACGCCGCTGCACACGTACACAGAGTAACACGCGGCTGCACACCGTACTGCCCGCCACGGCACACAGAGTAACACTGCTGCACACCGCGGGGACTGCTCGCTGCAGTACACAGAGTAACACCGCTGCACACGACTGCTCGCCACACACTGTAACACTGCTGCACAATCGTACCTGCTCGCTACGGCACATAGAGTAACACTAACGCACAACAATCGTGTACTGCTTCGCCACGTACATAGAGTAACACTTGCTGCACTGCACCACGGTACTGCTCGCCACAGTACACAGAGTAACACTGCTGCACACAATCGCGGTACCGCTCGCTACAGTACACAGAGTAACACTCGCTGCACAATCGGTACTGCCTGTGCCACGGCACACAGAGTAACACTCGCTGCACACCGTGTACTGCTGGTACACAGAGTAACACCTGTGCACACCGTGGTACCGCTTCGCCACGGTACACAGAGTAACACTTGCTGCACAATCGGGTACCGCTCGCCACGGCATAGAGTAACACCGCCAAACAATCGTACTGCTCGCCACGGCACACAGAGTAACACTCGCTGCACAATCGCTGCTCGCTACAGCACACAGAGTAACACTCGCTGCATACCGTGTACTGCCCACCACGGCACACAGAGTAACACGCTGCACACGCGTACTGCTGCCACAGTACACAGAGTAACACTCGCTGGCAATAATCGCGGTACTGCTCGCCACGGTACACAGAGTAACACTGCTGCACACAGTGTACTGCTCGCTACAGTACACAGAGTAACACTCACTATACACCGTGGTACTGCTCGCTACAGTACACAGAGTAACACTGCTGCACAATCGTGTACTGCTCGCTACGGTACACAGAGTAACACTCGCTGCACACCGTGTACTGCTCGCTACGGTACACAGAGTAACACTCGCTGCACACCGTGTACTGCTCGCTACGGTACACAGAGTAACACTCGCTGCACACCGTGTACTGCTCGCTACGGTACACAGAGTAACACTAGCTGCACACCGTGTACTGCTTTCGCTCGGTACACCGAGTAACACTCGCTGCACACCGTGTACTGCTCGCTACGGTACACAGAGTAACACTCGCTACACACCGTGTACTGCTCGCTACAGTCTCTCGCTACACAACGTAGCTGCTAACATTACAGTACCTTCATAGCACCATTTCCAAGAAAATAATAAAGCACTGGGTCCAGTAGATGTAACAGTAACACATCCCACTCATAATGTCTTATAAACCAAGTCACTTACTTATCCAACAGCAGCAAGGCAACATCCGTCGCTGCCCTCAGCCCAATCTCTTCCTTCAGGGCTCTCCACCGAGGAAAAGCGACACCGATACAAATCCGTGTTTGTCTTCTCCGTCGGTCACTTTCCTTCTTCGCAAGTATTCCTTCAGCCGAACGACCAGGCTTTCTCTTTGTGGTAGGACCCACCTCTGAAGCGCGTCTCGACCGCTTCCTCGGGTTCTCCGCCATGTTGCTTTCTGTTTCTAGGAGCGCTCTGCCTCTTACTAGGAGACTCTACGCTCTTCCTCCCCCTCCCTTCTTGTCATGTGTAAAATGTGTCATTTCCTGTGTGCCAGCGAGCACGGGAATGTCGCCGGTCGACACGAAATACAAAACAACAAATACTGAAAAATACCGTGAGATGTTAGAGGAGCCGATTGGCTTAATCAGCATTGTGTCGTCTCCTCTAGTAGTGGCTTGAGTGAAACGGAAATTTACGGACATGTAGAAGTTACGCACTATAGCTGTAATGTACTGATCAGTTTGTTTTCGCTGCATTCCTGGTATGAAGGACTGTGTTTACAGCAGAAGTACTAGGCAGCTGACCCGGCGCATAACATACGTCATTGCCAAACGTTAGTGATTAGTTTACGGGTACACCAATGATTTTAAAACTTCAGACAAGCGCCCACCCACCAGGAAGTAAACACTCGTCAATGACGAGTGGCCAGACTCTTTGTACGAAGCAAAGCGAAGTAGCAGAGTCTGGTTTTACCACGCTAATTTTCCCCTGCCATGTTTGTCAAAACCATGGCATTGTTTTTTTACCCCGTAATCAAATATGTTTCCACTCTGAGAAAAGAACAAAAAAATTCAAAGATCTCGATTGCGCGAAACGGCTTGGTTTTGTGCAATAGAAACAAAATGGCTCCCATTTTTGAGTTTTCGCAACTCTATCTGGGTACAGTAGCAAGGTACTACCAGTTAGGGTCTAGAACAGTACTGTCCCTAAGCAGCTACCATGGTAATATCCATTAAAAGCTAGCAGGTTATGACCCATTATCAGCTAGCATGGCACTGCCCTTTAGCAGTTAGCGTGGTACTGCCCATTAGCAGTTAGCGTGGTACTGCCCATTAGCAGTTAGCGTGGTACTGCCCTTTAGCAGTTAGCGTGGTACTGCCCTTTAGCAGTTAGCGTGGTACTGCCCTTTAGCAGTTAGCGTGGTACTGCCCTTTCGCAGTTAGCGTGGTACTGCCCTTTAGCAGTTAGTGTGGTACTGCCCTTTAGCAGTTAGCGTGGTTATGCCCATGAAAAGCTAGCACGGTAATGCCATAAGCAGTTAGCGTGATACTGCCCTTTAACGCTCAGCATGGTACTCACTGGTAGCAGAGCGCAGGGGGTGTACTGACCGTTAGTGAGGCAATGCCCTTCTGATAGGCTCTCAGGGCCTCAGCGATGGCGGTGATGGCGCCGCTATAGTCGCCGTCCTGCAGCTGGCTGAGGCAGTGCTCGGCCAGGGAAAACTCCTGCAGGCCGCTCAGCCAGAAGTAGAAGTGCTCAGACGCCACACGCGTGCGCAACGACTGATACAGCTCACTGCACAGCTCGTGGCAGCCCTGAGAGGGAGAGAATACCGTCAGTACACGCACACACGCACCGAGTGTATGCACACATGCAAACACAGGCAGTCGCTGTGAGAATATACACACACTCACAGCCACTGTGAATATACACACACACACACTTACAATTGCAACTGGATGCAGAACTCATGGCAGCCAAGAGAGAGAGATAACACACACAAAAACATGAATATGCACGCGGGTGCACACACACACACACACACACACACACACACACACACACACACACACACACACACACCATTCGCGAGGCTTGGCGGGCGATGCGGTACACAGTCCAGCCGTTGGCCACCTCCTCCAGCTGCTGTTTGATAACGGTCTTCACCTCGGCGGAGAGACGAGCCTGACTGGCCACAAACACCACAGTCGCCAAAGACACCTGCCCACAGGAACACACAAGAGAGACTCAGATATATCTGAGGCACTGCACTGCAGCGTATTTGGTTTCGGTACGCTACGTTGCAGTGAGTTACGCTGCAGTGCGATGTTCAGCACATTACACTGACATGCACCATCTTTCAGTACGTTCAGTGTGCTATGTTTCAGTGCGTAATGCTGCAGTGCGCTATGTTTCAGTGCGTAACGCTGCAGTGCGCTATGTTTTAGTGCGTTCAGTGCGCTATGTTTCAGTGCGTTACGCTGCACTGCGCTATGTTTCAGTGCGTTCAGTGCGCCATGTTTCAGTGCGTAACGCGGCAGTGCGCTATGTTTCAGTGCGTTACGCTGCAGTGCGCTATGTTTCAGTGCGTAACGCTGCAGTGCGCTATGTTTCAGTGCGTTCAGTGTGCTATGTTTCAGTCGTTCAGTGCGCTATGTTTCGGTGTGTGCGCTATGTTTCAGTGCGTTCAGTGCGCAATGTTTCAGTGCGTAACGCTGCAGTGCGCTATGTTTCAGTGCGTAACGCGGCAGTGCGCTATGTTTCAGTGCGTAACGCTGCAGTGCGCTATGTTTCAGGGTGTTACGCTGCAGTGCGCTATGTTTCAGTGCGTAACGCTGCAGTGCGCTATGTTTCAGTGCGTAACGCTGCAGTGCGCTGTTTCAGTGTGTAACGCTGCAGTGCGCTATGTTTCAGTGTGTAACGCTGCAGTGCGCTATGTTTCAGGGCGTTCAGTGCGCTATGTTTCAGTGCGTAACGCTGCATTGCGCTATGTTTCAGTGCGTAACGCTGCAGTGCGCTATGTTTCAGTGCGTAACGCTGCAGTGCGCTATGTTTCAGCGCGTTACGCTGCAATGCGCCATGTTTCAGGGCGTTACGCTGCAGTGCGCTATGTTTCAGTGCATTACACCGCAATGCACCATGTTTCAGTGCGTTATGCTGCAGTGCGCCATGTTTCAGGGCGTTACGCTGCAGTGCATCTCTCTCACCAGGAGCTCCTGCTGTCTGTCAGAGGCGGATCGCCCTGCGACACGGTACAGCTCCATCAGATCTCCCAGCATGCCCTGCCCCAGCACAGGCATCTCCATGGCGATAGCGGCGAGGGCGTGGCACATGAGCAGACGGGCGGGGTTTCGCGCAGCGTGGAGCTGGGACAACAGGAAGTCCACTGCTGCTGGGCTCAGGTGAGGCCGACTGCGTAACAACCGCACCAGTGATGTCAGCGCCGTCTGGGGGCAGAGGTCAGAGTGCTCAGCATAACCCAGCTTCCTGTTCCACACACACACATCTCAACTCTCCCAACACAGACAAAGAGACACCTCACCGCTCCCAACACAGACACACCTCAGGCCTCAACTCTCCAAAGACACACACCTTAACTCTTCCACCGCACACACACCTCAGGCCTCAACTCTCCAAAGACACACACCCTAACTCTCCCAACGCACACACACCTCAGGCCTCAACTCTCCAAAGACACACACCTTAACTCTCCCACTGCACACACACCTCAGGCCTCAACTCTCCAAAGACACACACCTTAACTCTCCCAACAAAACACACACACGTCAAACTCCCACATGCCTCTCTCAAGATCCACAACACATGCCACAGCAAAGTCAAATCTAATGCAGATGATCTTCACGCCTCACTTAAACAGATCAGAAATCATTTCACCAGGTGCACAGCCAATTATCCATCACAAGCCATTTCCAAATCTGTTTTTTGCTGACATCATACGGAGAGAGATAAAAAGCGCAGATCAGCTGCCCCCGTCCAGTAAACACAGTAAATCAGTTCTTTCATTATTATGGCTGGTCTCTCCCCCTTATGATGTCACAGAGAACAGACCTTCAAACGGCTTGTAATGGCTAATTGGCAGCGCATCCGGTGACATGATAGGCGACCTTTAACACACAATCACAACACGATTCACTCAAACCTCTGGGAAACCATCAGCTAACATGTCACAGTCTCTCTCGCGGACAGGCAATACACAGGTGACTCCGTACGGGGGACGGATCTTAGGTGCTGTGCGCGAGCCAATCAATCGGTACCTTCAGCGTCGCCTGGGCGCTGGGGCTGTCGTCCTGGCAACACATGATGAGCAGTGACTCCACCCCCAGAACAGTGTCCTGTTCAAGTGGCAGCAACTCTGGGGAGAGAGGCCGGGGGGCAGAACCAGTGCAACTGTAAACAAGCTGAATAAACCAAGCGGACACAACACTGCGCACGTCAGATCACTGGCAGAAAAATATGAGACGTCAGATTTTGCCCATAGTCGACTAATCGTCAAATCTTTTTTTTTTAAATAAATGAATACATATTTTGCATCACAGCACTTGACTCATCAAGCTCCTAAAATGGCAATTCTCTATGTCAGTTTCATTATTTACCATTTCATCTTGATAAAAACTTACCCTGATCTTAGTTTATTTTATTTTTAATTTTATGTTGTCAAACGTAACATGCTCTGTCTCGGCTCACTCGCCTCTCCTAACTGTGAGATTGCTCTTAGGGTCTTATTAACGATATCAATAATTGACATCAGGGTAGCGAAGCTTTTCAAAGTTAAAATTAATTTAAAACCATTTTCGGACCCAGGGCCGGCGCTTACCTTGAAAATTCGGAGGCAAAGATCCTTCCCTTTATTGACTACAACTAGTCCTGGCTAGTTCTAGATGGTTTTCCCTTATTAACACGTTTTCCAATTCAAGAATAATCAAGTGGCAATTGAAGACACGGCTTCTCTCCCCCATGCGATCTAACAGCGACAAAATAATGGGCTACATTCAGTATAGAAAAATAATTTAATTATAATTAGGTCTATGCACTGGCACTCAGCAACGGTAATTTTTTTTCCAGCGAGTGCGGCATTCCAGAACTCTTTTGCGAATGAAGGTAATTTTGGCGACAAGTACGCACACCTGTTTTTGCAGCACGGTCACGCAACTTGCTGTAAAAAATAGACAGCTGTCCGATTGGAAAATGTAAACGGACGAAACCACGTATACTTGTCTCGCTGGAACGAAGTTACATCGCTGAGTACCAGTTCATAGACCTAATTATAGTGAAATTATTTTTCTATACAGAATGTAGCCCATTATTTTGTCGCTGTTAGATCGCATGGGGGAGAGAAGCAATGTCTTCAATTGCCACTTGATTATTCTTAAATTGGAAAACGTGTTAATAAAGGAAAACCATCTAGAAAGGACTAATTGTTGCCAACAAAGGGATGGATATTTGCCCCCAATTTTTCAGGTCTAGGACTGGCCCTGTTAGAACCTCCATGTCGCAGGAGAGACTATGCGGGCTCGCCCTTCTGTCTATCAAAAAAGACTTTGCATCCAGGTTGGTTTATAAGGATTTAATTGCTGAATTTGCGGCCCAGAAGGCATGGAAAGTGACCATCACCTAATCAATGAATGGTGAGCGGGAATCTGATGTTTTAAAGTTATACTGCAGCAGAGCGTTAGTGACTGACCAGTATGAGAAAATATACTGCATCGTAATCAAATGTTAAACTGTCGCGGGTGTCAGCGGATACTACGCCTTTGTTAATCTGAGATTTTTCCATAGAAATGAGTCAAAATAAGCGATTGTCACCAGTGAGTGTGAGCCATTAGGTATTAGTGTTTGTTGAATTGTAATTAAGTGGCGACTGTCATACTTCAACATGCCAATATAAAGTGACAGCTGAGCTGATTTGATGATAAAAGCCAATCGTTGTGTAGTTGATTTTTTTCCTTTGAAGGGTTATGATATCCAAAAAAATCATAGTTGAAATTATTGCCACAATAATGCTGTTTTAGTCTAAAAATGCATGTCATTCCACCGGTATAACTAGAACAGCTATGCGCTTGCAGCCTGACATGATTAACGTGCGTGTATGTGAGCAGGGCCTCGCGCATAAAGTCGGCACAGGGCCTCACACCCCCCCTGCGACGGCACTGACTGCAATGGGCGATTTAATGTTGCATAGTTAAGTATAGGTCTACTGTTTAAACACACACGTCATTTTCAATTCTTTAGTAACAGAGATTAAGCTGATTTTGTATCAAAATAGGCTATATATAATGAAAACAAAGACATTCTACGTAAAGATTTATGCTCAGCAGCCTGGGCACCCCCATGTAGTCAGAATGGTACGATCTTGGTCACATAACATTTTCTGACTATTCGACTACGAGGTTGATTGTCGAATCAGACTCCTCCAAAACAGAATTGTCGAATAGTCGATTATTCCAGCTCACCCCTAGTCAACTGAGGTTTGAACCATAAGACTGAAGCCCAGTAATTCACTTCGTTTTATACCCTCAGAGCGCTAGATAAATTTTCAAGGAATTAAAAATGTAGTTATCCTGAGCTGTTGAAAACCTATCACGTGGCAACTTGTTTAAAAGAGCTCCCCTGCGGGAGCAGCTCCCCTAACCCTAACCCTCCCCTGCGGGAGCTCTTTTAAACAAGTTGCCACATGATAGGTTTTCAACAGCATCTGATTTAGATATCTTACATTATAGCGCTGAAAGGGTTAACCCTCAGAGCGCTAAATGCAGCTGCTGCTGCTCAGAGATGTGAGATAGCAAAATCAAAGCTGGTGAAAACCTATCTCACATCTCTGAGCAGCAGCAGCTGCATTTAGCGCTCTGAGGGTTAACCCTTTCAGCTATAATGTAAGATATCTAAATCAGATGCTGTTGAAAATCTATCATGTGGCAACTTGTTTCTTGTTTAAAAGAGCTCCCAAGCTGATGGGTTTTCAATAGCACAAGATAATTGAATTCGTATTTTCTAAAAATTCATTTCAGCGCTCTAAGGGTAAAATTACATTTTTATCGTTTTTTTTTATTTTATTTTACAGAAGACGGTCACCAAGACGCTTCACAGGGAAGCTAAATAGTGGAAAACAGGCCTGAGCTCTGAAACAGTGGAGGTGTGTACAGCGTGTGAATCTCGGGTGTATCTCAGATCTCACAGGTACAGTGAGGTCAGCTGATGTGGTTCGGGCAAGCATGACCTCTCCTGTGATCTGGAAAAACCTAGTGCTTGTGTCACTTTCGGTGGAAACTGAGTTTGACCCTCATTTACTGTAATTTAGAGCAATGAAAATCTTCAAACACTTGCTATTTGTGTTATTTGAACTGTCAAATCAAGTTTTTATCATTTTTTTCTTTAAGGAAAAGTCCAAAATCTAAAGGTTTTTGTTCAATTATGAGACCCTTGCCACTGATAAACTCGCTAGGTTTTTCCAGATGACAGGAGACCTGCGGGTAAGGCATGGTGCATTGTGGGGAAAAATATATGTGCCCACCTTTCTCCGGACAGGAGATGGCGATGTTGGACAGCACAGTCACCCCGTGGGCTGCCACTGCCAGGTTGCTATGGTAACAGCTCTCCTGCGCCAGCCGCACCAGGTCCGTGGGCCGAGATCCGGCTGCAGAAAACATTCCAGAACTGGGTCAGAATCTGGCCAAACAATACGTAAACACAGAATAATACAGATCAGGCTACATTACACTGATACCACGAGCGGTACAGGCTCAGAGCAACTGACGCATGAATCCCACAGTGCCCCCTGCAGGCGGAGACTGGCGCAGCGCTGCCTGTGTGACCCCGCTTCTGTCTCTCTCATTCTCCCGCATGAAGAGCTCATTACAGGGGTACCCCGGGGGCACAGCCCTCTAATCGCGCACCACAGAAGGCTGAGTCCGTCCCGCGGCGGCCCCGGTTCGATTCCGGCTCGGGCCTGTTTGCCGCACGTCATCCCCGTTCTTGCCCCACCTTTCCTGTCCCTCTCTACTGAATGCTGTCCAATAAAGGGAAAACCCCAAAACATATTCTTTAAAAAAAAAAAGTTTCTTACAGATAAACAGAAAGGCCAAAATGCATGTGTATGGCCTCGTTTGAAAGGCAACATACTCTAGTTTTTGGAAATGAGCTCATTTAGTATGAGGCAAAAACACAAGGTACGCTGCATCAGCGCAACCATGAATGACCTTTCCTGTTCTGCTGGGTTCAATATGATGAAAAGGACATTTGAAAAGGACACAGTTTGCAACAGTGACTGAGGCCAATATAAAAAACAATTTCAGTTTACAAAAATCCCCCTTAACTGGCCAAAGGTATTAAGATGTATCTGCAGAACTATATTGATTATTTTTAAGTGCAGCTATTATTCTTTTTCTTTTCTTTAATGTCTGTGTGTATCATAGTTTTTTGTGCATGTTAAAGGTCTGCATGTGAAAATAACCCAAAGTCACCAGCAGAGGGAGTTCTCTCTCCCACACACTCTCTCCCACACACCACACTGCTCCAGACGTGCTGGAAACGCCTCGATAGCATTTCAACATTTTCTCCTTCGACTGGTTACATCACCAAGTGAATTTCGATATTCGATAATCGATATTTTGTGTGTAAATACAGACAGTCAGAAGCGAGGGAATGAAAAACACAACCTCTCGCCCGTCTTATTTTCCTGCTGCTCAGAGAGAAAAATAATCTGCCCACAATCTCCAAACATAGAGCTGTAATCCATTTATGATGAGGGGTGCGACACTTCCGACTCGCGCGTGAAGCGGGAGACCAATCACAGCACACTGCACTTTTAGGGGGGGCGGCACGAGCTCAAACATATCGTCTCAGACAGAGGTGCCGCAGAAATAGCCAGTATAAAAAAATCTTAAGTGTTTTTTTGAACATTGAAGCATGTAAACTTATTCTAGTCGACCCCAAGAATACAGAAATGACCATAAAAAGAAGTGTAACAAGTGCACTTTAAAGTAAAGCGCGTGTACATGTGAGCGCAAGTATAATGTGTGTATGGCTGTTACCTGCTGTACTGGAGCTGAAGTACTGTTTGATGGCGATGGATGCAGACAGTGTGGAGAGGACTGAGAGCATGCCCAGCTTCAGACTGTCATACGGGATACTGAGCGCGCACTCACACAGCATCTGCGAGGACAGGACACACACACACACACACACACAGATGAGGCTCAGGTGATACAGTACCCGTGTGTTCTCACAGCTCACAGGTGATACAGTATCCGTGTGTTCTCACAGCTCACAGGTGATACAGTACCTGTGTGTTCTCACAGCTCACAGGTGATACAGTACCTGTGTGTTCTCACAGCTCACAGGTGATACAGTACCTGTGTGTTCTCACAGCTCACAGGTGATACAGTACCTGTGTGTTCTCACAGCTCACAGGTGATACAGTACCTGTGTGTTCTCACAGCTCACAGGTGATACAGTACCTGTGTGTTCTCACAGCTCACAGGTGATACAGTACCTGTGTGTTCTCACAGCTCCACAGGTGAGGTGATTTCTTGGCCAGCAGTTTCAAGTCCTGGATGGAGAGTCTCTTCACTGCACGCCGAGGGTCCTCCTTTAGATATTTCAGCAGCAGCTGGATCTGTGCACACACGCACACACACGCACACATGTGTGAAAGACACACACAGATAGACAGCGTAGATAATAATCAATAATCAATAATCAATAATCTGAGTACAAAATTAAAACTTTCAAGTATAAAATAAAGAGAGCGAAGAAAAACAATGGGAGGGACGAGGTGCAGTACCTGTTGGAGGATGTGCATGAGGGACGAGGTGCAGTACCCTTAAGGGGATGTGTATGAGGGACGAGTGCTGTACGTGCTGGGGGATGTGCATGAGGGACGAGGTGCAGTACCTGTCGGGGGATGTGCATGAGGGACGAGGTGCAGTACCTGTTGGGGGATGTGCATGAGGGACGAGGTGCTGTACGTGTTGGGGGATGTGCATGAGGGACGAGGTGCAGTACCTGTTGGGGGATGTGCATGAGGGACGAGGTGGTGTACGTGTTGGGGGATGTGCATGAGGGATGAGGTGCTGTACCTGTTGGGGGATGTGTATGAGGGACGAGGTGCTGTACGTGTTGGGGGATGTGCATGAGGGACGAGGTGCAGTACCTGTTGGGGGATGTGCATGAGGGACGAGGTGCCGTACCTGTTAGGGGATGTGCATGAGGGACGAGGTGCTGTACGTGTTGGGGATGTGCATGAGGGACGAGGTGCTGTACGTGTTGGGGGATGTGCATGAGGGACGAGGTGCTGTACGTGTTGGGGGATGTGTATGAGGGACGAGGTGCAGTACCCGTTAGGGGATGTGCATGAGGGACGAGGTGAAGTACCCGTTAGGGGACGTGCATGAGGGACGAGGTGCAGTACCTGTTAGGGGATGTGCATGAGGGACGAGGTGCAGTACCCGTTGGGGGATGTGCAGGAGGGACGAGGTGCAGTACCCGTTGGGGAATGTGCAGGAGGGACGAGGTGCAGTACCCGCTAGGGGAATGTGCAGGAGGGACGAGGTGCAGTACCCGCTAGGGAATGTGCAGGAGGGACGAGGTGCAGTACCCGTTAGGGGAATGTGCAGGAGGGACGAGGTGCAGTACCCGTTGGGGAATGTGCAGGAGGGACGAGGTGCAGTACCCGTTAGGGAATGTGCAGGAGGGACGAGGTGCAGTACCCGCTAGGGAATGTGCAGGAGGGACGAGGTGCAGTACCCGTTAGGGAATGTGCATGAGGGACAAGGTGCAGTACCTGTTGGGGGATGTGTATGAGGGACGAGGTGCAGTACCTGTTGGGGGATGTGTATGAGGGACGAGGTGAAGTACCTGTTGGGGGATGTGTATGAGGGATGAGGTGCAGTACCCGTTAGGGAATGTGCAGGAGGGACGAGGTGCAGTACCCGTTAGGGAATGTGCAGGAGGGACGAGGTGCTGTACCTGTTGGGGGATGTGTATGAGGGACGAGGTGCAGTACCCGTTAGAGGATGTGTATAAGGGATGAGGTTCTGTACGTGTTGGGGGATGTGTATGAGGGATGAGCTGCTGTACGTGTTGGGGGATGTGTATGAGGGACGAGGTGCAGTACCCATTAGGGGATGTGCATGAGAGACGAGGTGCAGTACCCGTCAGAGGATGTGCATGAGGGACAAGGTGCAGTACCTGTTGGGGGATGTGTATGAGGGACGAGGTGCAGTACCTGTTGGGGGATGTGTATGAGGGACGAGGTGAAGTACCTGTTGGGGGATGTGTATGAGGGATGAGGTGCAGTACCCATTAGGGGATGTGTATGAGGGACGAGATGCAGTACCTGTTAGGGGATGTGTACGAGGGACGAGGTGCAGTACCTGTTGGGGGATGTGTATGAGGGACAAGGTGCAGTACCTGTTAGGGGATGTGTATGAGGGATGAGGTGCAGTACCCATTAGGGGATGTGTACGAGGGAGGAGGTGCTGTACCTTTGGGGGATGTATATGAGACACAAGGTGCTGTACCTGTTGGGGGATGTGTATGAGGGGCGAGGTGCAGTACCAGTTAGGGGATGTGCATGAGGGACGAGGTGCAGTACCTGTTGGGGGATGTGTATGAGGGACGAAGTGCAGTACCAGTTAGGGGATGTGTATGAAGGACGAGGTGCAGTACCTGTTGGGGGATGTGTATGAAGGACGAGGTGCTGTACGTGCTGGGGGATGTGCATAAGGACAAGGTGCTGTACCTGTTGGGAGATGTGCATGAGGGATGAGGTTCTGTACGTGTTGGGGGATGTGTATGAGGGACGAGGTGCTGTACCTGTTGGGGGATGTGTATGAGGGAGAAGGTGGCCAGCTGAGTAAAGGTGTGCAGGCTGATGATCACCATGGAAGTGGAGGGGTAGGAGGTGAGGAGGTGCTGCAGGAGCTCCCTGCTGCAGGAGGCCAGACCAGCGTCATGGTGCATGTGCTGCAGTGTGGGAATGAGCTTCAGCTTCAGATCCACCGGTGTGTCCAGCCCTGAGGAAAAACTCACCTTCAGCTGCATCCAATCACATTTAACTATTCAGCTTCAGCCACATCCAATCCCATCTAACTATTCAGCTTCAGCCACATCCAATCCCATCTAACCATTCAGCTTCAGCCACATCCAATCCCATCTAACCATTCAGCTTCAGCCACATCCAATCCCATCTAACCATTCAGCTTCAGCCACATCCAATCCCATCAAAACTATTCAGCTTCAGCCACATCCAATCCCATCTACCTATTCAGCTTCCGCCACATCCAATCCCATCTAACCATTCAGCTTCAGCCACATCAATCCATCAAAACTATTCAGCTTCAGCCACATCCAATCCCATCTAAATATTCAGCTTCAGTCACATCCAATTCCATCCACCTATTCAGCTTCAGCCACATCCAATCCCATTTAACTATTCAGCTTCAGCCACATCCAAAAACCATCTAACCATACAGGTTCAGCCACATCCAATCCCATCTAACTATTCAGCTTCAGCCACATCCAATCCCATCTAACTATTCAGCTTCAGCCACATCCAATCCCATCTAACTATTCAGCTTCAGCCACATCCAATCCCATCTACCCATTCAGCTTCAGCCACATCAATCCCATCAAAACTATTCAGCTTCAGCCACATCCAATCCCATCTACCTGTTCAGCTTCAGCCACCCAATCCCATCTAACTATTCAGCTTCCATCTCAACCCATCCAACTATTCAGCCATCAAATTATTCAGCTTCAGCCAAAAATCCCATCACAACTATTCAGCTTCAGCCACATCCAATCCCATCTAACCATTCAGCTTCAGCCACATCAATCCCATCAAATTATTCAGCTTCAGCCATGTCCAATCCCATCACACTACTCAGCTTCAAAGATTCAGCCACTATCTTTTTTCTTTTGAAAATACAGATTAGATATGGCAATTTTGACACGCAGATTTGAACTGTTTCGAACGTGTTCGAAACTTCTGGGTTTTTTACGGGGTTTCTGACTCTGCTTCAAAACTTTTGTTGCGTGACTAGTGACATTTTTCCTGCTCCGCCCTGGCAATGATCCATGTGTTTTGTTTCACTTCAAGACCTTTTAATAGCTGCAGTAAAAGTTTTTGCCACTAGGCTGTGCACTACTGAAATAAATCTGGTTTTGAAACAATTCGGAACATTTCAAAACAGTGGTTGTTTCAAAGGTTTCAAAACTGTTTCAAAGGTTCGAAATTGCCATCTCTAATACAGATTCAGCCACTTCGTGTCTCATTTAAACTCTCAGCTTCCGCCAAATTCCTGCCCATTATAACACTCAACTTCAGTCTCTTACCGTAATATTCAAACACTCAGCTTCAACCCCTTCCTGTCATATTTTAAGACTACGCTTCCACCACTTCCCATACAATTTTAACGTTCAGCTTCAGCCAGATTTGGATCTTATTATGCGCCAACACTTAGCTACACAATCCCCTCACATTTCAGCACTCAGCTTCAGCAACTTCCTGTCTTGTGCACACATTTAGCTTCTGCCACTTCCTGTCTGACATTCTGCCACTTCCCTGTCTTTATGAGGGCCATACCAACTGCGTTTAAGGCCCACAGCCCTGCGTTTAGCCCTGCCCTTTTATGAGGCCCACGGCCCTGTGTTTATGAGACCCCACGGCCCTACCTTTATGAGGCCCACGGCCCCTGCGTTTATGAGACCCACGGCCCCTGCTGCGTTTATGAGACCCACGGCCCTGCGTTTATGAGGCCCACGGCCCCTGCGCCCCCACGGCCCCTGCGTTTATGAGGCCCACGGCCCTGCGTTTATGAGGCCCACGGCCCTGCGTTTATGAGGCCCACGGCCCTGCCTTTATGAGGCCCACGGCCCTGCGTTTATGAGGCCCACGGCCCTGCGTTTATGAGGCCCACGGCCCTGCGTTTATGAGGCCCACGGCCCTGCGTTTATGAGGCCCACGGCCCTGCGTTTATGAGGCCCACGGCCCTGCGTTTATGAGGCCCACGGCCCTGCGTTTATGAGGCCCACGGCCCTGCCTTTATGAGGCCCACGGCCCTGCGTTTATAGGAGGCCCCACGGCCCTGCCTTTATGAGGCCCCCCTGCCTTTATGGCCCACGGCCCCTGCGTTTATAAGGCCCACGGCCCTGCGTTTTATGAGGCCCACGGCCCCTGCGTTTATGGGGCCACGGCCCTGCGTTTATGAGGCCCACGGCCCTGCGGCCCACGGCCCTGCGTTTGGCCCACGGCCCCTGCGTTTATGAGGCCCACGGCCCCTGGGCCCACGGCCCCTTTTATGAGGCCCACGGCCCTGCCTTTATGAGGCCCACCCATTTATGAGGCCCACGGCCCTGCGTTTATGAGACCCACGGCCCTGCGTTTATGAGACCCACGGCCCTGCGTTTATGAGACCCACGGCCCTGCGTTTATGAGACCCACGGCCCTGCGTTTATGAGACCCACGGCCCTGCGTTTATGACCCACGGCCCTCCCACGGCCCCTGCGTTTATGAGGCCCACGGCCCCTGCAGTCTGGCCCACGGCCACCCACGGCCCCTTCCCACTTTATGAGGCCCACGGCCCTGCGTTTATGAGGCCCACGGCCCTGCGTTTATGAGGCCCACGGCCCTGTGTTTATGAGGGCCACAGGTTATGTCTGGGCCCAGTCTGCACCACTTCCTCTCAGGATTTCTCAGCTTCACTGTCGCCACTTACGGTCTGATTCTAATAATGTATATGAAGCAAAATGCCGAAATAATTCAGAAAATGGCAGGCACTGAAGCTTCAGTTGATGAAGCAGCAAGGAAAAGCTCTGAGGGAGAGTTCAGCTCACCTTGAATCATCTCACTTATTTTATTGCAAATTCCAGCAGCAAAATCCCTGGAGAGACAAGAGACAATCAGCAGTCCACAAAGAACAGAAATTACAATAATTTTCCACAGAAAACAAGTTTTAAAAAATGCACTTCACTGAACCATTTTACCAACAGTGAGAACGGTCAGATACACAGAAAAATATTCACACTGAACGTAATAAAGCTGAATAGGAGAACGAGGTTTAAGTGCACCGGACTGAGCCTTTTAAATATTCCATGGTGTGGAATGATAAACCAAAAATAACCAGTCAACGTCATAAAGGTGAATGGAAAACCTACAGCCTGTTGAACCCAAACTGAAAGCAGGTATTTTCTGGAAAGTTCTCCTGAGCAGCGTCTCTTACTTTGACTGGGCGGCGAAGCTTGCCGAAGCGAAGATGGCCGCCTCCACCTCCACGTTGTCGTGGGAGTCCAGGCTCTGTCGGATGCTGTGGTGCGCGCTTTTCCGCTCCGGGATGATTGAGGCCATGCTTCCCAGCATCCTGAACGGCACAGCAGCGGGAATTACAGAGGGCAGCAGAGGAACCCATTCTGCTGTGGTTACATCCACCCAACTGTTCTCAGATCAGTTACGCTATGCAGGATGCACTCAGACTGCCGAGGTGAACCCTCCCAGCGCTGATCTCTGATCACTAGCCTACACACACCAGCAGATCTCTCCCAGTCTGTAGAACTTATGAGAGAAACTCTAGTAAAAACCCAGAAAACCAAAGACGGCAGGCAGTATCAGCGATGGATTCTGGATCTGTCAGGGCAGCCAACACGCGATGGGGGTCCATCTGCCTGGAGAATCTAACTGTCCAAAGGTCTGGGCACTGACTATACCTCCCAAATCTGGAGACAGTGCAGTTCTTCAGAGATCTTTGGCTTGGGTCTCATTGCCTCTAGCTCTGATGTGCCCAACAAGCACAACTACCTGTGCAGTCAGAGACTAACTGAGACAACTGTCCGTTTCCTACAGAAACCAGCATCTCTCAAATACTTAGAAACCAAACACAGCTTAAATGTCCATGTGTGTAGGCTTGGTGGTTTAAATAAACAATATCAAGGACATTAAACTGTATATTACGCGCTGCTGAGACTAAATTTATGATCTTAAGGAGGGCATGAACTGCAAGATATTGTTAACGCCCACAAGGGTTTATGTCTGGTTAAAGTTTATTGTAAGGTTGATGCACAGTAATACTTTGAACATTTAAGATTTAATACTGATATGAATGACAACAAAAACGATATTGTAGCAGAGAGTCAGACAGAATCAAAGAACTGCATATTTTTGGCACCATCTTTGATTTAAAATACCTCCAAATTGCAGGGTAATCTGGCTTTTAGTGACACAGAGTACCAAGTTAATTAATGTAGATGTCCAAAGTGAAACAACTCATCCTCCCTCAGTCAAATTTTAAAAGAAATAAGAGTAGCCCTGCGAGGAGACGACACATTTTACACAAAAATATGGTGGTGGACCTTCCACTAAACACAATAAGCATACCAAGGCTTATACTGTCAGTGGATGCGTGGGTCGGACAGGGGGCAGTACCTGAGCGTGATGGCTCGCGCCACAGGGTCGTTGCTGTGGATGACGGAGAAGATCCTCTTGACGAACTCGTCCACGTTCAGGATCTTCTCCAAGTGTTTCTCGCTTTGCTGCGTCACCTTTAACACACACAGCCGCAGGAAGTTGTTCCTGCGGTGGCAAGAGAACACCTGACGCTGAATGTCTTGTTCATGTTGAGCACAGAATCGAGTCAGAGGGATTCGAATCCCTCCGTGGATGATGCTGCTGTCAGGCAGACTGGACTGGGATCAGCGAGGCAGCAGGGAAGCATGCAGCTCGTGTACTCACGCGCCACGGGGCTGAAATCAAGCTACACTGATTATGCGCAAATCAAACCAAAGCGTTAAAGTACATTTCGGACTACTTAGACACGCAATACATAAATGGTGTGCACAAACGCATGCAACTACTACTCCACTGCCCCGAATTCTCTGACATTACATCCCACACTGCTTTGTTGCCCTTTTACCTGATTTGTTGCACTTGATTTTGTTGCTCTTGATTTCGTGCCCTTGTAATTTTTGTTGCTTTTGATTCTGCTGCCCTTTTAATTTCGTTGCACTTGATTTTGTCGCCCTTTGATCTTGTTGCTCTTGATTTTGTTGCCCTTAGTATATTTTAGTATATAATATCAGTATATTTGGGGTTCACCCAGTGGCTTGGACCTGTAACAACCGAATATGTTCTCTGTCACTCTTAGTGTTAGCACTTGTACTTGTCTCCTAGGAGCTCTGCACTTATGTCCCGATCTTTTGCACTTTTGTACGTCGCTCTGGTTAAGAGCGTCCGCTAAGAACCTGTAATGTAATGTAATGTAATGTAATGCAATGTAGTGCAACTATGCTCGCAAATCCGAGGTACATTCTGCATCTTCAACACCCACCCGAGTCGGAAGATGTCCGCCAACTTCAGAAAAGCGGAGTTGATAAGTATGGGAAAGGGGTACTTCTGGAAGAGTTTCGGGAAAAGCACCACCGCTTCACACTGTTCTCCCAGCTTTCCCGACCGCAGCCCTGCAGTGTGACAACAAAACACATCCGAACAAATTAGCTCCTGAGCAAACAGTTAACACTCCGGAGCGGGTGTAGTACAGGCGGCATAATCGTGGAAGACACAAGACCTCCCCAGCTCTTTAGCACCAGAAGCTAGCAAAACAACTAGCACTAGCGAGTGACTGATTTGAAATTTTCAGCTAATTGTGCGTTGGGATCACTCCGGGATCACACCTTTGTCTAATTCCATGAGAGCGGAATTAGCATCCAATTCTTGCTCCCCATAGCCGGCTTCTGACAAGAACGAGCGCGCTGTGGACAGCGACATGCTTCCCTTCCTTCAAACGTTCGCCAGTCTCGCTGAGAAAATGGGTAGATCGCCGTGTCAATTGAAAATATCAATGAAAAGGAGCCACAACATACTAAACCACCATATTCCCGTCATGCAAAGCGACAGGAAATATATAGAATGGTTACCATTCGGACCAACGAGCGAAAAGTAGAGACACGTTGTTTTTCTCTTCGCATGCACAGCAGTCTTTCTGTAATTGGTCTGTTTTGCCCGGGTTATACGTGTAAACCAATGATAGCGAAGTACGAGTAGCATGTGGTGAGGAAAGCACGTCACTTTCTTCGACGAATCAGAAGGGGCGACGTCAATTTAGCGGGGAGTTCGGTTTTCCTCGTACTGATTGCTTCGCGGGAAAGACATTCATTCATGTACTGATGGAAGAGGATCAGTGCTTTCTGTTCAGAGGCTGATTTTTTTTTTTTTTGGAGAAGTGCATTAATTATATTGTCTGGCTATACTTGCAAATATGCTCTTCCGCTCTATTGTTAATAGGCAGACCACGGGTAAAAGACGAAATGGTGAGCATTATTTTGAAAAATGGTAGCGCTTGTCTTCTGTCTTGAGAGCCTGGGTATCGATGCAGAGATCACTTTCACGCTAACATCTCCAGAGACTAAAATCAAATGAAAATATGTCGCTAAAATTATATGATGGCAAGTTTTAAATTTGACCACGTAAGTCTGGTTTATGATCGTGAGCTAGTATGTGTCCTGTTGCGTAACTGAATTGGTGTAAGTGATCTTGCAAGTCGATGTTAAGGCTAAAAAGCTGTTTTCACACCGGACGCGAAACGAATTTTTCGCACGACTGATCACATTCAAAGTCGATGCAAAGACGCGAATATACGCGAAACGCGTGTATTCGCGTCTCTGCATTCACTTTGAATGTAATCTGTCGCGCGGAAAATTCGTTTCGCGTTCAGTGTGAAAGCGGCTTAACTCGCGAGCTAGCTACCTACCTAGTTAGCTATTTGAGTTTAGGTTTCTGAATGAGTGATTATTCATTCAATGAACGTCGAGGGTCTTTCTAGCCATTTAGAAATGACACAAGAACACTGTCTGAGACAAAGCTGGGTTATTATTATGCTGGTCAGGTTACTGGCCAGTTTTTTTTTTTTTTTTTTTACAGAACTTGCTAAGCTGATGTAATTAAAGCTTTGTCGGAGCCAGTTTTCCTCGTTGGCGACTGTACTGAGCGACCTGAGCTCACACTTAAACCGCTTCTTCCATGATCTGTTTTGAGATGGTGTCCGACTGTAACTTGGGCTTCATGTTTTGCGGGCGATTTTATTGAGACAGATGGTAGAAGGTCTCATATCGCCGCAGTAATGACCCAGTGTCTCTCCTCTCACTCCGGCCCTCCCCAGACCTGTGGCCGAAGCACCCGCTGTCCTCCTTGCTGGACGGGTTTCAGTGCGCCCGGCACGACGAGCACATTTCCAGCGGAAACTGGGGCGTCGCAGTTCCCCCGTTCGGCTGTGCCTTTTCTACAGGTACAGAATACATTTCTATTCCTGAAATGTGGTGCAATGTCTGAATTTTATTATTTTCTGTGCGAGCGTGTTCATTATTTCTTTATCAAGTCCGTTTCCTCCTTTTTAACACAGAAAGCACTTCAGTGATCAGGCCCCTTTTTAGTATTTTGAGCAGTTGTATTTTCGGAAAGCAAATTAATTATTAAAATAAAATGTGGCACTTGTAAACAAAATAATATCCAAAGTTGGGTATACGCTAGTGCATGCCCCTTAACTGTGAAAAATTGATGGCGTCTGTCTTATTCTCCGGAGCTCTGTTAGGTTTGATTTAGTGTGATATGTTTTGGCCCAGTGTTAAGCTGCTTTCACACCGGACGCGAAACGAACTTTTCTCAGGACAGATTACATTCAAAGTGAATGAAAATACGCGAGATGTTCGCTTCTTTGCATTGACTTTGAATGTGATCTGTCTTGCGAAAAATTCGTTTCGCGAACGCATGTTTTGTTGTCCTTTAACTTGACTTGATTGGCTGAATCCGGTGTACAGTGGGGTGAGAGGGACGGTTCCCCGCACCCGCGGCTTTATTCTGGGGGGGACGGAGGCACAGCGAGCGAGGACCGGCAGACTCTTGAAGCGTGGGAGCTTCAGAACAACATTCCTTCATTGGGGCGCCGAAGTTCTTGTTTATAACCCTGCAGTTAGCCTGCTGTTGCTAAGTCTATAGCTGTGGTGTGGATTTCCCGTCAAGTTGCCCTCAGTCATTGGAAAAGCTATCCATGTCAGAGGAGTCATGTATTTGGGCAGAAGCGCCCTTTCAGCTGCCTGTGCGCACAATAGATTTACCATGTTAAAGACCACTCAAGACACCTATTCATTTAATGGGATCCTGGGTATTAAATACCCTTCCAGGTGTCCACTTATTATGCTTTACATTAGCAGCAATTTATTTTGTGAACATGAATTTTGAAGGGGTCCAATACCCCCAGCGTTATAACATTGTATGCATGAGAAACATCCGATTATTAAATTCTGATTTTTAAAAGATGTGTGTATTGTGTTTATGTCTTCAGCTGCGGGGCATCAGAATGTCTTGGCTGTCGCTAACGAGGAGGGAATCGTCAGACTGTACGACACAGAGTCCAGCAGACAGCCCATTCTGATAGGTACCGCTGCCCTGGGGGGGCTGGTTATGGGGCTCCATACTCTGGGGGGGGTCCTGCTATTGGGAAAAATGTCATTTTTCTTGGGTTGTTAAATTGTGCTTTCGGAAAAGCCTGCAAAATTTTGGGGTAATCAGACTATCGGATTATTCATAAATTGTCGCGGAAAATCATGATTTTTCAGTGTTCCGGTGAAGTACTGTTTGGATTGGATTATCCCCTCCTGAGAGATCAGTGTAATTATTTCTGTAATTTGGACTGAAGTAATGCAGTAACACACTTATTGTTTGTTCTCCTGTAGAGTGGTTTGCCCATGATAACGCCATCTTTGATCTGTCCTGGGTGCCAGGCGAGCCCAAACTGGTGAGGGGGCCCCTTTCCTCTGTCGCTGAGTGATGATGTCATGATACCCGACCACACGGTGTGATGTCATTGCTGACCCTGCTCTGTGTGCTGCAGGTGACGGCGTCGGGCGATCAGCTGGCCATGTTGTGGGACGCCCAAGAGGGAGAGGCCCTGGGCATCTTCAAGGGTCACCTGTGCAGCCTCAAATCGGTGGCCTTCGCCCCTCGCCAAACAAGTAAGGCCTTGCAGGGTTAGTGAAGTGCGCTTGTGGGGTTTATACTGATTCTAATGCAGGTTCAGGATGGTTTATCGTAAACTCATTTCTGAGGTGATGATGCTTTTCCTGCGGTGCGAGCTTCGCTTGATTCGTTGCGGTGATCGGATACGCTCAGAACACAACAGTGTTACATCAGAAAGAGGAAAGGCTTGTCTGGTCTCTCATGGCCTGTCCTTCAGCGGAGGTGAAGGTGTACAGAACTGAGACCCGCTGCAGCTGTGGGACGGGCCTCTCGGGAGAGGTGCGGGGGAGGGGTTTGTGGTGGATTTCGGCTGCGCTGTTGGGGTGTAGAGGGTCACTGTCGGCGTGTAGCGCCGAGCTCCTCTCGGCTATGAGCTGAGCTGATCCCCGCAGGATGAAGACGGCCATCATCTCCTCAGGTCTCTTGTGAAATGTACCTGTTGGCCTGTGGCGTTCCTGTGACCTCACTTCCTGTCCTGTCTCTGCAGCTGTTTTCTGCACGGGGGGGCGAGATGGGAACATCATGCTGTGGGACACCAGGTGCTCCACTAAAGGTGAGACGCCCCCCACCCCCCTCCCATCTGGTCATGTGCTGTTAACTCTGAGGGAGGAGCTGGTTGACTGGAGATACACTGGCCCTGCAGTATATTTTCACGCCCGTTAGTCAAAGGGCTGACATTTTGGTTGCGTTATTGTGAGTCAAAAAATGATTGACTGGTGCAATAAGGGCAGTGACTGGCACTCTGCTGCCCAGAGTTTCCCTTCTACTGGTCCCAGTCCAGGGGGACATTGGTGATGTTGGCCCTGCTCCATAATGGGGGGGGTGGGGTCCAAGAGTTGCAAAGTGCCCTGACTGAACAGACCGTTTTGCTTGTTTACATCACTACTTCTGCCAGATATTATGACAACTCTGCACACGGCGGGTTCAGGAAATAATGAGTCGTGTGCTTTTATAAATGGGCATATGGATAGTGGATTGATTTTTGGGTTTGGGTGGGAAGTTTACGGTTCGTTGACTTGTGTGTGTGTGTGTGTGTGTGTGTGTGGTTTGCCTGACACGCACACCTCTCTCCAACAGATGGGTACCACAGGCCGGTAAAGCAGATAACTGGAGCTCATAATAAGACCGACAGACACACACCATCCACAGGCAGGAAGAAGAGGCCACCTCGAGGACTCGCCCCACTGGTGGTACGTGTGACCTTTCACCCCATAAAGGCCAACTTCACCCTTAAAATCAAACCCATTTGGCACCAAATTTTTTCAGCGAAATATAAAGAATTCAGAGGCTGATACGGTCTTATCCCTGGAGTTTAGAGATGGAATAATCGCATCCCGCTAACGAGCTCATCCCGCTTCCTGTGAGTGGATAGCTTTGGGTGCTCTGATTGGTCACCCTGAAGCCCTGCCCCGCCCTCTCTTTCACACACGCGCACACACACACACTCTCACTCTCTATCTCTCTCGGTCTCTCGCAGGACACACAGCAGAGTGTAACGGTGGTGCTGTTCCAGGACGAACACACACTCCTCTCCTCTGGGGCGGTGGACGGGTGAGTTACCCCTGAGGGGCGGGTTGACTGAATTACTCCCCACCTGAGAGCGGAGCAGCAGGGGGCACTGCAGTACTGAAATGGAGCCGATCCGTCCATCCATCTTTCCGTCTGTCCGGATACGCAGGGATGAGTTCTCTCAGAAACTGCTTTACTTGGATGAATTAAATTTTGTGCTTCTATTACTGGTCATGACTTTGATCGAGTTTGAAAACGTGACTCCGCGGTGGTGTGGGATGTTGACGATGTCGTCTTGTTTTGTGTCTGTGCTCTGTGTGAGCGGAGACCGAGTTGCTGCTCACTGGTGAAGATTTCTCTCGATGTTCTGCAGCACCATAAAGATGTGGGACCTGCGTAAGAGCTACACGGCGCTGCACCAGGACCCGACGCCCCTGCTGTCGTACCCGTACCCCGGAACCTGCACCCGCAAACTGGGTACGACCCCCCCATCCCGCGAGGCCCTCCCTCCCTCTCTCATACTCTCCTGCCTTCTCTTAGTCCCTCACCGGGGCCCCCGAATCCGGCTCTCAAATCCTGATCCAGCCCTGGTTTTCTCTGCTTCCTGCTGATTAAGTGAACAGATATTGCCTCTGATTGGCCGGACTGTCTTCACACCTGCCTCCCAGGTAAAGGGAGGGTGGAAAACCAGGAGTTCTCGGCTCTCGAGGACCGTGATTTGGGAAGCCCTAATCGCTCTCGGAAATTGGTGAAGATCTTTAGAAAAAGCAATAGAAAACGGCAAAATTCTCAGACAAACTTCTCCAAACTCCTGCAAACGAGCTGACGGAGTTTATCCCTCTCGCTCCTGTGTGAAACAGTGAATGGTGATGAGTGTTGAGCTGAAACAGAGTGTGATTTTCTCCAGGTTTATGATTTTCTCCATCCCTGTGCTGTCGTTGAAATGGAGATGAAGCTTTGCGTTTATTTTATTTTAATTTCTCCGTGGCAGGATACTCCGGGATGGTTCTGGATTCCACCGGCTCCAACCTCTTTGCCTCCTGCACCGATGACAACATCTACATGTTTAACCTGATGGGCCTGAGGTCCAGTCCAGGTACCATCATCATCAGTTTGTGTGTTTTGTGCTTTTTCTGCTGGTTTTTCAGCTTGTTAATGGCCTGCTGGGGAAAAACTCCTCTCACACTGAGATATACTGACGTCCTGCTGCTCTGGAGCCAGTATTTAACTGAAATGCATTATTATCCCTTAACTAAAGCTGGATTTATGCTTCTGCGTCGAATCGATGCCGTCATTACGCGACAAGAACCCCCACCGCAGAGCCTCTGCGTCGCCTGCCGTGCACCTCGAAAATTTTCTAACTGCGCGTCAAAGCGACGCAGACCGCAAGGGCACTGATTGGTCCGACCCGAGCCTAGTGACGTGTCTGATTCAACATCATTCAGGAAAATGACAATGGTGGCTAGTAGCTACCTAGCGCACAGAAAGCTGACGAACCTAGCTTGATGGTTTACTACTGTCGACTGGCTATCGCTAGTTATGTCGTTTTTTATTTTTATCTGCGGCTATTTGTCGCCTTATGAAAGCGATGTGGTTGCTTATAAAGCTACCGCAAAACTGATAAATGGCCAGTGAAAACAGCTCCCGTGAACTGGCTGCGTTTGTACTTGCGTTAAAGCAGAAAGCAGCAGCCGCGAAATATGTCGAAGGACATTCCAAACGACCGTGAATTGAAAACCCGACTCCCCACTGCCCTTCAGAGATTTCACTACGAAGGGAAGTGACTTCGCAGGGTGTAGGGATTATTACCAAGGATGGTCCATGATTATTACCCTACGGACTGAAATTCAGGCCATAACATAACGTAAACACTCTACCAACGAGTCTCATGTTATTTCACGACTGGTCCTTCGGAAACCTGACGCCACCTAGCGGTTTGGCGGTGAATTGCTTCGCGGCACAGAACGACGCAAACGACCTCAACGCAGAACTTCGAAAAGTCCACGACGGCGTGCCCTTTGCGTGGAGTCGACGCAGAACCATAAATCCAGCTTAAGGCTGACTTCAGCATTGAACTGAAATTGGCCAAATTGCACTGCTGTCGCTGGAACACTTTTGTGCCACTAGGGGGCGCTGTTGTACTTCAGCGATCTTGTCTTGGGCTTTGGGACCATTCTTGAGGAAACTAGTGTTTTGTGGTCTGGAGAAAGTACTGGAACATTATTTATTGATCAGCCGGGGGCTCATGCAGGTGTGTGTGTGTGTGTGTGTGTGTGTTTCTGCTGGTGCAGTGTCTGTGTTCACAGGCTGTAAAAACTCCTCGTTCTACGTGAAGTCCTGCTTGAGTCCTGATGATCAGTTCCTGGTCAGCGGCTCCAGCGATCATCACGCCTACATCTGGAAGGTGAGTCTTCAACAGCCTCAATCTCCCATCATGCTCCCTTCATGCCACGTGCAAACAGCAAGCCATGTTCATCACAACATTATTCACTCGCTCTTCTGTGCGAACAGCCTCATACTTGCTCTCCCTTGTTTAGGTTTTTATGTGAAATGTGCAGACTTTTTGTTGATTTTTGTGAATTTTTTACTATTTTGATTTCTGGGCAATTTATGTTCTTCGAGAAAGTTGTGCTTTAGTTGGTCTTGATCTCATGGTTTATTTGACATGCGGAAAAACAGACACCATTAAGAGCTACAGTCCTTCACGCCAATGACTCGCGTTCATTCCGTCACCCGAGCACCTGCTAACTGTACAGCCTCGGTCAGCCTCCTCTGAATCATGGCTGTGCCTTTGTTTTACCACTAGATGGCGCAAAGGTACCAAAAATGAGTGGAAAATGTTCTCTAGTTTTCCTCCAGGAGAATCTGTGTGTGATCACCTGCTTGTCTCTAATTTGGGCTTTTCCAGGTTTCTGACCCAAAATCCACTCCCATGATGCTCCAGGGCCACAGTCAGGAAGTGACATCGGTGGCTTGGTGCCCCACGGATTTCACCAAGGTAACTACTGTGTGTTTGCACGTGTGTCTGCACGTGTATGCATGTGTGTGTGTGCATGAGTGTGGGTTTGCGTGTTTGCATGTGTATGAGTGTGTGCTCGTGCGTATGTGTGTGTTTTCATGTGTGCATCTGTCTCTGATCTGGGGAAACTCCTGTGCAGATCGCCACCTGCTCTGATGACAACACTGTGCGGATTTGGCGGCTGGATCGCGGTGCGGACGGAATGATGTCATCCCTCGGTCAGGCCAATCTCGTTGGGAGGGCGTGTCCTAAGCCTGCCGCAGAAACCAGCAGAAGTGACCCCAGTAAGTTAAGATTTGGTATAAATAAGTACAGAAAAGTAAAACTAAAGACCTAAATAAATAATACTTATTATTATAGAAAGACCTGAAACCCGTAGTTCTCCGCATGTTTCCCACATTTGCAGGATTATAATAACTCTGGTGAGTGTTACACTGACGCACCCCTCCCCCCACACACAGGCTCCCCGGAGCGCACACCTGCGAAGAGCTCCCCCAGGGAGAGTCTGGGCTCCCTCTCCTCCCCATTGGCTGCTTCATTCGCCCCCAGTGGTGCCGACCTACCGCTGCCCTCCAACACCTCGGCGACTCCACCCCCTGCTGCGGCAAAGTCCCTCCCCACTCCAGGAGCAACCCCGCCCACCATCAAGGCTTGGCTGTCACTCACTTCCAGGTCACCCACTATAGGCTCCGATGATCAAACGGCCACACCCACCAGTCCGTTAATCACGTCCCCTGGTCATATAACCACGCCCCCTCTCAGGAAGCCACTGAGTCCCTGCCCCCAAAGCCCCGCCTCCTCTCCGCCCACTCCCAGCGAGAGGCGAGCCAAGAGGCGGCTGGAAACATGGGAGGGCGGAGCCAAGGGTCGTGAAGGGGATGGATCATGTGATTGGTTATCAGAGATAAACCCTGCCCCTAAGAGGAGGAGGCTGGGCCTAGTTATCTGCAGCCACACCCCTGACTCTGCAGATCGGCATTTTCAGGAAGAGGAGGAGGGCGTGGCTAAAGAGCGGCGGCCGACTGCATCCAATCACGGGGACAAGGAGAACAGGTGCTGCTCTGCGGGCACCGATTGGCTGTCTGCCATTGGCCAGCGACTGAGGCAGGCAGGGCGAAGTTCGAGCACCCCCAGGAGGCCGGAAACCGGTACTGCAGCCTCATCGGTAAGGACTGAACTTTGACCTCTGTGTAAAATTCAGGCTCAGGAAGTGATAATATTCTCCTGTATTTAACTCCATCCAGCTGAATTGGCTTTAATTATATTTATTTGATTATAAGTCATTGGCACAATTCATCTGTCTGGGAGAAGAAATAATTGGTAAAATGTGCTGGCTGAGTTGATTGGTGGAAAAGTCACATGACCTCTGCTTTCTGATCAGTAAATTTTACACCTCTGCCTTCTGATGTTGGCCACTGGTGACGAATCGGCTTCACTCTGTCAGCTCATGCTACACAGCGGATCTTACATGAGTGTGTGTGTGTCATATGAAAGTTATGAGTTGGGTAAATTTTGTGTTTATTGCGAGCTCAACAACCCACCAAACCCAAAATTTACTCATAGTTTCATAACATGATCAAGAGTATAAAATTCTGTTTACCACATAACTGAATTGCTTAATTTAGAAGAAAACGCATGTAATGTCCGGTAGCGCCTTAGCGGTAAATCCCATTATGTGCTGGCATTGAGCTAACTCCATCACACTGCTAACTTACTCAGTCACTGAGGCACAGCCATTTGCATTTTAACTACCAAAAGTTTGTGAATTCAGTCAACTGATTTGCTAGCTAATTATGTCGCTGGTTAACAAACTAATGTTAAATAATAGTTATGAAAAGTAACTGCGTGCTCCCTTGCAAGCTAGCCGAGTAATGTTAACTCCGTATGAGAGCGGCGCTTGGCTTTCTTGTACAGCCGTAAGACATGCCGATTTAACCAAATATTAGCTGCATGACGTGACACAGCTGTTTTTTTAATTCTTTCTCCTGTCCCGCACTCACAGCCAATGAAATTTTTGCAAAAGTGACGTATACTTGGGGTAATATCAAGTATAAGTCATGGGCCGGGCTATGGGAAAAGTACTATAGTTACGTGATAAACTTGGATATTGCTGCTATCTCTTGGATATATGGTACTCTCACAATGTTTTTATTTTCCAGATTTTTTTTTCCTAATTTTCAAAACCAAAAATAACTTTAATTCTGTTTGTTTTTGCTTTTTTTCCCCAGACAATGCGCTCGCCTCTGTCCGTGAAGAAAATCTCCTCTTATTTCCAACGGACAAATCCAGAGTGAAGCACGACCTTCACCGATAAAGGACAATTGGGCCCATGTGACTCGGTTAAGGACTGCTGATTGGGTTTATGCAGTACGGGTGGCCCCACCCACTGAATGGCGTTCTTTAATTTGTTCTGTTGAAATCCCGCCTCATTGGCTGTGGGACACTGTGGAGGTGTGGTGAACTGCTCATCGTTGTGTGATCATTCGGATGGAAGGCAGGAAGAAGCCATTTATCAGTCTGATGTGCTGCTTTCCCGTAAACAATCTTCAGGGCCAATGAGGGCTTCCAGGTTTGTCTAATTTAAATTTGAATTTGAGTGTTTGTAATTTTTTTATATATACATATATCTTTGAATACATATTTTTAGTATCGGGATTCATATCATTGATGGGGAGTATATTTTTAAAATGAAAACATGAGCAAACTAGTCAAAATGGGTTTGGATGGAATGCGGCAGCCATTTTGTAGACCTTGTTTGGTCAGACACCAGTATCTGCAGAGAAACACTGCATCTCAAAATGTCTGCTGAACATCAATCCAGTGAAATGTACCTCCTGTCTGCGGGGTTACGTCTCGCCTGGTCCGAACTGCCCACTGGGAATACCGCCCACGATGAGCACGTAAGGGTCTTTTCAGCCCAAGTGGCGCCACACCAGTGGCGGCTGGTGAACTGGTGATAGGGAGGCTCAAACCCATCCCTTAAAATTAATGATTGGTCACGACCTGTTTTCAATCATTCATTTAAATTACCATTAGAGAATCTCCGAAAACTCAACATTATCAGGTGTGGCCAGTTTTCATGAATAACGCATACCTGTCAACTCTCATGCATTCGGTGTGAGTTTAAGTGGCATATTTACGTTCCTCTGCTGTAGTCAGCAATTATTCAATCAACGTGGAATTGAAGTCCTTGTGCACTGGAGGGGTTGGAAGCAATGAAATTGCATGAAGACGTTTCAAATGATCTTATTTCATTTAAACGATCATGAAACACATGCATTGCTTCCAACCGCTGAGTAAAGGAAAGCGTGAGAAGTCCGGAGTCGTAATCTGTATGCGTTATAGATGAAAACTGGCCGCACCTGATAATGTTGAGTTTTCAGAGTTTCTGTAATGGTAATTTAAATGAATGGTCACAACCTGTTTTCAATCAATCATTAATTTTAAGGGATTGTTTGAGCCTCCCCTGTTGCCGGTTCACGAGCCGCGACTGCACCACACACCACGCCCGGAGTATGGAATCCCAGGCCTAAAAATAAGCCCCCCCACGTCCCCCAATCTTAAAGCAGCTCTTCAGCCAGAAGAATGAAATTAATGCTTCCATTCGAAACCCTGCTCCAGCACTGAGTCCGGCCAGGGCTGTTAATATAATGACTGCAGTGCGAGATTCAGGGCTCTGGTCATTCAGTGACTGATGATGCGTTCGCTGATGTAAATGGGTTCGCTTCAAACCGTCCTATAAGTGTCAGTCTGTATATAGACTACAGGAATCCGTTTTCATTGTTTTGATGCTGACCTACTTGCGCGTACTTTTTTTTTTAAGAAATTATATACTTAAACTCTATGTATAAATGTACATAATCACTCAATTTTTATCATTTGAATTTGTGCAACATTTCTGTGCTTCTTAAAAAGGAAAGTGCGAAAGATTAAATTTGTGTGTTTTTGAAAGTTGAATTATCCTCTTCCTCCTGTGTGCGTGTGTGTGTGTGTGTGTGTGTGTGTGTGTGTGTGTGTGTGTGTGTGTGTGTGTGTGTGTGTGTGTGTGTGTGTGTGTGTGTGTGTGTGTGTGTGTGTGCACGCGTGTGTGTGCGTGTGCATGAGTTTGTTTTTTACACCAATGACACCTGCTCTTACCAGCGCGACATGGGAGAACTTGCTCCTGTTTACTTAATACCGCAAGGAAGGTCTTCACAGGAAATGAGGCCATTAGCTGCTGTATTTTATATTTGATATGTAACGTAACTGAGAAGGAAACGTGAATGTGAACGATGGTCAGATTGTGAACACCTTGCTCGACTTCACTTGCTGCTGTAAATCCCACATGAGATGATGGATACCAGTTAAGTATTAATTAGTTTAACCTGGAGAGTTCTACATGTTCTCAAATGTATATTTTTGATTAAAATAGCATGGTTATAGAAGTCAAATATAAGCCATGTTCCACTTGAATCTAGTATAAAAACATGACGCTTAGGAATTTGCTTTTCATCGATTAAAAGTTAATGTATGTACAACACAAATAATGCAATACATTGGTAATAGCTGTGCCAATTTTTAACAATGGAAAAAACGCAATATTTAAAAATCGGGGCAATTATCACGTTGCATTTTAAAGACTTGGATATGTGTTGCTTAGCATTTGGAAAACGTTCGGCAGTTTAACCCACTAAACTCTTCACACTTCACTTCAGTTTTCCCTTTAGTAGCTCAAAGTCAGGACAATATTGGAGGGTGATTTCACACGGTCTGTGTCTGCTGGCTGCATCACACTTATACTGCGAGAAATATTCAAACCCAGGACACCGTGTTTTTATGGCCTCAGCGTTACATCAAATGGAAAATACCTAGATCTTGTACATCATCTTATACACATTTCCCTGTAATTCAGCAGGACATATTTGGGATCGTTGGAAACCTTGGGATCTCCACTAGAATGTAAAACAGGCCTGAAGTTCCACAGGTTTGAATACAGCAGCTGCGTTTGACGGACCCACGCAGTATATAGGTCTGTAGGTTTAGGGGGTTAATTGATTGCGCTTATTTTGGTGAGTTCTTGACTTTGAACTTTTTCTCAACACTTGCAGCCATATTGAACCAGTTAAGGGGCTTCTCATTTTCGGTTTGTGATCACGCTGTATCCTTAGGCAAGTTACATTCCCTGATTTACTGAGCAAATAATTGTGGGACTTGGTTATAACGGATAACACAATGCAACATTACTGTATATTTCTGGGAAGTATGAAAATCGCAATGTAGAGTACACTGTCCCCAAAATTCACTGACAATGAAATCAGCATATGGACAAATATGTAGGTATTTATACGGAGCACCGTAAATTATATATTTATAGTTCCCTGCATGGAGCAAGTTATATTGGCCTGCACTTCTCATGGGAAAATGAATATTCATATCCAGTGCTAAACCTCTGCAAACCGCATCCAGGACCTGCGCTCACTGACAGACCTCGCCTGCTGAGAATACTGCGACCCCGGGACACAAAGTATACGCCGAAAAACCCACTTCAAATGAGCCTTAGAAATGAGGTCAATGACTAGTAACTCGCTGAGGGCTATGTGATGTACATGCAATTCATAGTTTATAGCTTTTTATTCTTCATTTTCTTAACACATAAATTGTAGTTTTTAGAATGAACGTTTTATACAAAGCTCTTTGTCATGAAGGCACGGTTATGCAAACATTCACACTGACAGCATTTCAGCCTGCAGATGAGATTCAGTGGCTTTGACTATCATCAGAAAGTTTGGTTAATAATACTTAGACAAGGGTTTTCTGCTATCCTGGTAATAAAGCTGCTGTATAGATTCTGTAAGATGGCGTCTTCAGCTCTGCGATTACTTCTGCACAGGAAATGAGACATCAGCTCAGAGAATTTCAACTCGAATAAATGTGGCTTAATTTACTAAAGTTACTCATTAATTTGGAGGCCAGGAGGATTTTGCCATTACTCTGTCACAGAGATCTCCGGGGTGTTCAGAGAGAATTGATTAAATTGAAGTAAGGCCATGCCTTGCGTACACTTTCAATATTCAATAGCACTGCCACCTCACAGCAAGGAGGTCATGGGTTCGAATCTGGTCTGGGGCCTTTCCGTGTGGAGTCTGCATGTTCTCCCCGTGTTTGTGTGGGGTTCCTCTGGGTTCTCCAGTTTCCTCCCACAGTCCAAACACATGCATGTCAGGATGATTTGTGACACTAAATGAACCATAGCTGTGAGAGAGAGAGAGAGAGAGAGAATGGTGTGTGAATGGTGTGTGTCCTGTGATGGATTGGTGAGCTGTACAGGGTGTGTCCCTGCCTTTCGCCCAGAGTCATCTGGGATAGACTCCAGCCCCGCTGTGACCCCAGAGAGGAAGAGGCGGGTATAGGGAATGGATGGAGTATCTCACACTCAGCGTCTGTCTCTTGAATAAATTGCCGGTATTTTCCTCTGAGGGAAAAACACTACATGTGTTAAGTTTGGGTCACTGGAGGGCGCATACTTTTTAAGCACTGCCTAAACACAAAGGATGAAATTGCTCCAGCTTGAGTTTCTCCCATGAACCGCCGACGGGCTCTAAAGACTGGATTGGCACAGCCGTGGTCGAGTCCCAGACCGTTTTACATTAAATTGCCGCAGGGGGGCAGCAAAGACATTTTATTTTTTTTTAATTTTCTCAAAAGTTACAGATCGTGGGAGCGAATCAGGAGGTCTGCTACTGAAGCGGTCTGGTCCGAATCCTGCTCGAGCTGACTGTGCTGCCGGAGCGACAGTCACGAGCTCTACAATAATAACTCGAGGGCACACAGAGAGCGCATACCTCCCTCGGCAGGTATTGAGCCACTCACACTTCTAATCAGCTGCAGAATCTGGATCTGAATCCGGATTTGTCCAGAAATCTAATCCCCTCCCCACATTCATACAGTCCAACTTTCCATTAAATTTTGTGGTAATCCGTTGAACGGTTTTTGAGTAATCCTGCAGACACACACACACACACACACTTGTTTTCATGTTTTGTGGGGACGTTCCATAGACTTCCATTCATTCCTTAACCCCTTTCCCTGATCTTAAGCCTCAATAGTACTTAACCCTAACCCTAACCTTAACCTTATCCCAACGCCAACCTTTACTGCTGACCTTAAAATAGCTCAATTTATTGTGGGGGCCTGAAAATGTCCCCCACAAGTACAAAGACATCTGGGCCCGTATTCACAGAACATCTTATCTTACCGCTAGGAGTACTCCTAAGTCGGGCTAAAACATTTTATGTATGAGTAAAATCTTACAAGTTATTCACTAAGCCGCTGAGAGCAACTTTTAGTTAAGAAAACTGCTAACTCCAGGAGTAGGAGATAGGTGGGAGTAAATCTCTGTTGCTATGGATGACATCAATCCTCATGCACGAGTCTTGGGACAATGAGCATGGTGATTGGTTGTTTGGTGACAGAGCGGCCCATTGAAAAAAAATCCCACATACAACCCATGGAGGAAAAAATGAGGAAATAGTCCAAGTGGCTGGTTTGTCCCATAAAATAATAACATGTTGAGCACTCCTGAAAATGCACTATGCGCAGTCCCCACATATCATGCTCCAGGCAAATAAACATACATAGGAAAAAGAGAGTTGTAAAAACCAGTAGCTTAAAACGAGTCAATAATAAAACGCGTCATTCGCCCCAATAATTAGCAACTTATTACCCAATGAGAATTTGTTGCGATCATTTAAATGTCAGGCCGTTCAAGTTTGTTTGCCCTAAACTGTCATGGATGAAAGTTCAAAAAGGACGCGAAAGCCCAACTGGAGCCACGACCAGTTACTGCTGCTGGCCCAGTTGGTGCTGGAGCGAAAGCATGTAATCAAAGGAAATTTGGCTCGAGGTGAACAGCAAATCCTCGGAAGACAGAGGACTGCGAGAAGCGGTGGTATGGGCTGCAATCGCAGGGGAGGTCCGAGATTGCAGCCTATAAACGGACTATCGTTCAAACAGGAAAGCATACTAAGCTTGGTTCGTAATTTATAGCCAACAATTTAAATATGTACACAAAATATTATATAGGCTGGTATTATTATGATGATCTATTAAATGTAACCCTCGCTCAATAGCCTAATAAAATAATTCATGCATAGCAGGAGGAGGTACAGCACCAAAGCCACTGTCCCCGAGCAAGTGGCATCCCACAAGCACATAACGCCTGTCAAATAATTGGCATAAGCCGCTTTCCATTAAAATGCGAGTCGTGCGTGGATCCTGGCCATTTCGCAACAGTGTCCAAAATATTGTTTTCGGTATCAAATACTAGGCCTATCTGGGTGTTGATGGAATTAACTTTTTTCTATTTACAAATACCTCTTCATCTTGGGTCGGAGAAATAGGCCTAATTCAAATATGGGTCTCGTCAATAGCACCGATGATACCGGGCATACCTGAGATGTGCATGAATTCAAGTTTGATTCTGTGTTGTTGGCGAATGTCCATTGGAAAGCGGATGAACTGTCGGATGATATGGGGTTCACAGAGCGCACTGATTGTTTGTTGAATTTAGCGACTGACAGATGATTGTGAAATCCCTAAATTGTCCGCGTTGCAAAGTTGCATTTTTCCGGTGGCCAAGTAACGAAGTGTTGTCAAACATTTTATTTCGGAGCTTATTGGGTTGTTTCTCATGGTTGGAGGCGATATTCTCTCCCTCACCAAGTCAACAACAAATAAAATCCCTTCACAGTCGATCCAATATCTTTTCAACTACTGCGCATCATTCAGAATTTCCAAGTCATTCCGTCTTCCAACAGCATTTTTCGATTCTTTGTGAATAGGTTTTAGCGAGTTAGGAGTCCTCTTGACTACTTTTAAGCTCTCCCAGACTTAGGAGCTACTTTTAGGCCTAAAATTCTTTGTGAATAACACTTAGTAAAAATAATTAGGAGTCCTAAATTTACGACCGACACGCCCATTTTTTTTTAGGAGTTTCTCCTAAATCCGGCAATTAGGACCTACTTTTAGCGCTGAGATGCTTTGTAAATACGGGCCCTGGCTGGTAAACATGGCACACACACATACACACGCACACACACACACAATAATGCCACTGTCTATGGAAACTAGAGAGCACAAACCTTTATGTAATATATACTGTCATTTTTTTATTTGCCAGATGAATCAAATCATAAACAGCCTCCCTATCTTATGGATATTGCCCTTACCAAAGGGCATTTTTCCTCTTAAAGAACCTTAGAAGTTTAGTAAGAGGATGTACCACATGGAACATATTTTAACATAAGTTATTCAAACTCAAAACATTTAAGACAGGCAGATTTTAAATGATTTAGACCAGATATTACAGGGGAGGCAAAAATTCTGCTTAACCTTTTAGCAAACAACATCACAATCAGCCAGTATGCAGCCCCAGTGTTTCTTTAATGTTTTGGACTGAAGATTACATAACGTCAGGAGGGTGTTGGGGAGATTAAATAACGTTAGGAGGGTGTTGGGGAGATTAAATAACGTTAGGAGGGTGATAGTGAGAAGCAGACACAAACAGGCTTTTGTCACCTGTTTCCCCGCAGCCGTCCCAACTGGAGCGTTATAAACAGGGAAGAGAGTCGCTTTCATTCACAAGATCCATCTCTTTAAGGGTAAACAAACCTGTTTAAACATTCCATTGCCAGGCACATTTACATTCTAATGACATCACCTGTTACCATCAACCTCCCTTACTTAGTGGTAGGAGGGAGCCTATATATTAGGTACAGTGCCCTCTAAAATTATTGGCACCTTTAGCAAATTTAAGCAAAACAGTTTGTAAAAAATTTTGTTTCTGTTTATCCTCTTGGTCTCAAAATACTTACAAAAATGTTACCTTTTCATTGAAGTAAAATAACTGGAAGAAAAAAGTGTTAACGTTAGATAAATATTTTTCCCCAAAATATGTATTCCACAATTATTGACGCTCCTATAAAATCTTGTGATTGAAATCTGATAGGTATACTATTTCTAGTCATATTTTACATTTTCAAGTTCAACTGTTTGATAAGGAACTCTGATGTGATTAAACATGACTTCCTGTTTCACTGGGGTATAAATATGAGGTGACACTGGCTATATTCCCTTAGTCAATCGTAACTATAATCCGAGAACATAGCAACAAAAAGTTATTGAGCCACAAAATTCAAAAAATGGATATATAAAAAATATCTTAATGTCAATTTTCATGATCAGGGAAGTTTAAATCGTCAGATGTTAAAAATCAGCCTGGAAGAGGACCTGTGTGCGCATTAACCCCATGCATCATGGTGGTTCAACTGGCAAAAATCCCCAAGGGTTACAGCTGGAGAATTGCAGGGGTAAGCTGAGTCTTCAGGTCAGAAAAGCTCCAAAACTACCACCAGATGCTACGCACATCTCCACAAGATGTTTGGGAGGGTTGCCAGAAAAACCTCTGCGGTAAATTAACTAACCAAAGCACCTACTGTTTACTAAACATTACCGAGACTCAGTGGACTGGTCATACAAGACCAAAACAGAGCTTTTTGGCAATAAAAAGCAAAGTTAGGTTTGGCATGGATACAGAAAAGCACCATATAGCTGCTGCGATGTGTGGTGGTTGATTTTCGATGCTGTGGGGCTGTTTTTTCTTCCAAATGTGACAGAAAACCCTGGACATCTTATTAAGATACATGGTATCATGGACTCCATCATCTACCTGCAGACATTCAATGAAAATCTACCAGCCTCAGCTAAGAAGCTTAAAAAGTGCTGTGGCGAAACCTTCTACAGGACAATGGTCCAAAATGCACTTCAAAATCTATGCTAAAATAGTTAACTGACCAAAGAATAAAGGTTTTGCAATGGCCATCACAGTCCCCTGACCCAAACACCAGAGAAAACCTATGGGACGAACTGAAGAGAGAGTCCAGGAGCATCGAGTTCAGAATCTGAAGGATCTGGAGAGGTTGTGTGTGGATAGATGGTCTCAGATCCCATTTCATGTGTTCACCAGCCTCATCACGTATTATAGGAGAGGACTCAGAGCTGTTATTTCGGCAAAGAGAGGCTGTGCAGAATATAATTTGAAGTGCAAATAATGATGGCACATATTTTTGGGAAAAATATTTGTTTCACGTTAGGAATTTAATGTTACTTTCAATTGCTTAATTCAGTTAAAGGTTACATTTGTGCAAATGAAAGGTCATGAGGATAAACAATAAAGACTTTTACCCCCCATCTCATTTGGGTTATACGTACTAAAGGGTGCCGATAACTTTGGAGGGCCCCGTGTACGGACCAAACTGCTATTTACAGCGAAAACCAGCATAATGACCAATCCGCAAGATATTCATTTATTCAGAAACAAACGTGCATTAGCACCCATACATGATGCAGCAATGAGTTTACATTATTTTAAAATGTATGTTTGGGAGAAATTAAAAACCAGGATAGATGTAAATACAAGGAAAATAACAAAATAAATTTCATATAAAACGGTGATATTTCATGGTCCCAAAAAAAAAAAAATAAAATCCACTATTTATAGTGGCTCTGTAAATATTCTATTTTAAAATATAAAATTTATGCCGTTGCAACAATGAAATTTTCAATTAGCAAAAGTCAAAAGTATAATCTGTGATACATGTTCGGCTGGGTAACACTTATACTCGTAATACTGATCAGTCAACAGGCAGATTTTAGCACAATATTGCTTTTCCGTCGACACGTGGTAATTCGTTTAATGAGGACGTCTCCATTTGGCGTTCTCTCCGAAGAATCATTGTCCAAATAATACCACATGCTTCGGGCAATAAAACAGGCGCATCATGCAATAACTTATCCTGGATACAAGATAAGATACATCAGTAGTACATATTTAATATTAAAAACTCGTTAAGTTACGCAATAACCTATAACACCTCTACTTGCACCCGCAGTTTGGAGGACACAGGAAGCAGCTTTAGTGTGGTCGGAATCGGGAGGTCATGCAGGCTTTTCGGGAACTGCTCCGGGGGCAGCATCCGTAGAATTTTTTGCATAGCTAGTAATAACAGTGGAGCCGGATTCTTCCCGATGAGGTGGTAGAATTTCTCCTCTCCAAGGATCTTTGTCCAGCACGCGGGGTCCTTCTTCAGAGATTCCTTCATTTTAAAGCGTATCTCCGGCATGAACAACAGCAGATTGTCAAGACATAATTTTTTGGCTCCCACGTTGACTTCGGAGTCCCACAGCTGCTCCAAAATGACATCCAAAGGCGTCATGCCGTTGCTGTCCTCCGCTTGGGGCGAGGCGCCGCTGCCCAGTAGTAGAATAACGGCTTCGGAGCGCAAGAGCTCGCAGGCTTGATGTAATGGGGTCTTGCCGTCCTGTACGTGGAAGCATCCGCTGCGGTTCATGTAAGAGCGAAGAGCAGGCAGCCCGTGCGCTACCCGGAGAATCAGACTCAGAATGTCCCTCCTGTCGTATCTGACAGCCATCGCCAGGTGCGGCGCCGAGGACGGACAGCAGCAAAAGCGTTCACCCGGCATCGCCAACGCCTCCTCCGTATAGTGACTGAGCAGGTGCTGCGCATACGGCCGATGATCGTGTACGATGGCGTATAACAGGGCCTCGGACGGAGTGTATGATCTCTGGCTCGCATCTTCCTCCCAGTGAAACGTCTCCATGGTCCGCATGTCCTCCAGCATCCATACCGGCTTGCGATCGCGCACCGCTTGGTAAAAGAGGAAGGAGAGGAATTTTTGCTGTCTGCTCTTGTCTTCAGGTAGGATCCTGCCAGATTTGCTTCTGCCAATCGCGGACATGACTCGTCAGTACGAGGAAGGTCGCGGCTTAATTTCTTTTTTGAAGGGATGCTCAAAGCTCATATGCATTCAAAAAGCCTTCACACAATCCATGCGTCGTCCTCCGCAGCGTCTTTATCTTAGAAAGCACCAAGTGAAACACGCTATCAAATTTGCCCTCCGATCAGCACATAAAATACCCTCACACGGACATACAGTCACGCTCACACACACCTACGTGGGCAGCCGTTTTACAGAGAATCTTTCGGGCTAATGACGTCACAATCCCGGCTTGATCGTGACGTCACAACACCACGGCGCCTCGCCCCAGACGGGGCTTCGAATGAATATCCGAGCGCACTAATTTGGTTTAAAATAATTTAAAATGAATCATAATCAGCATCATTTTATTCTATAAACCTGTTTAATTTGAACATATTTCCAGTTTATCATAAACATGATATATATTTTATGTTTTGCCATCTCAAACCCTCAAAATGTCAGGTGGCGCAACCGTCCAAGCAAGTTAACACTATGTGAAATGTATTAAATATGTAATTTAAAATATGAATTAATATATTAATATGGGGGCATAATTTTATATTGAAAACCTTTCAAATAAACAAAGTTTAATAGTTAAATTGTTCTAAAATTGTTTGGAAAACCAAAATACCCGCCCCCTACAATAAAGTTACTTTTAATACCCAGCTCAACTACAAAATAGTAATATTTTAAGCAGAGTAGACACTCTCAGGTATACTTACTAAAAAAATCACTTAGAAAAAAAAGAGGGAAGTGTGTTTTTTTTCAAGAAACTTTTGGTTGCGCCACCTGACAGTTTTTGGCTGGTGAAATTGCAAATACCGTCTAAAACTGTTCTAAAACCCTATAAATGTTGTGCAACCATTAAGACTTGTTTAAACACACTCTTCCAACTTCAAATAAATGTATTCTGTACATTTTTAAAGAATTATATAATTTTTTTTTTTAAAAGGCTTATTTGTCATACAGTTGCAATAAAAATTATTCAACCCCCATTGTAAATTAGGTTTACTGGCAAAATTTACAAACTTTCTGCTGTTTGCAATGAACAAATCAAACAAGAACAATTTAAATGGTTCAATGCAACAAATATTACAAGTGGCTTCTACAAATTCAACACAAAACGCAACTTTTAATGACTACTGCAGGCTCAAAATTATTCAACCCCTTCATGACAAGCATCTTTAATACTCCGTAGAGCACTCTTTTACTGCTATGACCTGCTGGAAATGTGATGCATAGGCAGACAACAGCTTCTGGCAGCATTCCCATGGAATCTTAGCCCAGTCCTCATCGACAATGGCCTCCAGTTCACTAATATTCTAGGGTTTTCATGCTGCAACTGTGTTCTTCAAATCCTACCAGAGATTTTTTATGGGGTTCAAGTGAGGCGACTGTGATGGGCACTCTAGAATCTTCCCAGACTTCTTCTGAAACCAAGCCTTGGTGGATGTTGAGGTATGCTTAGGATCATTGTCCTGTTGGAAGGTCCAATGATGCCCAAGGGTCAGCTTCCCTACAGACGGCATGACATTTTCTCCTTGGATATCCTGGTACTTGACTTAATCCATCTTGCCCTCCACACTTTGCAGATTTCCAGTGCCAGAGGAAGCAAGGCAGCTGCAGAGCATCAACAAGCCCCCACAGTTCTTCACTGTAGGCAGGGTGCACTTTTCAGCATATGCTTCTTTATTCCTCCTGCAGACATGCCACTGATTCATAAGCCCAAAATATTCCAGTTTTCTTTCATCACTCCATAGAACAGTATCCTCAAACTTCTGTGGCTTCTTTTTATGGTTTGATCATATTGGAGCTTGTGCTTTTGGATCAGTTGTGGTGTGTGTCTTGGAGACCTTCAACGTTTAGTATGCGTCCTACTGTGCAAACTGAAACCTCAGTGCCTCCTGCCTCCAAGTCTTGCTGCGGGTCTCCTGCAGTCACTTGAGGGTTTTTGACCACCCGTCTCCTCAGGAATCTGGTGACAGCCATTGATAGCTTCCTCTTTCTGCCACATCCTGGTACTGTAGCCACTCTTCCTTGAACTCTGAACTTGTGAACTATGCTTCCAACTGTATCTCTGAAAATTTAGTGCCTGTGCTACCTTTTTGTATCCTTTTCCTTGTTTGTGCCAGGCAATGATCTCCTCTATTAGCTTTTTGGACAATTCTCTTGACAGCCATATTTCTAATATGCACTCAAATGTCACTGTCAACAAACCCCTAGCGAGTGCAAGTATTTGATGTGTTCTATCTCAAGCAAACCTGATGCAACTAATTAAGCTCTTGATTAGCTGCATTAGGTGTGCTTGAGACAACACCTGATTTGTAAATATGCTCTTATGAGGGATTCTATTCGGGGGGTTGAATAATTTTGAGACTGCAGTAGTCATTAAAAATGAAATTTTGTGTTAAATTTGGAGAAACCACTCGTAATATTTGTTGTGTTGAGCTATTTAAAATGTTCTTGTTCAATTTGTTTATCACAAACAGCTGAAAAGTTTGTAAATTTTGATATTAAACCCAACTTGCAATGGGGGTTGAATAATTTTTATTGCAACTGTATATATATATATATATATATATATATATATATATATATATATATATATAAAACATCTTGGAAAAAGCCATAAAAAAAAAAAAAAAAAAAAATTATATATTTTTTTTTTTTTTGAGCTCAACTGATGTTATTATTCCATGACTTTTCTTGAAATGGAAAATTCAGAGAATTCCATTCAAAAATAGGGCAAGAATAAGCAATAATTATTTAAGATTTTGAAATGACAATCTGTTAAATTGTCACGCCCAGAACAACAATTAAAAAGAGGTAGGCCTATTCCTAGGTCTGCAATAGAATTTTTCTGATAAAATAAGACGGTACACACATTCCAGTTTCAAAGGAAAAAAGAGAACATCATTTTTTATAAGATAGGTTATAACTTCAAACAAACCTGAGCAACAATAAGAAGGTCCAGATAGCTCTGCGAGAGTTACTAAGCCTTCCTTTCAACAATTTCATGTTGAATTTCAAATGTGGAGCATATTTCTTTTTCGATGGGCCTAAAACATGCATTTATGCTTACTTATTTTAATCACCATTCTACATCGTTTACTTAAAACTGATAGATCTACCGAGATTTCACTATTTTGCAAACTTTCTTATGAGATTGTGGCGTCATTTGCCTGCAAAGTTTGCGAAGAATAAAGAAATAAATAAATAAATCGTGCGCGGGCAAGCGCGCCTGCCAGGGTTTCCCTGAAATCTATCTGCAGTGCGGTCTGACCACGCAGGCGCAGAAAGGCACTATAGGATATTAACCTTTTGCGCTCTGCGGAGAATCAGCGCGGTCATCGCAGAGAAACTAACTTTTCACGACCCCAGGAAGGAACGGTAGGCTTTTGTAATGTATCCACTGATATATAACTCAGTACATTTTAACAAAATGAACATGACCGCAATTTTTTTGATATTTGAAAGTTTCATTTGAAGTCTGCTTAAATAGGCAATTATAAAGAAAATCAGCATATTTTAAAACAAATAAGTGAGAAAACCGACCTCAAACAAAATTGCACCAATACTATTGCTCTGACGGTGATGTTTAAATTCGTAAATTAGGAATGCTGTTGTCTTAAATCAGACCCTGATCTGTTTGGTGATGCCTCCGCGGTGTGGAGTCTCGGGTTTTTGGGCTGTGCACCTATTTTTGCACCGAGCTAAACCAACGGGGAGGGATCATGATGAACCCTTTCGAGATAAAAGTGCTGAGATGTGCATGCACTCTCTGAAATAGGATCAGTTTACCACACAGCTGAATAATTGATAGCAGGAGCTGCTCAGATTCTGTTGTCAGAGACAGTTATAAAACCCACGCGAGGCACCGCAGAAATCTTCCCGCCTCTTAAAGCGGACAAACAGGACATCGCTGCGAACTGGCACTCAGAGCAGTATGGTAAACGGTGATTTTACCTTACCCAGTTTGGTCACATATTATTTACTGTCACTCCTTCCTTTGGTAGGTGTAATTACTGAAAAGATGTGACCAAACCATATGATTACAACTATCATTACTACTCATTATTTATTAATTAATTATTTTGCAGAGAATTAAAAATAAAATCTAAATACATTGACCAAGTGTTGTATGAGGCTGCGATAATGTGATTAGGCCCAGCTGTGGGAAAAAAATGGCCACTTGACCCGAGCCTCCATATATATATATATATATATATATATATATATGTGTGTGTGTGTGTGTGTGTGTGTGTGTACACACATGCACACAAACCCCAATTCCACTGAGGTTGGGTTGTTGTGTAAACTGTGAATAAAAACAGAATGCAATGATTTGCAAATCTCATAAACCCACATTTTATTTACAGTAGAACATAGACAACATATCTAATGTTGAAAGTGAGACATTTTACCATGTGTGTTGCTGCCATCAAATTCAAAATGAGCTAATAGTTTTCATGAAATGGTAAAATGTCTCACTTTCAACATCAGGTATGTTGTCTATGTTCTATTCTGAATAAAATGTGGGTTTATGAGACTTGCAAATCATTGTATTCTGTTTTTATTCACATTTTAGACAATGTCCCAACTTCAGTAGAATTGGGTTTTGTGTGTGTGTGTGTGTGTGTGTGTGTGTGTGTGTATATACACTACCGGTCAAAAGTTTTTGGACACCCCAATTTTTCCAGTTTTTTATTGAAAATTATGCAGTTCCAGTCCAACGAATAGCTTGAAATGGTTCAAAGGTAAGTGGTGAACTGTCAGAAGTTTTAAACAAAAGGTAAGGTTACCCAGGTTTTTTGTGCGCCGTCGAGTAGGTGAAAGGATGGTTCCTCAGTGTGTGACATCGACTGTCAAACATGGAGGAGGAAGCGTGATGGTCTGGGGCTGTTTTGCTGGATCCAGGGTCAGTGACTTACAGAGTGAAAGGCACCCTGAACCAAAACGGCTCCCACAGCATTCTGCAGCGCCATGCAGTACCCTCTGGTTTGTGCCTAGTTGGTCAGGGGTTCATCCTACAGCAGGATAATGACCCAAAACATAAGTCCAATCTCTGCCAGAACTACCTTAGGAAAAAAGAACAAGATGGTAAGCTTGAAAACACGGAGTGGCAGCACAGTCTCCAGACTTAAACCCCATCGAGATGGTTTGGGATGAACTGGACAGAAGAGTGAAAGCAAAGCAACCTACAAGTGCCACACATTTATGGGAACTTCTGCCACAGAGTTGGGAAGAACTTTCTGAAGAATATTTGATTTCCATTGTAGAAAGAATGCCACCAGTGTGTTCAGCTGTTATATCTGCCAAAGGGGGCTACTTTGAGTCAAAAGTTTAAAATACATTTTGGTTTATAAATTGATTCCATGATTTCTGTTTTAACTTTGATTGTTAATTTGTTCTATCATGTCTATGCTTTTATCCCAGAGTACACTGATACATTAAACTGCATACTTTTCTATAAAAAAACTGGAAAAATTGGGGTGTCCTAAAACTTTTGACTGGTAGTATATATATATATATATATATATATATATATATATATAAATCAATCTTCTTAAGAGATTAAGAACAGCACCCTATGCCTAGCCCCAGCAGAAGAAAGCAATATTAACTAACTTTATATGATGCCGTTTAAGGTTATCAGTGCTGTACAGGGAGAATATATGGCTGTATTGAATGAGGAATTTAGACCAGCTTTGAGAAGAGACATTGTGAATTAACATTTTATTTAAAAAAGAAAAGTAGCAGGCAAATGTTATACAAATGTATCCGCAATTGCATATGGTATGCGACAAGTATTCTTCAGCACAAATAAATTAAGGCAGTTAAGGAAGACAGCATTGCAAGGAAATATTTATTATTATCAAAAAAAAATGCTGAAGAATGAAGTCATCCTTTCTGTCTGTCTTTTTCCCTGAGAAAGAGCTGAATAGGAGCAGGAATTTTGTTCAGAACAAACAGGGCCTGTAAATGGATAATTAATTTGATGAATTATTAAATTCTCCTTCCCTGCCAGCAGAAGCTGGGCTTCTCAAAACTCACCCCCCCAGTGCTTCTCAAATAACCATCAAAGCAGGGCTGCTACTCTCTCTCCTGACAGTGCGTCCAGATAGATTTCCATATAGATAACAGCTTCAGGACTGACAGAGCATCAAAAATATCCTGAGGAGTGCTCTCTAAGTTAATATCCTGACGAATGCTCTCCATTTTCATATCCTGCGGAGTGCTCTCTATGTTCATATCCTGCCAAGTGCTCTCCGTGTTAATATCCTGCCAAGTGCTCTCCGTGTTAATATCCTGCCAAGTGCTGTCCATGTTAATATCCTGAGGAGTGCTCTCTATGTTTATATCTTGCAGAGTGCTCTGTATGTTCATATCCTGACGAGTGCTCTCCATTTTCATATCCTGCGGAGTGCTCTTTATGTTCATATCCAGTGGAGTGCTCTCTGTGTTAATATCCTGAGGAGTGCTCTCGATGTTCATTCCTGAGGAGCGCTCTATATGTTCATATCCTGCACAGTGCTCTCTATGTTCACATCTAGTGCAGTGCTTTTTTTGTTCATAACCTGCGGAGTGCTCTCCATGTTCATATCCTGTGAAGAGCTCTCTATGTTCCTATCCTGCACAGTGCTCTATATGTTCACATCTAGTGCAGTGCTTTTTTGTTCATAACCTGCGGAGTGCTCTCCATGTTCATATCCTGTGAAGAGCTCTCTATTTTCCTATCCTGCACAGTGCTCTCTATGTTCACATCTAGTGCAGTGCTTTTTTTGTTCATAACCTGCGGAGTGCTCTCCATGTTCATATCATGTGAAGAGCTCTCTATGTTCCTATCCAGCACAGTGCTCTCTATGTTCACATCTAGGAGTGCTCTCCATGTTCATATCCTGTGAAGAGCTCTCTATGTTCCTATCCTGAGCAGTACTCTCTGTATTCATATCCTGAGGAGTGCTCTCTATGTTTATATCCTGCAGAATGCTCTCTTTGTTCATATCCTGAGGAGTACTCTCCATGTTCATATCTTGCAAAGTGCTCTCTATGGCCACTGAATTTTTAAACCTTACCGAGTCCTTCAACCTGGTTCAGTGGGTGTCTGGCCCTACGCACAAACATGGCCATACCTTGGATTTAGTTTTCACTCTCGGCGTGAATTTGAATGGCCTCAAGATAGAGGATATTTTCATTTCCGACCATTTCGGGGTGATCTTTAATATCGAGGCCCCTGTTGCTCAAACCAAAGTGAAGCAAGCCTTTCGTTCTTGTGTGGTAACATCGCACACAGCCTCAAAATCTTTGTCTGTTTTTTCAAATACTTGCGTTAATATAGCGCACGTTACGGACAGCAACGAAATGTTACATTTGTTTACTAATACGTGCCTGTCTGCTCTGAATGCTGTCGCACCTCTCCAAATTAGAACAACACCTGTGCATCAGAATTCGCCCTGGATAAACGATAAAATTCTCAGCCTTAAGAGGGAATGCAGAAAAGCGGAATGGAAATGGAAGGCCACTAAACAAAATGTTCTTTACATGCGCAAGAAAAGTCTGTTAAACTCCTATAATCTAGAAGTAAAAAATGCTCAAGATAAATTCTTCTCTGAATTAATAGCCGCTAATCAGCATAGTGCAAGATTTTTATTCAATTATTATTATTTATGCATTCGACCACTTCTAAAAAAACCAAATCTTGATCCAGCCAGTCTTAGTCATTTTAGACCAATATCAAAATTGCCTTTGATTTTGAAAGTTTTTAGAAAAAGTGGTCAGAAAGCAATTTTTAGAAGTGGCGGAAAACAGCAATATTTTTGAGAAATTTCAATCAGGCTTTAGACGTCAACGTAGTACAGAAACGGCTCTTCTCAGGGTCACTAATGATCTTTTGATGAATGCTGACTCTGGTGACTGCTCATTACTCGTGCTTTTGGATATTAGTGCTGCCTTTGATACAGTTGATCATGTCATCATGATTGATAGGCTGAGAAATTGGGTTGGGCTCTCTGGGTCTGTTCTGAAATGGTTTTCTTCGTATCTGTCAAACAGAAAATTTTTGGTTTCCATCGGTGAACGTGAATCCTCGTCTGTACTGCTTACTTCAGGTTTACCTCAAGGCTCCATACTTGGACCTATATTGTTTTGTATTTATATGTTACCTCTTGGTTCTATTATTCATCAGCATAAAATAGCTTTTCACTGTTATGCTGGCTACACGCAGTTATATATTTCAGTAAAATCCACTGATTTCAGCAATGTGTTGGTGTTGCATGACTGTTTAGCTGATGTTCAAAATTGGTTGGCGAATAATTTTTTGCAGTTAAACCCAAATAAAACCGAAGTCATCATACTTGGTCCAAAGTTGGTGTCTGATAAAATCCAATCATCTCTTGGACCTCTTGCTTCTAGTATTAGGCCCTCTTCCCGAAATCTCGGTATGATATTTGATACTGAACTCAAATTTGAGCTCCACCTTAAGAAGCTTGTACAGTCATGCTACTTGCAACTCCATAACATAGCTAAACTTAGGTCTGTTCTGTCATTTGAAGATACCGAAAAAATTATTCATGCTTTTATCCCATCAAGATTAGACTATTGCAACTCATTATTTACTTGTCTGAGTAAGAAATCTTTGAATAAACTGCAAGTAGTTCAAAATTCAGCTGCAAGATTGCTCACTAAAACAAATAAAAGAGCCCACATTACTCCAATTTTGGCATGTTTGCACTGGCTGCCAGTCCAATTCCGAATTGATTTTAAAATTTTGTTAATTACCTTCAAAGCACTCCATGGCACCAAAATATATAAGTGAGCTTTTAAATCCTTACAGACCTAAAAGGCTGCTGAGGTCTTCTAAACAAGCATTATTGGCTGTTCCAGAGTCCAACTTAAAAACAAAGGGTGATCAAGCCTTTTCGGTTAAGGCTCCAAGACTCTGAAACAGCCTCCCAAACAATATTAGAAAAGTCTTCATTGTCTTTTAAATCTTTTTAAAGACTAATTTTTTTAGGCTTGCGTTTGCTGACTTCATGATTTAAATTCTTTTATTGTATGCTTGTGTTTTCATGCAAGTCTCCTTTTGTAATCTTAATTTTTCCTATTTTGGTGTTTAATTCCCTATTTCCCCCATTTTGTTTTTGTTATGATCCTGTCCTGCTGAGCATGTTCTGATTATTAATGCTGCTTTGTCTGACCATGCTTTGTATTTTGTATTGTGATTTAGATGCTCTGCCATGTTTTTGTTGTTGCCATGTTTTGTATTGCCATGCCAGATCCATTATTCTGTTAGATTCCGGTCCATGTCTTTGTTCATGCCCTGCATTGCACTTTGTCTCCCCTGTCTGGTCTCTTGTTAAGCTACAGCTTCTCCCCAGTCCTGCCTGTCACATGTTTAGGTGATTTCATGGTTTCTGGGTTTCAAACATTCCTTCTAATCTCGTTTGCTTCCTTCATCTTGCTTTTCTATTTTACTAACCTTACTAACAGTTTGTTATTTTTGTTTAGATACTAACCAAGACTAACATTGTATATAATACTAACTTACTAACGAGCACTAGGGATTGTATAGCTGCACTTACTAGTTAATTAACAAGCTCTCAGCACTCGCCCTGTTCTAGTCTCCGCCTCTTGCCTTCTCTTAGTCTTTGCTGCAATTCAGCAGATCCTCCGCACCTGCTCTACTCTGTCCTGCCTCTCATTATCTGTGCACATTAGAACTCCCTAACCGGAGCTGTATGTTTTGTCTATAGGTTGTCTCGTGATCCCTGTCCGCGTTTTGGCTTTTGCCAATTTCATGTGGTTAGGTTCTCCCTTGTGTTTGCTCCCACGTAATTAGTCTGATCCTCATCACCTGTCCCTGATCATAGCATGTGACTTCCCTTGTGTATTTAAGCAGTCTTTTCACAGCAGATCCCTGTCAGAAAGTTTCTCTTGTTTACCTGTGCTGCTTTTGTTCTCGCCTTGTACTCATAGTGTTTCTCCTCTGACTGGACCGTCTGACTTACGATTTTTGGCTCTGCTTTTTGGTACTATTGTCTGCATCTGTTTACGAACCCTTTTTGCCCGACTACGAGTTTTGTGTTTGCTGCCCTGTTAACGGTTTGGATTACGCCCACTGGATTTTGGCTTTTGCTTCTGACAAACCTGTGCCTGTGTACCGAACCTGTTTTTGCCCGACCATGAGTACTGTCATTGCTGCCCTGGTTTTCGACTCTGTTTCTGCCCTACTGGATTGTGATTTTGGATTGTGGACTCTGTACCGTTGCTTTCTGCCCTGTGGGGGTTTTACCCCCCCCCCCAAACTACAATAAAACTCACTCTTGCTGCAACTTCCTGGTCTCGCATTTGGTTCCAGAACAGTACCTCACAGTTTTATTGCTTTTATGTATATGTATTTCAACCTGTTTGTGAAGCACTTTGTGCGGTATTGCTTGAAAGGTGCTATATAAATTTATGTTTGTATCCCGTGGAGTGCTCTTTGTTCATATCCTGCACAGTGCTCTATTTTCACATGTAGTGCAGTGCTCTTTGTTCATAACTTGCAGAGCGCTCCATGTTCATATCCTGAGCAGTGCTCTCTGGATTCATATCCTGAGGAGTGCTCTCTATGTTCATATCCTGAGCAGTGCTCTCTGGATTCATATCCTGAGGAGTGCTCTCTATGTTCATATCCCGAGAAGTGCTCTCTGTGTTCATATCCTGCGTTGTGCCCTCCATGTTCATATCTTGTGGAGTGCTCTCTATGTTTATCCTGCGGAGTGCTCTGTGTTAATAACCTAAGGAACATTCTCCATACTTTATTCTCATATCCAGACCTCATTCTTAGGCAGGTTATCTGAAGACTTTTCTCTTGTGGCAGTTACATGATTAAAATCACAGTGGGGACACTGTGCTGTATTATCTGACATGCAGTGGATCGAGAACAGCGTGACCTCCCTTATCATATCCTGAAGCACGCTGCTTTCATTCATTGCTTGTACTTAAAGCTACAAAAAGTACTGTAGAACTCATATATAACCCCCAGATCACAAGTCAGGAAGATGACGACCTTAGTGGGAAAAGTCAGCTTAGAGATGACCGAGATACGTACACTGCTGGGACATAAAAAAAACTGCAAAGTTTAACAAAGTTATTTCACAGTGATGTGGCAGATATTAGCGAAAGATCAGATCCACATTCCATTTCAGTCCAAAAGCAGTTTTAACAGGTTACCCAGCCATGAAGAAACGGCCTTTACCCAACTGGGTCCGCCACTAATGATTGTGTTCAGGTTACAAAATGAAATTCAAGCTAGCCTCATTTAGACGTGCAATAATCACTCAGTTCATTGCTCCGCTTGTCTCAGGGTCAACTGTTGGTCAGTGTAAGTTGCAAATTGTGACCAAAAATGGGGTTTTTAGTCTTTAAAATCCCCCTTGTGTTGACAACATTACTTTTCATCATAACAGTAAGATCACTGAACCAGCTAATCTGTTAAATTCGGTTACTTTTGTGAATTTTTTTAGGACGAACTGTGCCTTTGATATTAATAAATCAATTTACCTCTCTGTTTTCGCTGTCTGAGTTTCTGTAGTCTATTAAGTACAACTGCAAAATCAGTCCAGGAATTTCACAAACAGGAAGGTTATTCCCTCTGACTAATTTGGTGTTTTTTTTTCAGAGGGTTACTCGAGTTTTAATGAAAGGTTTTGTTGAAGTGATAAAGGAAGCAAAATGTCTTCTACAGCTTCTGAACATGTTTCAGCTCTGCACACCTCTGCGATGGCCTGGATGCTCAGATGCTTTAGACACAAAATTCTGCTGATGAGATGGAAGTCTGAAGCACTGAATTTGTCATCAGGCAGTTCCAATGAATTATGTTCTCTTCCAGGCAAAAGCTGTGTCTCTGTTAATATGATAATTGGGCATTTTCAAAAGGAAAAGGAAGGACATAATTATTCCCATTTAGATCACCAGTGTCCTGAAATGTGGCTCCAGGAGCTCGGCAAAAAGCGTCTGTAATTTTGCCAGTACTTCAGAACAGATAATACAGGTACTATAAAAAATATTGGTAAAGAAATGATAGAGTTCAGTGCTGACTTTCAAGAGGAACAGTGATTTTTCTTTATATCTGGATTTTACCAGTATTTTACTTCATGACCACCATGTATTTTGGTAGTTAGATAAAATGGCTCACAAATGGAAAACAATGTTTGTTAAATGGAAGCAAATTATAGTAAAAATGTGTGATTGCATACTGCTGCTCGGAGTGTTTATATTTTTTTTCCTGATCATTTAATAGCCCAGCGACTCGGTCACAAATGCAGGATAAAGCTGCCTGTTCTCCATGTCACACGTATTGACTCACATGCCACTTATGCTCATGACTCAGTAACATGATTATTCTGGAGTGAGCATCACTGCTGAGAATTACAGATTCAAATAAACATGCTTTAATACCAGCTCATATCACCCTGTAGTGATTAGATACCCATGTCTTACGATAATATTTTTTAAACAGACTTTGGAGGAAATGGGGGCTGCGCCGGTATATTTGGTGCCCTAACCCCAATATTAATTATTATCAGATTACACTTCAGATTTATCTCAAAGGAGTCCTGTGTGGTTATATGGCCACTGACGTGCACATTTACCTGCACATTTACCAGTCCACAGCGAGGAGGCACTGCCTTTCACCTGGTTGTGATACTCACCTTTCCACACACAGTGGCACCATAATATTCCATACACCAGTCTTCCGCTAATATCGGCTATTATTCTTTCGAGGATCATTTTCCTGCAATGTTTTTTTTAAATATTTGAAGATTAAAAATAAAGACACCATACAATAGCCCACTGCCTTTTAAATAGTCTCGCTATATCTCCCTCTCTCTCTCGTAAACTGCAGCATCACTGCAATGAGCGATGCAGACGTGATAATAGCGCTCTCCCTGCAGTATAAAAAACCGCCTCTAGGGGGTGTCTGAGTGCCATGTATTTCTTATCAGCCTTGAAATTCTGCACGGCTCAAATCAGACTAAAGTTCCGTGTGCCACAGCTAGAGGTCACTGTAAGCTAAAGTATAGAAAGGGTGCTGCGATGTGGGTTAAATCCGATATTATGATTTCCCCCCCGAAACGGCTATTTTATTGGATGTTCTAAAGAGGTCAACAAACTTTGGCAAAGAAAGCAATCAAAATCCATAATCTCTAGAGCAGGGCTGTGGGAAGGGGCAGGACACACACACACACACACACAAACAGACACACAAACAGATACGCACACACGCGCGCGCACACGCAAAGATAGCCAGCAGGTGTGATATTTGTGGAGCAGGTCTGATTTTAGTGCCATTTTTAAATCACGTTTGAAACCATAGCAATGATTTCAGCTAAACCCAAGAGATTCGGGAGAATAAAGTATAATCATTATCTCATGACTGTATTCCTCAAGCAGTCTCATATAATCCAGTGTGTCTCCAGCGACCTGCATGAGATGAACATCCCTCTAAAGATACAAGTATAATTCTGACCTGAACTGAGGCAAGTGAGGCCTGCAGTTCTTTAGAAGTTAGTCTGGCTTCTCGAGTGACCTCCTGAATGAGTTGTTGATGCGCTCATGGAGAAATTTTGGAGGCTGACCATTGTTTCAAGTTTTCTCTGTTTACTGATAGGGGCTTTCACCATGATTCGTTGGAGTCCCAGAGCCTTAGAAAAGAATTTGTAACAATTTACAGACCGATAGATGTCAAAAACTTTGTTTCTCATCTGTTCTTAAATTTCGTTTTATTTTGGCATCATGTGCTGTTTTTTTTTGCCTATTTCATATTGCCAAACAGGTGCTATTTAAGTAATGTTTGAATCACCAAGGCTGTCAGTAATCATTACAGGGTTTGTTCAGTGATATTGAACCCAACTGTCAATAAAATTTCTTTAATTCATTGGTTTAGTGGCTAAGGGGTGCAATTACTTTTTCACATAAGGCCAGGTAGGGTTGGATTGCTTTTTGGCTGCAATGAATTAAATCACCGTTTAAAAACAGCATTTTGTGCTCACTCAGGTTATTTCAGTCTGATATTAAAATGAGTTTGATGATCTAAGACATTGAAGTGTGAGAAACATGCAGAAACAGAGGAACTGCGGTCGGGTGTTCAGTGTTTTTCGCAGCGCTGTGCTTGGTGTTGCCAGCCTCTGCTGTTCGAATGACACCAGTTCTCTCCAGCTCGCTGCTGCGCAGTTTCATGAGAAAATCAGCCGGCAGGTTATTCTAAGGACATTGGAGAATTTACCACAGTTCCTCTAAAATCCGTGTCACTCGCTTTCTGTCTCCGGGTAACCCCTGGTAACCCGTGGTAACCCCAGTCATGCTGAGATTAGGGCTCTATGGAGCCCATATCAGTTAATTTACATAAAACATGCAAATATTGATAACATTAACACTATTTTTGTGATAATCAGCAGTCCCGACAAGGTGGGGCTGCTTTCAGCACTTGTGCGAGCTTGTCTTGAGCCACCATTGCGTCCGCACCACTCAAAATGCTTGTTAACACGATAGCTTCAAAAGTATTTATGATAGAAAGATGTAACTGGGTATCTAGCAACTACAGAACATGGCTCAGCTTCTATTAACTTTTGGGCAAATTCCGTGCAAGGTCAAGGTCAGAACGCAGTCATGACATCTGACCACACCCCTTAAAAGGTTTGTTAACACTATAATTTCAAAAGTATTTATGATAGAAACCTTTATGTTCTTATATAGCAAATGTATAGCAGGGTTAATCTTCTAGCAACTTTGGCTGTCATTCCACTCAAGTTCAAGGTCAAATCAAAACCTCATTACTGTTCAGGCATTTATAACTTTCTTGCTATCTTGAATCCATTTAGTACTTTAGTCACTGGGAAATTGTTTTGGCAGAATTACTAGTCACTTCAAAGGTCAAGGTCATGAAATCTGGCCACACCCCTCAAAATACGTCTTGACACAATAACTTCAAAAGATTTTATGACACCAAGCTGCAACTTAGTATTTAGCAACTGAGGAACAGGACTCCGCTTCTATCAACTTTTCATGGACAAGGTCACAGTGAGGTCAAGGTCATGGATGTACTCTCATAAAAACTTCTTGTTGACACAATATTTTTATATGCTTGATTCTTCATGAAATGTACTTATAAATGTGTCCTAAGGGCAGGTGGAATGGAGGCGCTGCTCTGTGTTTATGGGGTCCCGCAAACACTTCTCTAGTTATTCACACATTTTGTTCTACACTGTCAAACTCGAGCAGGAACCCAAAAATAAAATTCTAACATAAATTTGATGCTAAAAATTGTAGAGCTCACAAAACTATTGCACAGTCCTGTATACTGCATGTATTTAATATATTTTATGACATTCTATTTTGTGCATTTAATGACTTTCAGCTCCAAAAAATGAGAGATACCCTTACCTTCATTAAGAGGTGTTTCTGAAGAAACAGATGCTTAATGATTTAGAAACATAGCAAAGTAAGAGTGAATCGACTACTTTAAGGAATCGGCTGAACTCAATTACCATCAAATTTTATGCATGCATTGGGTGGCATTGTCTCATGATTATGCTCCTTAACGAAGAATTTTATATAAGTGTTTATGTAGCAGAATTATGTCTCCATGAGCAGTGGTGGCATTGGAAGACCAGCGTGGCTTTTTTGAGTTTTTTGGAGAATTGAGAGGAAAAAAAATGCTCTTATTGACCTTGTAAATAATGCATGATGCTCAGAGCCAATTCAAAGAATAATTCAGTCAGGGAATATGGGAGCACTTTGGGAATTTTTTCAGAAAAAATTCTATTAAAATTCAAATTCCTCTGGCAGGGCCGAGACACCAGGTGTTACGCGTGGCCCCCGACACGTTCCCTTTGGGCTGCGACGGCCCTAGACTTCTAACAAAGACATTCTGTCCTGTGACGAGCTGCTCCATCTGCATTTTAAAATGGATGGATGTTGCCTGATGAAACAGAATTCTCCCGCGGAAAAATAGCTATTAATATTCAATTGTGGTCGGCCATCATTAACCTCCATCAGAATCCATTAAAAAGGTGGCTCTGACTGACCGTCACTCCGAAAGGGAAAGTACACAAAGTCCTCAGCTCGGCGCAGCTCCATGCGCTGAATAAGTCCGGAGGAGAGGGGTCACGCGTAAAGTTCCAATTATTATGCAATATCCACAGATCGCCTCGGTGATGGCAGAGCATCAAATCGATTTGTTCCTGTTCCAAACTAGCGAATTTGACAGTCACAGGAAATGTACGGAATTGTACAGACAAACACCCTCATTTGGACGATTTCCAGGGCTTCTCGCAGTTACACGATCACTGCAAGTTAAAGCAAGATCACCGCGGCTCAACACTCTTCAAATCCATCAGAAGAGACTTCATGTCATATTTAATTCGTTTTTCGCAGCTTGTCATTTTCTAGTATTTCTCCTCTGTGAAGGCCCAGTCACACACAGATCTGATCTGGGTACAGATCTGCATGTGCCCAAACATATGCATACCTGATCTGGGTACAGCCCCAACAGTGTAGGCCACATCGCTCTCTGCTGGAGTATTCAATGGCCAGCAGGGGTCACTGTAGAGAGATGGATTCCCCTCTTAACCTCAGCAGTGCTTTGGTAAACTCTGTTTGACTCTGTGGGAACACTGGTCTGCTCAGGATCCAGTCCAAGAGCGTCAGATCCATTTAGTTCCGTCAGAACAGATCCGGTGGTTCGGCACACGGGCACAGAGTGATGCGCGTAGCCTCGATCTTGGCGTGACGAATGAAGTTCTCTGATACAAACGCCACCCACACTGCTCTCTTCACATCAATGTTCCACGCTCAGAGCTAAGAGACAGTGCAGCATCTCTGCACCATGTTCCAAAGATCCGCTGTTTCTCGTGTGCGATACGCAAGCTGCATGACAAATCTAATGTTCACCTTTCAGTAAAAGTCAGCGTTTGAGCGTATGCATGTAAGTCTGTCTTTGTGTGCGTGAGAGTATGTTTGTGTGAGAGTGTTTGCACGCACATATCCACGCATCTGTTTTTACATCAAATTATTTCGTTTTATACCCTAAATTATGAATATCCCCGAGAGAGTCCTTTAAAATCCCAGTGTGGCAGGAGGAACCAGAGAACCTGAGGATGGTTCAGCCAATATAAGACAGATTTTGTAGTGAGAGAGATATTTTAACAAATAACGATTAAGTGTTTAAAATGTGTGAAGCCATATGTGCTCTTTCCTCATGGGGACTGAAAAAATGTCCCCGCAGTGCTATTTTTCAGATTTTACAATCTTTGTGGGGTCTTTACGTCCCCACTGATATAGGTAAACAAGCACACACACACACAAACACAAACACACACACATTTTTTTCAATTATAGATATTTATCTTTTTGTAGCAAAACAAAAGATATGAGCTCAGAAACATTTTCTACAACTCCAGATGAGACATACACACACACACACACGCGCGCGCGCGCGCACGCACACACACACACACACACACACACACACACACACACACACCAGTAGGCCATTCTGTAAGATTACAGTTAAGCACCTTTTCACTTTTGCTGAACAAGAAAAATTTAAACGTCTAGTTACAGACTCTCATCCAGTTACCATAGAAAAAGTGTCCATTTACAGAACTGTACAAGAAAGAGTCATAAACACACAAACAGAACCAAAGGGTGAGACGGACCGACTGGGTCACTGAGCATCCCCACAGAACAGAATCACAGGCAAAAATACAAACAAAACATTTTCATCTGTGTTTGAATACGTGCCGTGTCCATGAATAAGTCTCTTACACAAAATAAATATACATGTGTACATGTACAGAATACATGTTCATGTATTGATCCATAACGCATACCGCACAATCTCATTCTGATCAGGCAGAAACATTTAGTCTATATTGTATAATAATAATAATAAAAATAATAGATATAAATTATGTGTTACATAGAGTATTTTTATAAAGTGCCATTATCAAAAGCCATCAGTAATCAGCAGTCATGATCGTTTTATTTATCTTGTGCTGTTCTGTGCAAACTTGAGGTGTTCTGCAAAAGGGAGGAACTTTGACTGTTTGAGATCTTAAATATGACCATTTTAGAAAAATAAAATAAATAAAAAATGTCCAGATGTTCAATTTTTTTGTCCAAAATTTCCCATTTGAATAGTGTGAAAATGGATGATTATACTACAGCACTTAATACACACGGCTGTGATGATGTTGATTTGGTTTCCAGTCTGCTCTCCAGATCGCATGATAAAAAAAAGAGGGCAGGATTTCGGGCGCAGCGCCTGTCTCTGAGCGCAGAATGATCATGATCAGGACTCATCAAACCTCGCCTGCCGTCACAAATCTACACACCGAAACTGCACTGACACGCCATGACTCTGCAGAATTAAAAAGGACTCAAAATAAAAAATAACAGAAACAACAATAGTCAACAAAAATCCAAGTTTTGTCCAGGAAAAGAATCTCCGTTGAGGGACTAAACAGTTTGTACTGATTTGCGTTTTCCCAAGAACACAGTAAAATGGAACATTATCAATGAAGTATGTACATTTGCTCTTGCAGTTACAGACCAAGGCTGAGTGGCAGGTGGCCGTACATCGCTGTGATGCGTCCGAGGGCCAATGTAGCGTAATTCCAGCTGGATCAGATACGGTGTAGGTCACCATCCACAGAGCCGAATGCCTGGCTGTGATTGGCTGTGCGCCTGACTGACATGGTGCTCCTCTGAGAGGTCATTTCTCACCTTTACCCCAGTGTGCACATGCCCAGTGAGCGAGCTTCCTTACCCCAGTGCGCACATGCCCAGTGAGCGAGCTTCCTTACCCCAGTGCGCACATGCCCAGTGAGCGAGCTTCCTTACCCCAGTGCGCACATGCCTAGTGAGCGAGCTTCCTTACCCCAGTGCGCACATGCCCAGTGAGCGAGCTTCCTTACCCCAGTGCGCACATGCTCAGTGAGCGAGCTTCCTCAGCTGGTTGTTGTGAGCAGAGCAGGCGGCCTAAAGCAGCGCAGCTAATCTCCGGATTAGTCTCAGTCACATGATGGTGACGGACAGCTGGCAGGATTAGCCTGGATGGGTGCTGCTCTGGGAGGGGGAGGGGTTATGGACAGTGAGTCCTGCTTCAGCGATGGCCCCTCCCCCTGCTCCTGCTGTGCAGTCAGATCTGTCCTGTTACCCTCCCTCCTGCAATCCCTAAAACAGTACTCTCCTCACTTCCTCATACTGTACTCTCCATACTCCCTCAAATAGTACTCTCCTTACTCTCTACACTCCCTCAAACGATGCTCTCTTTACACCCTCATACTGTACTCTCTACACTCCCTCAAACAACACTCTCCTTACTCCCTCATACTGTACTCTCTATACTCCCTCAAACAGTACTCTCCTTACTTCCTCATACTGTACTCTCCATACTCCCTCAAACAGTACTCTCCTTACTCTCTACACTCCCTCAAACGATGCTCTCTTTACTCCCTCATACTGTACTCTCCACACTCCCTCAAACAACACTCTCCTTACTCCCTCATACTGTACTCTCTATACTCCCTCAAAAAACACTCTCCTTACTCTCTCATACTGTACTCTCTATACTCCCTCAAACAACACTCTCCTTACTCCCTCATACTGTACTCTCTATACTCCTTCAAACAGTACTTTCCTTACTCCCCCATACTGTGCTCTTCATACTCCATGAAATAATACTCTCCTTATTCTCTCATACTGTACTCTTTATACTCCCTCAAACAGTACTCTCCTTACTGCCCCATACTGTGCTTTCTATACTCCCTCAAACAGTACCCTCTTTACTCCCTTATACTGTACTCTCTATACTCCCTCAAACAGTATTCTCCTTTCTCCCTCATACTGTGCTCTCTATACTCCCTCAAACAATACTCTCCTTACTCCCTCATACTGTACTTTCTATACTCCCTCAAACAGTACTCTCCTTACCCCCTCATTCTGCACTCTTCATAGTCCCTCAAACAGTACTCTCCTTACTCCCTCATTCTGCACTCTTCATACTCCCTCAAACAGTATTCTCCTTACTCCCTCATACTGTACTCTCCTTACTCCCTCATACTGTGCTTTCTATACTACCTAAAATAATACTCTCCTCACTCCCTCAAACAGTATTCTCCTTAACCTCTCATACTGTGCTTTCTATACTACCTGAAATAATACTCTTTACTCCCTCATACTGTACTCTCCACACTCCCTCAAACAACACTCTCCTTACTCCCTCATACTGTACTCTCTATACTCCCTCAAAAAACACTCTCCTTACTCTCTCATACTGTACTCTCTATACTCCCTCAAACAACACTCTCCTTACTCCCTCATACTGTACTCTCTATACTCCTTCAAACAGTACTTTCCTTACTCCCCCATACTGTGCTCTTCATACTCCATGAAATAATACTCTCCTTATTCTCTCATACTGTACTCTTTATACTCCCTCAAACAGTACTCTCCTTACTGCCTCATACTGTGCTTTCTATACTCCCTCAAACAGTACCCTCTTTACTCCCTTATACTGTACTCTCTATACTCCCTCAAACAGTATTCTCCTTTCTCCCTCATACTGTGCTCTCTATACTCCCTCAAACAATACTCTCCTTACTCCCTCATACTGTACTTTCTATACTCCCTCAAACAGTACTCTCCTTACCCCCTCATTCTGCACTCTTCATAGTCCCTCAAACAGTACTCTCCTTACTCCCTCATTCTGCACTCTTCATACTCCCTCAAACAGTATTCTCCTTACTCCCTCATACTGTACTCTCCTTACTCCCTCATACTGTGCTTTCTATACTACCTAAAATAATACTCTCCTCACTCCCTCAAACAGTATTCTCCTTAACCTCTCATACTGTGCTTTCTATACTACCTGAAATAATACTCTTTACTCCCTCATACTGCACTCTTCATACTCCCTCAAACAGTACTCTCCTTACTGCCTCATACTGTGCTTTCTATACTCCCTCAAACAGTACTCTCTTTACTCCCTTATACTGTACTCTCTATACTCCCTCATTCTGCACTCTTCATACTCTCTCAAACAGTACTCTCCTTACTCCCTCATACTGTACTCTCTATACTCCCTCAAACAGTACTCTCCTTACTCCCTCACACTGTACTCTCTATACTCCCTCAAACAGTACTCTCCTTACTCCCTCATACTGTGCTTTCTATACTACCTGAAATAATACTCTCCTTACTCCCTCATACTGTACTCTCTATATTCCCTCAAATAGTACTCTCTATACTCCTTCATACTGCACTCTTCATACTCCCTCAAACAGTATTCTCCTTACTCCCTGATACTGTATTCTCTATACTCCCTCAAACAGTATTCTCCTTTCTCCCTCATACTGTGCTCTCTATACTCGCTCAAACAGTATTCTCCTTAATCCCTCATACTGTGCTCTCCATACTCGCTCAAACAGTATTCTTCTTACTCCCTCATACTGTACTCTCTATACTGCCTCAAACAGTACTCTCCTTATTCCCTCATACTGTGCTCTCCATACTCCCTCCAACAGTACTCTCCTTACTCCCTCATACCGTACTCTGTATACTCCCTGAAATAGTACTCTCCATACTCCCTCATACTGCACTCTTCATACTCCCTCAAACAATATTCTCCTTACTCCCTCATACTGAACTCTCTATTCTCCCTCAAACAACACTCTCCTTACTCCCTCATACTGTACTCTCTATACTCCCTCAAACAATATTCTCCTTACTCCCTCATGCTGTACTCTCTATACTCCCTCAAACAACACTTTCCTTACTCCCTCATACTGTGCTTTCTATACTACCTGAAGTAATACTCTCCTTACTCCCTCATACTGTGCTCTTCATACTTCCTGAAATAATACTCTCCTTACTCCCTCATACTGTACTCTCTATACTCTCTCAAACGATGGTCTCCTTGCTCCCTCATACTGTACTCTCTATACTTCCTCAATTAGTACTCTCCTTACTCCCTCATACTGTACTCTCGATACTCCCTCAAACGATACTCTCCTTACTCCCTCATACTGTGCTCTTCATACTGCCTGAAACAATACTGTCCTTACGCCCTCATACTGTACTCTCCATACTCCCTCACACTGTACTCTTTATACTCCTTGAAATAATACTCTCCATTTTCCCTCATACTGTACTCTCCATACTCCCTCACAAAGTGCTCCCTATACTCCCTCATACTGTACTCTCCACGCTCCCTCATACTGTACTCTCCATGACCCACTCGGGGACGTCTGGAGCCCCCTTGCCCCCCTCCCCCTCCTCGTCATACTGCAGCAGCATGCCGTTCACCGACAGGCTCCTCTTAGTCCAGATTCGGCTAATGCGTCGCGGGTAGCTGTAGAACTGTGAGGGCTGGTCAGTGGCGGCTGTAGCCGTCACCTCGCCCATGTCGAACGAGTGGCTCCTCTTCGGCTTGCAGTCCAGTGGCAGCATGAGCAGCCGACTGAGCGTGGAGTCCATGGCGCGGCCCAGCAGCGGCTCCTTATCGGTTGGCGGGGCGGAGGCCGTGGCGGCAGTGGCCCCTGAGGGCCCCGGGTCCCTGCTCGGGCCCCGCAGCTCCAGAGAGGTAAAGGCCCCCAGCAGATGGTCCAGGTTGGGGCAGGCCTTAGGGGCACCAGTCCTCCATTTGCTGGACAGCGCCCCCTCCTGGCCGCGCGGGGTGTAGTTGTCGCGGGTGTCCGCCCGGCCCCGAGGATGAGGGAGGATGAGGAGGAGGACAGGCTGCTCTGGAGCGAGCCGCAGCGAAACTCCACCACCTCGCTCCGCAGGGTGACGCTGGGCTTGGGTTTGGGCTGCGGCAGGAGTCCGTTGCGCAGCGTCCGTCCGCCGTTGGTCTGCGAGTACGTGTCGCTCACCGTGGGCAGCTTGCTGGCCGGGGGGTCGTCCTCACCTGCCGTTTTGTATCGCACCATGAGGATGACGATGAAGACCAGCAGCGTGGCGACGATCACCCCACCCACCACCAGGATCATGGTGCCGCCCAGGAAGTGGCTGCGCAGAGACTGGCATTGTGGGTACTCGTCGCCCGTGTGGAACTGCACGCAGCCCACCACACTGGTGGCAGTGAGGGTCGTGGCAGAGTCCTCCCAGGCTGCCAGGACACACAGGTCATACTGCGTCCCCGACACCAGGTTGGTCAGCAGGAACGCCTTGCTCGACGGCGGGATCATCCTACGACAGATGGACATTGTTAACCCTCAGGCTCTCTTTATGGCTCGACAGGTACCACAGCCTCTTTACAAATCTCTTTACATGAAAGACAATAATGCAAAGTAATGTAACTTTAACCCCATAAAACCTACAGACTCATACATGGGTCTCTCAAATACAGCTGCTGAATTCAAACCTGGGGAATTTCAGGCCTATTTTACATTCTAGTGGAGATCCCAAGGTTTTCAATGATCCCAAATATGTCCAGCTGAATTACAGCGAAATGTGTATGAAATGATGTGCAAAATCTAAATATTTTTCATTTGATGTAACGCTGTGGCCATAAAAACATGGTGTCCTGGGTTTGAATATTTCACTCAATATAAGTGTGATGTAGCTTCAGTGAAGCGCTGCAGCCTGCAGATACAGAATATGTGAGAGACATTATCCTACAATATGGAAAAAACGCTTCTTCTGACTTTGAACCTACTTCAAAGAAAACTTGAGTGAAAAGTTAGAGTTTAAAGGGTTAATAAGAACTACTTTTAAAGAAGTGCAATACAAAACCGTACAGGCAACGTTTGTTTGTTGATCTCCTCAAATTCGATTCCTCGGGACACAAGGCTAAATTATTCATAAGTAAGAAGATGGGCTGCATTAAGGAGGATATAGCATATCAATATAAAATCAGAACAGCGACACAATGGTCAGCCGGGAAAATAGAGTTCGGAGGCAAACAGAAATATGAGGAATTGAGGAGTGATTTAATTTTTCTTGGATTCCGAAGCAGCTTTGCAGTAAATTAAATGTCCTCATGTAGCTGAGCCAGGAAGTCCGCGATGCGCGTTTAATCTCAGCGCAGAGGTAGGAAAAAAAAGCCCTCTGACGCATTTCATATGTGAGAGGTGTTAAAAAGTGGAGCTGCGTTAACTCTTGCCAGTAACTCTTCCATAAAACAGAATCATAGTGGAATTTGCGCCTGCAAGTTCTTATATATTTTAGTTTCTGAGAAACAGAACCAGTTGGTCTGTTAGCCATCTGTTCGCGTGTTTGTTACCAAGCACAGGAAGTCAGGAAAGTATTAGAAAAGAAAGTCACAGTAAAAAGAGGAAAGAAGAAACAAGCAAGATAAGTTATATTTTCTGGCCAATATTTCATTTACTTGGGACTTTCAAGTCAATAGTTAGTGGACAAATGTTTCAGGACATTTTTAAAAATGAGCACACCTTCCACAAACATCCATTCTGACTCATCAATCACTCAAAGGCCTGTACTGACAGTGGCCTCTTTAAGACCATGTAACCCTGGCTGTGACGGCCGGACGAAGGCCATCTTTTAGATCTCCTTGCCACATCCGTCTCTGCATGAAAGATGACTAAAGCGACCATGACACATCTGTCCATTTGGCTGCCAGTAAGTTATACGGAATTTAATATTGTCTGTATTTAATGAGGAATAAGCAGCCTTCCTATTTCACACTGATTAAAAACTTTCACCAAACCATTATTTTTCTCACAAAGGCGTCAATCCTCGATTCCTCGCTCCTTTCGATGTAGACACGCTCATTAAATTTCATTCCGAAAACATCGCACCGTGTTTCATTTCACTCTGCAATAAATCTCACTAACATATCAGAAACAAGCTGACAGGTTTGTAAAATCCACCAAATGTAAAATAATTACAGTTTATCTATCCTAAAGAACAGTCTTTGAGAATAAATTCAAGAAAACTTGAAACCTGCAGTTTCGTGCAATACTGAACATGGTCAGGTGTTGAAATGGCACTAAATTTATATGGTTCTACTTTGCGATCAATTAGGCAGTTAAAACAAAATTGGCACTATCAGTGAATCTTTAAATATGTCACAAAATAGTAATCATTTAAGACATTATTTGCTGATATGCAAACAAGCAAATGAATTAAGTGTTAAAGATAATGCTCTATTTCACAGTTTAACTCAAGTAGACCCCAGGGACAAATCAATGTACCTTGCAGTTGAAGAGATTAATTTAGAGAGCATTACACCTGTTTTGAGAAGTACAGTAATAAACATGGATTTATTACTCGGTTAGAGGCTTTCAATGTTTTTCCTCAGAAGATAAACACAATCTCGGCTTCTTTTCCATGCTAATACTCCCAATAAGTAACTTCTGAAAAACAACTATTTATATCAATAGAATTTTAATACTAAGATACACAATCTTATAGAACTTGTTCAGTATGCATTTTTATAAAATTACCCTTCCTGTTGCACTCTGTACAGCTCTACATGGCTTCGCTCTTCAGCAAGCGTTAGAAAAGGACGACGCTGCAATCCTCCAATCCCTTTTTATTTATTTTTTTTTTTTTCCCTTTCCCCGCCCATTTTTTTTTTTTTTTTTTTTTCCTTTATCCCCCCACCCCCATTGTAACATCAGACGGTTCTGTCGGTTATCTCCAGAGCGGACAGCATGAGGGAAGAAGGGTTGGGTCTCCTCTTTTCCCCACGCCACCAACTCCAAACTACCTCACCCTTAAACAGCTACTATGAATCATTCTACTTCACTGTGGGTGGGGGGCGCGCTCTGGATGGTCCGGTCCGGCTTATAGGCCTGTGGGCTTGCTTGCCCAAGCCTCCTGCCTATGGGCAGTCTGGAGGAAAGTCAGCCAAACCCGAATGGGGCTGCAGAAAGAAACTTCCCCAGAACTGTCTGAAAGAGGACCCTCACAAGAGTGAGGGGTTCACGTGAGGCCCACATGGGCCGGGAACTGATCCCATGAGCTTCATGTTGGGCTGGGTATGAATCTACCAGCGCCTCATAGGCCGGTGGTGAGCCCACGACCCTCATGCTCTGATGCGGCAGGGCCGCCTACTGCACCACCATGGCGCCCCATCCCATGACAACAGTCCAACTTTCATCGAAATAACCATCATAGGGAAACAATAATCTGGATGATCCAGCCTGACTGACCCTGCTGCCCGCTCTGGAGCTCCCCTGACAGCGCCCTGTCCCACTCCTTATTTTTATTTTTTATTGCTATCATTATTATGATTTTTTTCCCCTTCTTTCTTCCCCATTTATTTACCATTCTTTACATAATTTTTTTTCTTTTTTTTCTTCTTTTTCTTTCTTTCTCTCTCTCTCTTCCCTCTCTAAGTCTCAATTTCCTTTGTTTCCCTGTAGCTAATCCAACCACATCATTTTTTCTTTTTTTTTCCACCCCCCCCCACTTTTTTTTATCCCAAACCAGAGTTAAACATAGACACACATACACACAATACACAGACTACGAACATTCTCCCATCAACTCCGAGTTGCACCCCTACAAACTGTTGACTGGCCTGTACTCTCTGTTCTTGTCTATTGTTCTTGTCAATGTTTCGTTCAGTCTTGCAATAAATATTATAAAAAAAAAAGAAAAGGACGTGCTGTTCGTTCGATAAAAACAAATGCACACCTAAGCAGTGTATTACGGCCTGACACGCAGCATCACCATACTCGATAAATGTATTAATAGTTATTTCCGAAAACTCAAACATGTTGCCTGTGTCTATTTTTAGCCCACACTTCCAATGTTCATGACTTCATAACACTAAGTGTCAGTAAAATTTAGCCTAAAATTCAAATAAGGTGGATGGATGCAAAACATTTAAAGGCTACTATGCTTGGAACTACTTGATAGATGTGCAGTTATCGGAAAATAATGCATGCCCTTAGAACGTCCTTCAACCAATCACAGTCCCGTGGAATAAATGCAGTTTACGTCATAATTAGCAGTCAGTAGCTGCTTTGGTACTCCAGGGATTTTAACTTACAGAGCAGTAACTAAGCGCGAAGCAAGCTTGACTCTCAGGTCTGACCACAGCGCATCACTGGGGAGAATGTAAGCATTGAGTATTTCTGTTTTTCCATCATAGTGTCCCGGCGATATGATCTATCACTCTTTTATAATTGCTCTGCTAGTGTGGAGCTAACTCCTCCATGCTCACTGACCCATTCCCACAGGCCTCTGCTTCGCTCTGAAGGAATGTCGGCCGCCAGTGTCAGTGGGGTCGATTCGGTTTCATTAAAATACGTTGGGAACAAGGTCGCTTTCTGGATAATACAAGGCGACACTAATCATAAAAAGCAGGGTGATGGGTCTCCGTCTTCGGGCAGAAGATTTAATTTCGGGATGCTCTGCTTCCTCTCAGCGGAGACTGCGGGGCAACAGGGGTAATTAGAGAAAACTGCCTCCGGACAGGAAGTGGGTAAGGCTAGCCAAAACCAGCCATTTCCATATCATATTAATGTAATGCAAATCATAAAAAAGGCCTATATTGTACATGTTCCCTCTAACAGGACTTTAAATGGTGAACATATTTTCATTGGTGGAACACAAACACATGCAGGCCTATGACCTGCATGAGTTGCCAAAGAATTGGCAAATTAATTAGATTTTGACCATGTCATACCGACGCTCGGGGATAACACTTAAAAAAAACAAAAAAACTTTTCTTTAAAGGTCCAGGAAACAAACACCAGTTAGCTGTTCGCAGATGCGCTGATTTGATACTGTCAGTGAGCAGGGTTTATACCTACATTAACCCGGATAAAACCTGAATCATAGTAAATGAAGAACTTTCTTAAGGCGATATGCAAAATATGCTCCCACTATTTTTGCTAACCAGTGAAAGAGAAAATGCCATGACAGTCATGACCTCTGTTCTTTCCATTTACTGGAAGCAGCATAACTCATTGGGCAGTGACAAAGTTTTTGTTCTTTTCTTTTTTTTGTTTTGTTGTTGAAGTCAATCACCAGATCCAAATCTAACTGATGCATTTTACATGCTGCAGAGGAGACTGAGGGCAAAGAGTCCTCGACACGAGCAGGAAGGGAAGATGCTGCAGTACAGGCCTGGCAGGGCATCAGCAGGGGAGATACCCAGCGTCTGCTGATGTCTGTGTGTCACAGAATTTAAACAGTCGTATCATGGAAAAGATATGCGATCAAATATCAAAGATGATTATTCTACATCACGTTAAACTGTCCAATATTTTTTGATGTGCCTGAAAATTGAAAGGGGGGCCAGGGGATGGGGGGGGCGATAGGTTTCTCATCGCTCCGTCCCAGTGGGGACAAAAACACTGTGTACATCGGCGGGTATTCTTCCATACCACAGAAAGCCTCAGTGCTTTTAATGCAGAAAATGATCCATTGCTTTAAGCACGGAGATCAGCACGGGCTTCAGGCTAAATTTAATTCCGCAAACAAACACTCGTCCTGCACCATTGCCTCGAAACACAATTTTGCTGCCACAGTCTTGCCTGAGAGTGCGAGCGCATGATAACTAACACAAGAGCACCGTGGGCTGTGCTGCTTTTAAATATAACGGAAACTGCACTGCAATCCGTGACAGGTGCAGGAATTCCATTATGTGCGGCGAGGCAGCTGGGTCGTCACGAGGTGAAGTACGACCAGGGGCTTCGTTATATTTCAATGTGAAATATTAGAGAGGGAAACAGATGCATAATTCTCTCTAACTGCATCCACGCTTCACCTCCGACATTTATTATTCATGTGTGTGCCATCATTAGTCTGTTCTGAGTGCAAATCTTTTGTGCGACTCATTTTGCTCAATGTATCAGTGCATTACATCACAGATAAACCGAGGGGAACGTCCTGCTGCAGAGAGTCAGATTCCACCCCAGTGCTTCTCTCTGATCGCCAGGATCTCCTGTTCAGTGAGGATCGATCTGATCGCCAGGATCTCCTGTTCAGTGAGGATCGATCTGATTGCCAGGATCTTCCTGTTCAGTGAGGACTGAAACTTTGGATCAGATGAGTTTTGGGCTGGAAGTAAAACACGGCCGGACTCTTACTCTCTGACCCCTGGTTAATACCCTACAGCAGATAACTGAGCTCAGCTGTACGGCTCTCCAAAATACTCGGCCCTTAGAGTCCCAGTGCCGGCATAGCTCCAGAAACTGTGATTATGCGCCAGGGGTTTATTGATGTTCAATAAATTTTCACTCTTAACATGTTTTCTAAAATTTTGTTTCAGTAAAAAAATCTGCTGCTACTTCAGAGGCAAAACACAGTTTGCAGCCACAGTTAGACTGCTTGTATGGAGAGAGAGAGGTGTAAATTAGTTTATTCTTGATATATGCAAATTGTTATATCGGTGCACTGACTTCAGTATTTTTTGATAAAGTAATAAATGTTGTGAGTGTTTATCCTGTATGTTTACATTTGCAGTGTTCGGCAGCTGAGCTGAATTCACCACACAGTTCGGTTTTTATTATTTTTTTCATCTCATAAAACTTTCATAACTTCGAGAAAAACATCATCTTTTTTTATTATTTTAAAGCCATATGGCATTTTGCTATAGAAAGCATTCATATTCATATATTTCCCATTCTCATGGCTTGTTAATATGCAGATATCCGGTTGCCCACGGCAGCAAGCCCTCCTACCAACAGACGGGAGACGAATGAAAGATGAGACCACATGATGACGGGTCTTAGTTATTATACAGCGACTCAGGACATTACAGGCGGCCAGAAGAACTTCAAAGTGCCTCGGCTTCGACTCACACATCTGTGGAACTCTACTGAAGGGGTCAAAGGTCAGAAAAGCAAAGCGTGGATGAGGAATGAAACACTGTTTGCTTTCATGACATGAAGAAAAACAAGTCAGTGCAAAGGTGGAGAGATCAGGTGTGAGGAAGTGTGACGAAGTCTCAAGATTAAAATCTCACACCACTCTTTTCACCCGATCCCAAAATGATAAATTAAATCCTATTTAGTCACTGGATTTCTCTCCTGGCTGGTTTCACATTAATTTCCAAATGTTCTGCTTGGTTGTCTGTAATTTCTGCCCTACAGACTGTGACCAGGTTGACAGACCATTAAACTCACAGAATTGAGGAATTCCATGGGTTTACAGCGTAAGGGGAAATGGGACTGTTTTCAGTTAATAAGACGTCAAACGATGAACATAAAACCAATATAAAAAACTATTGTTTTTTAGCATTCAGCTCCTCACTGGATATGCTGGACTACTTGTTGACTACAGGCATCATCCATCACCGTAGTAAATCGCGTATATTGTTATTCATTGTATGCGACATTATTGAACTGTGTGCACATAATGGCACATTATAAATCCTGTTTTGCTTCCTTGTTTGTCACGATTGGCCTATATTTTGCAGATACTGCGCCACAAATTTGCCCCCTGTGAGCAGTAAATGTTTCCTGGTGTACTCGCCATCCATCGCGCCCGCGTTCCCATGTTTACCTGTAGATCAGCACTTCATCATCCGAGCAGTTGTACTGCAGCTGGAACATTTTGACTTTGGGCGCGGACTTGCTGACCGTCCAGCCGACCAAGGCCGAGACCGCCGTTACCTCGGATACGGACACGGCCCTCTCCGGCGCGGCCTTGGGCTCGCCCTTAGCTGTCTTGGCGGAGCTGGTGATGTCAGAGAGACGGGATTTGGGCTGCGCGGCTCGCGCCGTGTCGTTGGTGAGGTGAGGGAGCTGGACGATGGACAGCTCCACGGTGGCAGTGGACTCGCCAGCGATGTTTGCGGCGATGCAGGTGAAGATGCCGTAGTCCTGCGAGGTGGTGATGAGGATGTCCAGAGTGCCGTTAGCGTACACCAGCGTCCGGGAGGAGTTCCCCACGAGCCGGTCGTCAGGGGTGATCCAGTGGATGGAGGGGGCAGGGTCACCGATGGCTCTGCACTTGATGCTGGCGCCCTGCCCCTCCAGCACCAGCAGCTTGTGCGTGTGCTGCGTTATCAGCGGCTGCTCGCACAGGAACTCCTCCTCCGCGATTTGCCAGAAGTAGCGCCCCTTCAGGCTGGGAGGGGCGCGGTCTCCAGGTCATCGTCGCGTTCCAGCCGTCGCAGCCACAGCACCTCGCAGTTGCAGTGCAGCGGGTTTCCCCCGAAGCTGAGGGACAGCTGGGGCGCGTACGGCGTGGTCAGGAGCACCGAGTCCTGCGCCTGGCGAAGATGGGGTCCGCGGCAGCTTCTGCAGCTGATTGGACGTGAGGTCCAGGCGGGCGAGCCGCCCAGGTCGGTGAAGGTTCCCTCGGGGATGTGGTCGATGAGGTTGTGGTCCAGGCTGAGCTGGTGCAGATTCACCATCTGCCGCACCGAGCCCCAGGGCAGCGACCGCAGGTTATTGTAGGACAGGTCCAGGTCCTCGAGCGTCAGCGCCAGGTCCTCGAAGGCCTGCTGGGAGAGCCGCTCCATCTGGTTGTTGTTGAGAATCAGGTGCTGCAGGCTGACCAGGCCTCGCAGGTCGTCGGGTCCGATCTCCGTCAGCCGGTTGTTGTCCAGATGAAGGGAGCGCAGGGTCTGGAGGTCGGAGAAGGAGAAGGGCTGGATGTAGCTGATGGTGTTGCGGGACAGCGTCAGGTCCACCAGGCCCGTCATGTTGGCGAAGTCCTGCTGCGTGATACGGAGGATGAAGTTCCCTCCCAGCCGCAGCTCCACAGTCCGCCGGTCGATGTCGGGCGGCACAAACAGCAGGCCCTTGGCCTGGCAGAGGGTGCCCAGCGACTCGGACAGGTTCTGGCAGACGCAGTACTTGGGGCAGCAGCGGGCGACGGTCACGGCGGTTCCCAGGAACAGTAGGCCTCGGAGCACCGTTTCCATGGTCACCTGGCGCGCGGGACCTGAGGGACGAGAGGAGGGGAAACACAGAGTCCCGTCAGTTTGCTCAACATGTTCACAGTACGTTCCCCGAGACCCTTCACGTCCTGACGCACTCCTGCCCTCCAAACCCTGAGAACTCGGCCCTGAAGGGAACCCACGCTAAAACACAGCCCTGTTATGCCACATCATCAACCCGCTCCGCCCCCTTTTAAATTTCACATATTTTACAAACCCTTATTGTGTTACTGCCACAGAATTTCTCCTGATTACACACTGAATTCTGGTGCTATTAACTCCTCATGCACACACACAGGCCGATGCCTGCTGCATGGGAGTTAAATGTATCCTATTCCTCCCTCATGGCCCTTTTCCAACATGCTGCATGGAGTGACCGTGTACTTCATGTCAAAGCAATGGACAGCCAATCCTGACCCCCGTAACAACCCTGCTCTATACAGACATGTGTCTATATTTCACCTATTCACCTGCTCAGTCCAGCTCACCAGTTACTCCCCAGCGCATTGGGGTGCTGTTGCTTACCGCGTTAGCACTGCAGAATGAGGGAAAACAGGCTTTTACAACCTTTCACTTTACCCTGCTTTTCCTTTTTCCCACAAGAAATTTTTCCTCTTACTATGGACTACACCAGCAAGAGGACATCCATTTATAAAATCTAGTACATACTAGATACGCACGAAATCACACCTAATCCTCTAAAGGATTTAACTGTTTCTACCATAATATCATAACCAATCTTGTAAATGCCGTGACTTTTATAAATTGAACTGTCAGACTAGAAAGAAGGTAGATATTCACATTGAAGAAATCTGCAAACATTCACATGTGGAGTGCAATATCCAGTGAATTTAATTGAACATATTGATTTAATAAATTCCGTCTTGCTTTGATATAACAGTACATGACGTCTTCTCATAATGAAAAATCATGGAGGCGTGTCCAAGCAAACCGGTCAGTGTTCTTACAGATAACAATGCTGCTATAGACTTGCATTTCATTAGAAAATTACCAGGAAATGCAATACATAAAAAAATTGAAAATTAAATAGAATGTTCAAGACTGCGGAAAGGCTTAGCTAAGATAAGAGGAAATTACACTCAAGGTCGCTTCACAGACGCACGACTCTGACATTTCATCTATAGAACTGAGCACCGTATTCGTAGTACTGTAGCTTGGGAGCATTTGTGAATGAATTTTCCCATGAGCACCTGGGAACTGAACCCATGACCACGACAGAAGATCATGAAAAGGCTCAAATCAATAGAGAGAGAGAAATACACACTTAAAGCACTTTTATGGACTTTAGAAACCGCCTGACCAGAAGACAAAGGGAGCGAGACACAAAACTTCCAGACTTCTCTCGAATTAAATACACCGACGTATCAAGAGACCATAACTATCTTGGAAGGTACAACTGAGAAATTTGTTCCTAAAAGAGCAGAAACTACTAAATGCAAACAGAGACACAGAACCAAAATAATGCACAGATGGAAGGTCAACTCAACCCCCAACTACGTTGTACTAATCCCTGACTCAGCCCCTAAACACCGATCTCAGAGACCTGAACGACAGAATGCAGACTGTGATTCAGAATAACACATTCATAGAGGAACAGGCCAACAGGAAAGCCGACTAAACCCCTGAGTACGAATCCCCGACTCAATCCACAATCACTAATCACAGAGACGTCGAGGCCTCGCGCATCAGGGGTGAGATGAACGCATTAGGGACACAACTCAAGCTTCTGAAATCGCACGTGCTCAAATCGCCTCAGCCGAAGAGTTTTGATGTGAAATGTGACTAACAGTATCGCCCAATTACCCCCCCCACATAATAAACACGGCTTTGCCTTTCTAACGCTTGATTTCTCACTGCTTTACGCTTTGTGGACCTTGTGATCTGCGTGAGCACAGGAGTAAGTTGCGAGGACATAAGAACGGGCAGCAGTAAGGACGTGACCCCAGGTGAGCAGGAGTTTCAATCATTAATAAACACATCCATACAGAGAGCTGACCGCCTGCCGCCTCCTGTCCTCGCTGACCGACACGTCCCCGGCAGACAGACAGTGTCTGACCTGAAGGTCTGAGCCGTGAGGAGGAGTCCGGGAGAGAGATATCTGCAGGATTAATGAGAGCGGAGCTCTCGTGTGTACAGGAGAAACATCCATGATCATTATAATATCAGTATAATAAATGTACCTTTCGTGTACACAAGAGAAACATTCCCTACCTCTGCCAAACGCAGTTTGCAGGAGGTTATGTGATCGGTGCCGTTTGTTTGTTTGTTTGTCTGTGAGTTTGTGAACAAGATAACTCAACAACTCATGAACGGATATCTCTGAAATTTTGTGGGTGGGTCACTATTACATCAGGGATGGACCCTATCGATTTTCACCGCGATCAGTCAAACAATATGGCCGCCACGGCAGCCATCTTGAAATCCTATGACATGCGATGACTGAACTTTGCTCCCACTCAGCGAGATTTGGACTGTGCTGCCTTGGCGGAGGTTTGCACTCTAGGAGCGCCTCTAGTTATCATTAAAATACCAGTGTTAACAATATACCTGTCAGGTATGCAAGAGAAACATTCTTTATCATTATGCTTTAGTAATATGCAGTCATGTCAGTAGTTTGAGTAACATGGATTAGTAGGAGATATTTATATCGGGATTATCAGCTGTGTTGGTATTGCGTATGTATGTCAGCGGTTTGAGTAGTATGCAGCAGCAGGAAGTCATAACAGTAGCAGGCTATGAGTTACATGCTTTAGTCGGATACTATCATGTCAGCAGTAAGTAGAATTTGGTATTAGTAAGAAGTCATATTATTTGTATGAGTTGCGTGTACTGGTAGTATGCAGTCATGTCAACAGTATGAGTAGTATGCAACATTAGGAGGTAC
>CM056198.1:1787500-1862500 GCA_029692085.1 Gymnothorax javanicus
CCAACACAGTTATCCAAGCCAATACTAGACCTGGTCCTACTCAGTCCAATCGCTGTGATTATTAACCCTTAGAGCGCTAAATACAAATAGTGTTGCTCAATGATGTAACATATCAAATTCAAAGCTGCTGAAAACCTATCATAGGGCGACTTGTTTAAAAGACCTCCCCTGCAGGGGGGCCACATGGTAGGTTTGTTTTCAACAGCACAAGATAATTTAATTTATAATTTTTTTGAAAATTTATTTCAGCGCTCTAAGGGTTAAAACACTACCAAACATGCACCCTGAGTTTGGGAAAGGAGATAGAAACTGTTTAATTAAGGACCCAGCCCTGTGTGGAAGGATCACATTTATTCTTATTGTGAACTACGTGTACTTCCTGTCTGTGCTTCTGAAGGGTTAAAAATGAAACACTAGTGAATCGGCAGAGTGACTGATTGCTGTGCATCAAAGTTTACACATTACACGCAACGAAAGAACAACTCCATTTTGAGAAAATCAAGGCAGTGGACTTAGGTGACTATAAAAGACATTTTCCCATCCTTACCTCACGGTGTGACTTAAGGACTTTTAGTACGGAGCTCCTCAGTTGTGCAAAGGAGAAAAATGAACTTAATCCGGGACTGCAGAGCTGTAAGAGACGTGCAGACAGACAGCCAGACAGACAGCCTCAGTACTGCAGATACCACAGGCCCAGTCTGACCCACTATACCTCACTGCATGTCTGCACACTCCTGTCTGAGCAATTATCTGTAATTAGTCCGTCTGTCAGCACTCGGTGCAACTGCACTCCCCTGCGTCTGAGAGCGAGTTAATTAATGAATGCGTAACACAACGAGAGGATTCTAACAGGGCTCTCAATTAACGGCAACAAAAACATATCTAATGTTTCCGGAAAAAATAAACGTGATCACCATTGGATGCGATTTCAGCAGACGATAGTCACTAGAGTAGAAGGAGGACAGTCCTGATAAGAAACACAATTAAAATACATGCATGAATAAAGAGCAAAAATAGGGAAGAGTCTATGTATGTGAGAGAGGAGGAGAAAGAGAGAGTGTGAGAGAGAAAGGGAGAGATGGAGAGACACCATAGAAGAAATGACAAATGACTCTGCTCAAATGCCTGTGAGAGAGAACGCAAAAGAGAGAAAGAGGTGTACAAGACATTGAACAGAGAATCAGAGGGAATTGTGGGGGAGAGACAGAACCAGGGAAAGTGGACGTGGAGGAACAGACAGAACAGAACATCGCCTATCACCACGCCTAAAAAGGCCTACAGCCCCTATAGCCCCCTGCTGCAGCTCCAGCTGAAGATCGCCATCAATTAGAGGCTGCAGCTGTCTGCACATGCTAGTACCCCCCCAGCAAATGACAAAGCTCACTGAGTTTGTTCGACGTTACAAGGCGAGGTCATTTTGGCTCTCTGTAACATGACGGCCTCTGGCCTTCTGTAAATTTGCTGTTCATGTTGACAGCTGCTTTGCAAGATGTATTCTTCCAGTGAATATGACATCATACGTGAAATGATAAAAGCATATTCACTTCAAACGTGGCCTCATTCTAAACAACATTCACATTAGTAACAATCTGCTGCTGCTCCAGCTCTCGGTCATGTGGACTATTTAAGCTGCTCACCTGCTCTAACCCTGTCTGCTGCTGGACTGCATCAATCTCTGCTGCTGTTAGTAACATCGCCTGCTGCTGTATCACTTTCTGCTGCTGTTAGTAACATCACCTGCTGCTGTATCACTTGCTGCTGCTGTTAGTAACATCACCTGCAACAGCTGTTAGTAAACATCTGCATCACCTGCTGCTGCATCACTCTCTGCTGCTGTTAGTAACATCACCTGCTGCTGCATCACTCTGCTGCTGTTAGTAACATCGCCTGTTGCTGCATCACTCTGCTGCTGTTAGTAACATCTCACTGCTGCTGTTAGTAACATCATGCTGCTGCATCACTCTCTCTGCTGCTGTTAGTAACATCACCTGCTGCTGCATCACTCTCTGCTGCTGTTAGTAACATCACCTGCTGCTGCATCACTCTCTGCTGCTGTTAGTAACATCACCTGCTGCTGATCAGCTGCTGTTAGTAACATCACCTGCTGCTGCATAACATCTCTTCAGCTGCTGTTAGTAACATCACCTGCTGCTGCATCACCTCTGCTGCTGTTATCATCACCTGCTGCTGCATCACTGCTGCTGTTAGTAACATCACCTGTTGCTGCATCACTCTCTGCTGCTGTTAGTAACATCACCTGTTAGTAACATCACCTGCTGCTGCATCACTCTCTGCTGCTGTTAGTAACATCACCTGCTGCTGCATCACTTCTGCTGCTGTTAGTAACATCACCTGCTGCTGCATCACTCTCTGCTGCTGTTAGTAACATCACCTGCTGCTGCATCACTCTGCTGCTGTTAGTAACATCACCTGCTGCTGCATCACTCTCTGCTGCTGTTAGTAACATCACCTGCTGCTGCATCACATCACTGCTGCTGTTTAGTAACATCACCTGCTGCTGCATCTGCTGCTGTTAGTAACATCACCTGCTGCTGCATCACTCTCTGCTGCTGTTAGTCACCTGCTGCTGCATCACTCTCTGCTGTTAGTAACATCACCTGCTGCTGCATCACTCTCTGCTGCTGTTAGTAACATCACCTGCTGCTGCATCACTCTCTGCTGCTGTTAGTAACATCACCTGCTGCTGTTAGTAACATCACCTGCTGCTGCATCACTCTCTGCTGCTGTTAGTAACATCACCTGCTGCTGCATCACTCTCTGCTGCTGTTAGTAACATCACCTGCTGCTGCATCACTCTGCTGCTGCTGTTAGTAACATCACCTGCTGCTGCATCACTCTCTGCTGCTGTTAGTAACTGCATCACCTGCTGCTGCTGCTGTTAGTAACATCACCTGCTGCTGCATCACTCTCTGCTGCTGTTAGTAACATCACCTGCTGCTGCATCACTCTCTGCTGCTGTTAGTAACATCACCTGCTGCTGCATCACTCTCTGCTGCTGTTAGTAACATCACCTGCTGCTGCATCACTCTCTGCTGCTGTTAGTAACATCACCTGCTGCTGCATCACTCTGCTGCTGTTAGTAACATCACCTGCTGCTGTATCACTTCTGCTGCTGTTAGTAACATCACCTGCTGCTGCATCACTCTCTGCTGCTGTTAGTAACATCACCTGCTGCTGCATCACTCTCTGCTGCTGTTAGTAACATCACCTGCTGCTGCATCACTCTCTGCTGCTGTTAGTAACATCACCTGCTGCTGCATCAGTAACATCACCTGCTGCTGCATCTGCTGCTGTTAGTAACATCACCTGCTGCTGCATCACTCTCTGCTGCTGTTAGTAACATCACCTGCTGCTGCATCACTCTCTGCTGCTGTTAGTAACATCACCTGCTGCTGCATCACTCTTTGCTGCACCTGCTGCTGCATCACTTTCGCTGCTGTTAGTAACATCACCTGCTGCTGCATCACTCTCTAACATCTGCTGCTGTTAGTAACATCATGTTAGTAACATCACCTGCTGCTGCATCACTCTTGCTGCTGTTAGTAACATCACCTGCTGCTGCATCACTTCTGCTGCTGTTAGTAACATCACCTGCTGCTGCATCACTCTCTGCTGCTGTTAGTAACATCACCTGCTGCTGCATCATCACCTGCTGCTGCATCACTCGCTGCTTAGTAACATCACCTGCTGCTGCATCACTCTGCTGCTGTTAGTAACATCACCTGCTGCTGCATCACTCTCTGCTGCTGTTAGTAACATCACCTGCTGCTGCATCACAGTAACATCATCTGCTGCTGCATCACTCTCTGCTGCTGTTAGTAACATCACCTGCTGCTGCATCACTTCTTGCTGCTGTTAGTAACATCACCTGCTGCTGCATCACTCTCTGCTGCTGTTAGTAACATCACCTGCTGCTGCATCATCTCTCTGCTGCTGTTAGTAACATCACCTGCTGCTGCATCACTCTCTGCTGCTGTTAGTAACATCACCTGCTGCTGCATCATCACTCTCTGCTGCTGTTAGTAACATCATCTGCTGCTGCATGCTGCTGTTAGTAACATCACCTGCTGCTGCATCACTCTCTGCTGCTGTTAGTAACATCACCTGCTGCATCACTCTCTGCTGCTGTTAGTAACATCACCTGCTGCTGCATCACTCTCTGCTGCTGTTAGTAACATCACATCACATCATTCTGCTGCTGTTAGTAACATCACCTGCTGCAGCATCACTCTCTGCTGCTGTTAGTAACATCACCTGCTGCATCATCACTCTCTGCTGCTGTTAGTAACATCACCTGCTGCATCACTGCATCATCATCTGCTGCTGTTAGTAACATCACCTGCTGCTGCATCACTCTCTGCTGCTGTTAGTAACATCATCACCTGCTGCTGTTAGTAACATCACCTGCTGCTGCATCATCGACTCTCTGCTGCTGTTAGTAACATCACCTGCTGCTGTTAGTCATCACCTGCTGCTGCTGCTTGTTAGTAACATCACCTGCTGCTGCATCACTCTCTGCTGCTGTTAGTAACATCACCTGCTGCTGCATCACTCTCTGCTGCTGTTAGTAACATCACCTGCTGCTGCATCACTCTCTGCTGCTGTTAGTAACATCACCTGCTGCTGCATCACTCTCTGCTGCTGTTAGTAACATCACCTGCTGCTGCATCACTCTGCTGCTGCATCACTTCTGCTGCTAGTAACACCTGCATCCTGCTGCTGTTAGTAACATCACCTGCTGCTGCATCATCTGCTCTCATCACTGCTGCTGTTAGTAACATCACCTGCTGCTGCATCACTCTCTGCTGCTGTTAGTAACATCACCTGCTGCTGCATCACTCTCTGCTGCTGTTAGTAACATCACCTGCTGCTGCATTAGTAACATCACCTGCTGCTGCATCACTCTCTCTGCTGCTGTTAGTAACATCACCTGCTGCTGCATCACTCTCTGCTGCTGTTAGTAACATCACCTGCCTGCATGCTGTTAGTAACATCACCTGCTGCTGCATCATTCTGCTGCTGTTAGTAACATCACCTGCTGCTGCATCACATCTCTCTGCTGCTGTTAGTAACATCACCTGCTGCTTCACTCTCTGCTGCTGTTAGTAACATCACCTGCTGCTGCATCACTCTCTCTGCTGCTGTTAGTAACATCACCTGCTGCTGCATCACTCTCTCTCTGCTGCTGTTAGTAACATCACCTGCTGCTGCATCACTCTGCTGCTGCTGTTAGTAACATCACCTGCTGCTGCATCACTCTCTGCTGCTGTTAGTAACATCACCTGCTGCTGCATCTCTTCTGCTGCTGTTAGTAACATCACCTGCTGCATCACTCTCTGCTGCTGTTAGTAACATCACCTGCTGCTGCATCTCTCTGCTGCTGTTAGTAACATCACCTGCTGCATGCATCTCCTGCTGCTGTTAGTAACATCACCTGCTGCTGCATCTCTCTCTGCTGCTGTTAGTAACATCACCTGCTGCTGCATCACTCTGCTGCTGTTAGTAACATCACCTGCTGCTGCATCACTCTCTGTTAGTAACATCACCTGCTGCTGCATCATCTCTCTGCTGCTGTTAGTAACATCACCTGCTGCATCACTCTCTGCTGCTGTTAGTAACATCACCTGCTGCTGCATCACTCTCTGTTAGTAACATCACCTGCTGCTGCATCACTCTCTGCTGCTGTTAGTAACATCACCTGCTGCTGCATCATCTCTCTGCTGCTGTTAGTAACATCACCTGCTGCTGCATCACTCTGCTGCTGTTAGTAACATCACCTGCTGCTGCATCACTCTCTGCTGCTGTTAGTAACATCACCTGCTGCTGCATCACTCTCTGCTGCTGTTAGTAACATCACCTGCTGCTGCTGTTAGTAACATCACTCTGCTGCTGCTGCTAGTAACATCACCTGCTGCTGCATCACTCTCTGCTGCTGTTAGTAACATCACCTGCTGCTGCATCACTCTCTGCTGCTGTTAGTAACATCACCTGCTGCTGCATCACTCTCTGCTGCTGTTAGTAACATCACCTGCTGCTGCATCACTCTCTGCTGCTGTTAGTAACATCACCTGCTGCTGCATCACTTCTGCTGCTGTTAGTAACATCACCTGCTGCTGCATCACTCTCTGCTGCTGTTAGTAACATCACCTGCTGCTGTTAGAAACATCTCTGCTGCTGTTTAGTAACATCACCTGCTGCTGCATCATCTGCTCTCTGCTGCTGTTAGTAACATCACCTGCTGCTGCATCACTCTCTGCTGCTGTTAGTAACATCACCTGCTGCTGCATCACTCTCTGCTGCTGTTAGTAACATCACCTGCTGCTGCATCACTCTCTGCTGCTGTTAGTAACATCACCTGCTGCTGCATCACTCTCTGCTGCTGTTGTTAGTAACATCACCTGCTGCTGCATCATCACCTCTGCTGCTGCTGTTAGTAACATCATCTGCTGCTGCATCACCTCTCTGCTGCTGTTAGTAACATCACCTGCTGCTGCTGTTAGTAACATCACCTGCTGCTCACTTCTGCTGCTGTTAGTGCTGCTGTTAGTAACATCACCTGCTGCTGCATCACTTCGCAACATCACCTCTGCTGCTGTTAGTAACATCACCTGCTGCTGCATCACTCTCTGCTGCTGTTAGTAACATCACCTGCTGCTGCATCACTCTCTGCTGCTGTTAGTAACATCACCTGCTGCTGCATCACTCTCTGCTGCTGTTTAGTAACATCACCTGCTGCTGCATCACTCTCTGCTGCTGTTAGTAACATCACCTGCTGCTGCATCACTCTGCTGCTGTTAGCATCACCTGCTGCTGCATCTGCTGCTGTTAGTAACATCTGCTGCATCACTGCTGCTGTTAGTAACATCACCTCTGCTGCTGCTGCTGTTAGTAACATCACCTGCTGCTGCATCACTCTCTGCTGCTGTTAGTAACATCATCTGCTGCTGCATCACTCTCTGCTGCTGTTAGTAACACTCTCTGCTGCTGTTAGTAACATCAGCTGCTGCTGCATCACTCTCTGCTGCTGTTAGTAACATCAACTCATCCTGCTGCTGTTATCATCACCTGCTGCTGCATCACTCTCTGCTGCTGCTGTTAGTAACATCACCTGCTGCTGCATCACTCTCTGCTGCTCATCACCTGCTGCTGTTAGCTGTTAGTAACATCACCTGCTGCTGCATCACTCTCTGCTGCTGTTAGTAACATCACCTGCTGCTGCATCACTCTCTGCTGCTGTTAGTAACATCACCTGCTGCTGCATCTCTCTGCTGCTGTTAGTAACATCACCTGCTGCTGCATCACTCTCTGCTGCTGTTAGTAACATCACCTGCTGCTGCATCACTCTCTGCTGCTGTTAGTAACATCACCTGCTGCTGCATCACTCTCTGCTGCTGTTAGTAACATCACCTGCTGCTGCATCACTCTCTGCTGCTGTTAGTAACATCACCTGCTGCTGCATCACTCTCTGCTGCTGTTAGTAACATCACCTGCTGCTGCATCACTCTCTGTTAGTAACTGCTGTTCACTCTCTGCTGCTGTTAGTAACATCACCTGCTGCTGCATCACTCTCTGCTGCTGTTAGTAACATCACCTGCTGCTGCTGCTGTTATCATCTCCTCTGCTGCTGTTAGTAACATCACCTGCTGCTGCTGCTGTTATAGTAACATCACCTGCTGCTGCATGCTGTTTAGTAACATCACCTGCTGCTGCATCACTCTGCTGCTGTTAGTAACATCACCTGCTGCTGCATCACTTCTGCTGCTGTTAGTAACATCACCTGCTGCTGCATCACTCTCTGCTGCTGTTAGTAACATCACCTGCTGCTGCATCACTCTCTGCTGCTGTTAGTAACATCACCTGCTGCTGCATCACTCTCTGCTGCTGTTAGTAACATCACCTGCTGCTGCATCACTCTCTGCTGCTGTTAGTAACATCACCTGCTGCTGCATCACTCTCTGCTGCTGTTAGTAACATCACCTGCTGCTGCATCACTCTCTGCTGCTGTTAGTAACATCACCTGCTGCTGCATCACTGCTGCTGCTGTTAGTAACATCACCTGCTGCTGCATCACTCTCTGCTGCTGTTAGTAACATCACCTGCTGCTGTTAGTAACATGCTGCTGTTAGTAACATCACCTGCTGCTGCATCACTCTCTGCTGTTATAACATCACCTCTGCTGCTGTTAGTAACATCACCTGCTGCTCACTTCTGCTGCTGTTATCACCTGCTGCTCTCTCTGCTGCTGTTAGTAACATCACCTGCTGCTGCATCACTCTCTGCTGCTGTTAGTAACATCACCTGCTGCTGCATCACTCTGCTGCTAAACATCACCTGCTGCTGCATCACTCTGCTGCTGTTAGTAACATCACCTGCTGCTGCATCACTCTCTGCTGCTGTTAGTAACATCACCTGCTGCTGCATCTCTCTCTGCTGCTGTTAGTAACATCACCTGCTGCTGCATCATCACCTGCTGCTGCTGCTGTTAGTAACATCACCTGCTGCTGTATCACTCTCTGCTGCTGTTAGTAACATCATCTGCTGCTGCATCACTCTCTGCTGCTGTTAGTAACATCACCTGCTGCTGCATCACTCTCTGCTGCTGTTAGTAACATCACCTGCTGCTGCATCTCTCTCTGCTGCTGTTAGTAACATCACCTGCTGCTGCATCTCTCTCTGCTGCTGTTAGTAACATCACCTGCTGCTGTATCACTCTCTGCTGCTGTTAGTAACATCACCTGCTGCTGTATCACTCTCTGCTGCTGTTAGTAACATCACCTGCTGCTGTATCACTCTCTGCTGCTGTTAGTAACATCACCTGCTGCTGTATCTCTCTCTGCTGCTGTTAGTAACATCACCTCCTTCTGCATCTCTCTCTGCTCCTGTTAGTAACATCACCTGCTGCTGCATCACTCTCTGCTGCTGCTGATAACATCTCACCCCCACCCCAGCATCCATCTGTGGGTCCTAAATTTTTCCCTCATGGGGTGATGTTCAGGAGGCCGCAGGGTGTGTTGGGGTCAGAGTTCAGATGCCTAACTAGTATATGAATCCTTTTGTTTATGCTAAATTAAATGCTGTCCAGAACTTCTCCACAAACTTCTTGTTTTTTCATCTTTCCATCTTTGATCCATAAATCAAAACCCTTATGAAGAAGGGCGTAAGCGACATTTTACTAATTTTACAGGAGAGGCAGAAAACGGCTCCAGGTAAATTTCATCCATATGGATTAGAATGTCCATGGTGAATGAGTGGGTCATTAGAAGATACTGAAGCCTGAAAAAGATTGATTCCTAATTAGCCAATGAGGAGACAATCCAGATTATGTCACTTACGCCCTTTTAGCATGAGCTGGGATGAAGAGTTAAATATACGAGAAACACACCTTAAAAGTTCGTATCTGCAACTCTCTGCTAACAGAAATAAAGGTGACCTCGAGAGAGTCTGTTCAATGTTCATAATTTCTCATTTCTACATATGTGTAATAGATTCCTGTTTCCCTAGTAAATGTTTTACATGTTAAAAACATTGTAATACATGGATACGATATGGCAGGATATACATTTTGGTTTCCATTACAAAAATTTTGAAGTATTTTGTAGAACAGCTGGTCTATCTATGCTGCATGAAATTGCTGTCAAACTGCAAAGAACTTGAGAATGTAGAAGTGAATCATCAGATATTATGATACATTATACACCCCAGTGGCTAAAAACAATGCAAGGTATTTCTGAATTAAGGTCACTTTGTCACCTCTGTGCTGACACTGATATCTAAAGCCAGAAACAACAGATAACACAACAAAGGATAATACAGTGTGCGGTGACTGTAGGCGTATCGCAGTTTATGAAAGCACCAACTAGCACAAGCAATATGCAACAAAAGGCGCAAGAGGCAGATACGCCTGGACTGAAAATGCATATTGTCTGTAAAAGGGCCGTTAACTACCACTAACGACCATGTAGCATGGGAATTGTTACACACGCCCTTCTAGCTAATAAGAAACATTGGTGGGAACATTTTACTGACACATAAGCCTTTGTAAAAAAAGGGTTTTGACCCCTTTAGGATAAGAATTCAATTTTGCCAGAAGATGGGTCTACATGGATGTATCTAAAAAGTGAAAAACATCATTTTTGCCCAAAATGTTACGCCCTTTTTGCATGAGGGCATCAAAATGATAAAATGATAAGTTTTGGCCGAAGTCAGCATGCGACACTGTTACACTTTACTACATTTTAGCTAATAACTCTTTAACAAATAATGACATCAGCATATGTAATATGTCATTAGTTAGGTCTAGGTGAGTACTTTAAGAAACACTAATGAGGTTTTTTATTTATGGGATGCAAAAAAGGGTCAAGGGGAAAAAATGCTGCGTGACACTGTTACAGAATTAGGACACAGGTTTTCAAATGAATATTTCAACTAAGCAGAAAGTGCTGTTCATATTAAAATTTTTATGAAATATTTTTTCACATGTTTGGAAATATTGTTAACTATAAGAAAAAAAAAGTTTGGTGACAAAATTTTGAAAAATAAAATTTTATGGGCGTTTGAGAGAAGGTTGCGCGACACTGTTACCGTGACACTGTTACACAATTGTTCACCACTAATTTCTATTGAAATCTGAATGAAAAAACAATCAGAATTATCATTTTATCTTCATTCATTAATTATATTACATTCACATTACACATATTACATATCAACATATTTACAATATTACATTTCAACATATTTACAACAGGAATAAGTTCCATAGAAGGATTTGTACCATAATTTCAAGGACACAAATGTTTTTAAGTAACTCAGCTATTGTTTAGCATTATAATGTCATTCATATTTCTGGAATATGTGTTGTTAGCACTGTAGTGTCCCTGATTTACTCATCATCAGGGATGATGAAGCATCCTTGGCTGACGGAGCACCGCTGTAAGGCTAAGCACTGACGTGGCCAAGTCCGAGGGTGGTGATGCAACGCAGACTCTGGACACCAGTGATGGAGAGGGCACCTTCCCAGAGGTCCTCCAGCTTCTTCTCCCAGTCCAGGACAGTTTCTTTGCTGACATAGAGGACAGTGATACTATCGAGGTGGCTGGCTGCTAGCTGGGCCTACTCGAGGGCATTGTTGACGATGGCTTTTCGGGATCGCATCAGGGTGAAGACCAGCCTCTTGATAACGGCGCCGATGCCGTCTACAGCTCCCTCGCCATGGAATGTAATCAGGAAATGCCACCTCACCAGGATCCCCTTCCTCTCCAGCAGGTTTGTGATGTACGTCACCAGGAACTTGTTCTTGAAGTGTTGTGTGGCCCCGTCGCTGATGATGTCCAGTTCGGTGATGCCGGCTGGGAGCTGGGAGAGCAGTTCATCCACCACGTGGTCGATGAAGGTGGCGGCAGCATTATCATGTGCCAGGTAGATTGACATCACACCAAAGGAGAAGGTACCGGATGCTGTCCAACCAACTGCAGTGAAGAGTGCTGTCTGGGTGTGTGACCAGTGGGCGCTCTGGACTTCGTCTTGGTGGATGATGGACGGGTTCTCTGAGAAGTCAATCTGGAGCACTGCCTGGTTGGGACGAGGGTTGGACTACAGGTCCTTGAAGGTTCTGGCCTGCTGGTCCCTCACGAAGCAGTGGATCTTGAAGCTGGGGAGTCTGGTGGAGAGGTTCTTGAGTATATCAGACACGGTACCATCACGGGTCAGCTTGTCAACTCTGCCGTCGTCACCCTTGGCCCACTTATACCAGGATACTGGATCACCAAGCTGAAGGTCACTGAACTGCGCTGATAGCTTGTTGAAGGTTACTCTGTCTGAACTGGTTGCAAACTTGCCGTACATACAAGCCTCAGAAGACCTGTCACAGACAACAGTCTCTTAGAGCTCATGGTGGTCAGCTGGCAGGCACTTGAGGTGGCGGATGGACTGGAGCAGCAGGTTCAGGTTCTCATGGTAGACACACACACAGACGTTGTGGGGGATGTTGTCTCTGAAGAGGACTACACCTGGCCGCAGGCGCTGGAAGGAGGTCAGACTGATGGTGTCATCAGAGAACTCCTGCTTGTAGAGGTCGAAGGCCTCCCGGATGGTCATCACTAGGCTGCTCTGTCACCTTCTCACCATCCCGGATCACGGTGATGTAGTCCTTGCGACCAGGGGCTGTCCAGCTGATGTCTTGACGAAGTTAGATGTCTGTGACTCTGGAACGGACCTCATCTGGAACTCTGTTGTGTGCTGATTTAGGTGGAGTAGGCGGCACAGGGTCACTGACAGGCACCGGATTCTGCTTGACGATCTCCTTGATGACTGCTTGGCGCTTTCTTGGAGACTTTGGAAGATGACTGGAGATTCTACGGATTGCACGGGTCTGACTGGAAGTGTTGCTGTGGACAGGAGTACCCAGGCGACGCTGCTCAGCAAGCTGTGCTTCCCTCTTGGCTGCTCTGTGTTTGGTTCTCTGGTCTTGGCACGGACAGCTTCAGGATCTCTGGCTTTGGCTGCTCTGTTTCGGTCTGAGACAACAGCTTTCCAGGCATCAGCGTTTTCAGCCTTCTTGCGTTCTCTGTAACGCCTGGTCCTCTCAGCTGCACTAAGAACCATTCTGGAACTTGGAGATGACTTGTAGACAGTAGTAATGTTAAGCAATGTTGTTGTAGTGCTTGTATTGAGAGCAATTGGAATGTGACAACTGGTCATCCAGGAGGGGTATTTAAGGGCCCCTGAGAGAATCAACCAGCCAATCATCTTCTCCCAAATGAATCAGGCCTTCCCATTTGACCCAATTTCCAAAAAAAAAAAAAAAACAGCTGTCTAGTTCAAAGCTTTGAGGAGTGGCTTCATCTTGTTTGTAAAATGAAATGTACCACCAGGTGTAAATCATCTTCTCAATACTTCCTAGTTTGCAGCTTGGTCTAAGTGTAATTAAACATAAGACACAAAATCTGCTTAACCTTTGAGGGGTGGCTTCATTAAAATTAATAAATTAATAAATTAGTAAATAAATTTAAATAAATTTATTAAGATCTTCATTCCTGTAACAATTACTAACATAATATTTCAAAACAAATATAATTAAAGAATAATAATCTGCTTTAGTTATTTTAATTAGTCACAAAGTAACTGCACCAAACTCAACGACGCCAAAAATGCGACACTGTTACAACTTTTCAAAAAGTCATAATTTAAAAAAAAAAAAAATTTCAAAAAAGTAATCATCCAACATTTTTCCTTATAGTATAAAGCCTTTTTTCTGAGAATATGATTTTTTTTTCTCAAATATAAATATTGAAAATTTTAAAATATATAATTTTTTGCGCGACACGGTTACACATACATCTTTTGGCGACGCTTTTTCTCTAAGTGACCTAAAATTGCCGTGTTTAAGCTGTATCTCAAGTAATGGGAAATCAATAGAAACAACTCTGAGATTATTATATCATGGTGCTGCTGTATAAAAATTAACTGATATCAAAATCCTACATTTGAGCCGTCCTGTAAAATCACGAAGTATTAACTTTGACCCCCTGTAAAATCTGAAATAATTAAGGTATTCAAAATTTTTTTTGTTTCAGGAGCTTTAAGATGTTTACTTTAAGGAAATTATAATCATATTGGCATTTATTTTATTTTAATTTTTTACCCCTAATGTGCAGTTTGGCTGACTTTGGCCCGTTTCTAAAGTTATTGCACATCAGTAAATTTCTCACTAAAGTAATGCATAGCTAAAAACGCGTAACCCCTTATGTTTTACACATCTATGCTGTTCTCATTTGCGCACGCTAAACTGAGAATCAGGGGTCTTAGTTATCAAAAATCATTCTTGTTTAGATGTATTTATACACCAGGCATGACGTATGAGGGTGTTTATTTTGATTATTCCTTAAAGTGTGGCTTTCTTGAATAAGTCCATTTTAAGATTTGTCCAATGACATAAGTTTAGAGGCTTCTTCATGGAGGATGACGGGCAGCGATGGCTTTGCTCCAGGACACAGGGCTCATCGGCGCTAATCAGGAAATCACACTTACCAAAAGGGAAATGCAGGCGAATTACTCCAGCACAAAATACGCAAGTAAGAAACCATTCAGTATTTTCTCTGATTTTTTAATTATCAACTCACACATGCAGAAGTGTTTTCACCTATTTTATCAGATATAAACAATTATATTTTTCCTAAAAATAAACTTGAGTAAGTCATTTAAATTCAACTCCTGATTATTGCATAGAAAATAATTCAGTTCCTAATAAAGGGATAAAATTTACACTACCCAGATGAGGCTTTGCTTTTTAAACCTGATTTAAATGCAGATTTTGGCATTTGTAGCGTAGGGAAGACAGGTTATTCAATCAGATCACATGTCCTTTCAGAGAACACATCCATATTTTAGCTCGCAAATTTCCCAGAAAAATAGACAAAAGCCTCTTTCAGGCTTTAAGTGGATCCCTTCTTTTTATTCTCACAAAGAACAAAAATATTAATATTAATAGGTATTCTTAAGCTGTTACATGTCACTAAATCACCAGGCTCAGTGCTGTATGCCCTGTACAAATCTAACACAGGCTGGTCAGGATTAAATCAATAGTTCTTTTTCCAAAGATGTGTACAATCAGATCTGATTGCCAACTAAGCTATTACTACTGTATCCACTGTCATTTTGGCTTTCATATTATTTTATTTTGTCCTAACTGAATTTGGCATTGAGAACATCGACAGTATGAGCACTGTAGCTGCGTGCGCAACAGTCAATCTGACTGACCCCTCAGAACTACAGACATAAAAAACACCTTCCGTAAATAAAGCACAAAGTCTGCAGAGTGACAATAAATACGCAAGACCAACCTGTTTCTCCAGACCGGGTTCAGCTCAGGCACAAATATGCCATGAAACAAAGAACCATGCAGAGACTGTCAGGAAACATGACTTTAAAACTCAACGATATGTAAAAATAAAAAAAATAAAAATAAAAGGAAAGTCAGCCAGTGAGGCTGCCGTCTGAAAACACTCAACTTGCTGCTCAACTTACTGCAAATATTAGGACACTGACCTCAGAGGGAGAAATAATGATTAACAGGAATCAGTGACGCAGATCACCTGAGTAAGGGATGAAAGAAGGAATGTGTTTCCAACAGAGCTATAAATAAACAATAATACATATTCTGCTTTCTAATACTTCATTTTAATATTGTTTCCTATTCATGAAACCCTTAAAGTCTGGTGTTTTGTCAGATTCATTTTCTCATGCATTAATCCTCAGAAGAGCACAAAACCTCAGGTAAAGTGGGCGATTAAACCGAGCTGGAACATTGTTATGGTCTGTTATTAGTTTACAGAGCCAAATTCACTGTGATGTCAGAGCTCCATCTCTCTCACAAGAAGTACCATGATGGATTGAAGCAGAAAATAACTCCATGCAAAAGGATTAAATAAATTAATAAATTAACATTTCAGAGGCCAACAAAGTTCTACTGTTTTGTCGATTGCAATGTTTTATTTTTCAGTTACATGCAGCATGTTAAAAGGAGATATTTCAGGAGGCAGTGAACAGGAGATGTCCACAGTTTATCTGCCTGAACTCCGCTGGTGAGCGCAATAACAGGTACGGCTTTACAGACAGAGCAGCTGTTGCCCTGGGATATTTCCTTTCCTACAGCGCTGCTCCGGTCAGTTCCCTCAACTCTGGAACATTCTTAGAGCCAATAAAGACGATCTCTCCTGCCGACGATCTGTTCAGCCGGCGAGTGATGATTCATGATTGTGACTGAAAACTGCGGTGCACAGAGCAATGGATTTTAAACATGCTATCGCAAAAGCACCAGAGTTATTTTTAGTTCCCCATTAAAAATACAAAAAGTGCTTGCGTCTGTTTGGGACACAGACCTACAGTATTTGCTCTCAATGCTAAAGCCAATGGGCTTGACGTATGTCCTTAACAAGGAGCTTTTTAAGTTCTGACTGGCCATAGATTCAAGCTCTCTGACCAGCCCAGAGCGCCTGTTTCACCCAGCCGAGCCGCACCTGAGAGCACGAGAGTCACCTGACTTCACCGTCAGCTGACGGCTTGACTGGGAATGTTCAGGTTAATTTAAGCAGCTCCTCACACCACTTGCTTAACAACCCTCCTCCACCCCAGCTCTTCCTGTCAAGTACACGGTTATAAACTGGCACCTTCTTTGCCAGTTATTTTAGCTGTAATTTTACAATCAGTTTATAACAGAGGTTCCGTGTTTGAAAACTGTAGGCCTAAACCACAGTTAAATGCGCGCAGGACTCTACTTACAGTTAAAATAACAGGGAGACGATGTGTTAATTTAACTGTATCATTCAGTCAATTTAAAACAGTGTATAGGATTCATTAATCCTGTTCTCTTATGACGAAGTTTCCGATCTGTAACAATGTCTCTTCCTTTTTGAGGTCATTGTTGCTGTAGGCTCTGTTCTTTTTTTTTATTTATTTTTTTTGGCCCGCCACCACCCCCCCTCAATGGGGGACATCTTCATTTTGTCAAAATGAATCAAATTGAATTATTTATATTTGTGTCCCCCACAGTTCCCTCCCTTTCTCCCTCCCTCCCTCCCTCCCTCCCTCTCACCAAATGAAGAACCCTTTGGAGATGCCCAGGGGGAAGATAGACATGACAAACATGGGGGGAAAGAAAAAAAAACCTTAATAATAGAAAAGTAAATCAAATAATAATAGCAATAATAGGAACCATATCAATAATGATAAGTAGGAACAACAACAGCAGTGGAAGAAAATAAATAAATACAAATGGTAACAAAAACAACAATAGACAATAAGACTAAACAGCAACTACCACAACAACAACAACAATAATGAATAATTATTTGATATACGTGAGAAAGCAAAGGTTATGTTTGAAGATGTTGCATGAAAGGGGCCCATGTGTTTTCGAGTAGGTGGGATTTGTTTCTATCAGCCATTATAAGTCTGTCGTAAGTAATGTAAGTGATTATTAGGTTGTACCATTGTGCCACGGAGATATCTTTTTTGCTTTTCCAGTTTTGTAGGATTTTTTTTTAGCAGTGACTAGAGCAGTGATTAACAGTTTTGACTGACCAGGGGTGAGCTTTAGGTTATGAAGGTGACCAAGTAGGCAGATTTCAGGGGAGAGTGGGATGCTGATGCCCAGGATTTGGGTTAGTATAGAGGTGATCTGCTGCCAAAATGATTGGACAGCTGTAGGCTCTGTTCTATGGAGGGGGGTTAGTTGCAGCTCCCTGCCTTCGGTTCCACGTTTGGATGGGCAGGGATCTCTCAGAACAGAGCCATGTCGCCAAACCCAATGTATGCACGTATGCCTTCAGTACATTTTTCCTTTTTTTGAAAGAGTAGTGCTGTCAGAAATGGGCTCGATGTGTGTTTATATAACAGCTGGTGTTTGCCACTCCACTGCCTTCAGTCCTTCATGAGCTGAACACAGTGAAGGGTTAATGTTGGCCAGTGATGGAGGGATTAGCGATCAAAGCTGAAGTACAGCACAAACCCAGCTGTACATTGCTTACAGTGAGCCCTGGACTCTCCAGAACATTCCACAAAGCACCACACGCTTAAGTACCCAATGCTACCAAGACAACCAGAGCCACTAAATTCACAACAGAACATGAAAAACACCGAGATTAAAGTACATCATGTGATTGAATAATGAGCAGTATATCTGACTGACAGCCTGGTAACCATGACCTTCTGATAAACCGTATGGATGTGTGTGAGAAGACAGAAGATTGGGACTATTATGCTACTTGAAGACCAGCGATATTTGTGTAGCTTCATCAAAGAAACAGAATATTCTTTGATACTGAGTTATGGTTTTTGTTATTGAAATAATTAATACAAATCACTGTAATACCAATGTTATGAATATGAATTGTTATAACCAGTGAATTAAAATGTTCTAACATGTATCAAAGCCAGTACACTCTGTGATGGAGTATCTTCAAGAGAAACAGCGAATGGGAAAGACTGAGAATCTCACTCAGCTTTTCTCCCAGGTGTCCGACACAAGGTCTGCAGTATTAGCGGAGGAGGGAAACTGGCGCACTGTACCTCCTTATGTGAGTTTATGCAGTGCTGTTCGCTGGTACTAGCCGAGAGAGAGAGAGAGAGAGAGAGAGAGAGAGAAGAGAGGGAGAGAGAGTGTGTGAGGGAGAAGTCTGTGAGGGAGAGAGTGTGTGAGGGAGAGAGAGAGAAGGAGAGAGAGAGTGTGTGTGTGAGGGAGAGAGAGAGAGAAGTGTGTGACAGAGAAGTCTGTGAGGGAGAGAGAGTGTGTGAGGGAGAGAGGGAGAGAGAGAGTAGTGTGTGTGAGGGAGAGAGAGAGAGAAGTGTGTGAGAGAGAAGTCTGAGGGAGAGAGTGTGTGAGGGAGAGAAAGAGAGAGAGAAGTGTGTGAGGGAGAGAGAGTGTGTGTGTGTGTGAGGGAGAGAGGGAGAGAGAGAGAGAAAAAGAGAGAGAGAGAAGTGTGTGAGGGAGAGAGAGTGTGTGAGGGAGAGAGAGAGAGTGTGTGTGTGAGGGAGAAAGGGAGAAAGAGAGAGAGAGAGAAAGAGAGAGAGAGGGGAGTACAGTTGCAATCACTGTATCCGGCCATAACTCACGCCAGAGCTTCACCACAGTGACTCAAGAGCAGACCACAGGCTATCTGGGCCTCGCCATCACTGACCTGCCTCACACACTGCCAGTTCCCCCGGATATAAACACTGAATACACAAATAAATACTAAACACATCTCAACCAATATCAATAACAGATCAATAACAGAATTAGAATGTGCACAAATGCAAATCCAGCCGCAGAAACAAACACAGTCAGATCTCCAGGAGGGCTCGCTAAATACTCCGTCAGAAGGATTTTCATAACATGCTCACCCTCCTAATAGAGCTGCGCATATTCAAAAATATATATACAATACTTACTTTTTTGGGTTTTTACATTATTTTCATGGCAAGTCAGGCATATTTGGCTGGAGACAGAGCAGTACATACACAGCCCATTACCCATGGGATCCAATTATTTACCTGATGGTTTTATCCATGCGACTTACAGTTAATCAGACTAAGCACTGGAGCAGTGAGGGGTTAAGGGCCTCGCTCCGGGGCCAACAGCCACACTGACCTTACTGCAGCTACACTGGCTCTTTAAATCACCCAGAACACTCTCTGCCTGAGAGAGAACTACTGCTTAAACTGGGTTACACGCCCACTAACTTCCTGTGAGAGAGATTTTAACCCTCAAGAGCGCTAAATGCAGCTATTGTTACTCAATGATTTAAGATATCAAAATCAAAGCTGTTGAAAACCCATCATGAGTTGACTTGTTTAAAAGAGCTCCCACAGGGGAGCTCTTTTAAACAAGCCGCCACGTGATAGGTGAATTATTTATTTTAGTGCTCTCAGGGTGAATACACTGTACAGAGAACACCAAACACTGTCGCCCAGGGCAGACCTCAATCACTGCACTCCCACTGTCAATAACAATCGTCGGTATGAGGTGGGAGATATCGAATTCTCATTTAACAAGGCATTTTAATTAAATGTGTCGATACAGTAAATTGCCCAGTGAATAGGTTTTGAGAGTTGAACAGACTCCCATTGGTAACAGGCTGGATGCAGTAGGAGGTGAATTTGACTGTTTTGTCGGGTGAAAGTGGAGATCGGTGAGCTGTCTGGAGCCAATGTGCAATATGAGCCCCCCCTCGAGGAATGCAATCTCTCCTTGGTGCTCCTTTAGTGTGGAAACTTAATGCCTCTACCTCAAGGTCACGGGCAGGTAATGCAGGCAATACAGACCAAGACTACAGCACAGTAACACATATTCATCAGGAAAAACACATTTATATATGCTTTGTGTTGATTATCATTTTTTGCTTTCAGTGAAAATTTCTATTGAAATAGCTGCCATTCAGTGAATATAATACTTTTAATGGACAATAAATGGCCGTGATCTTTCCACTGAGATTGCGAGAATAGCGTTAATTCAGTTAGGCCCGGGAGTCAGGCTGGTCACAAGCCTGTTTCTGTCCAATCATTCTTAACTTTAGCTCCTCCCACCCAACTGGCAAGCTTTTATAACCAAGGCAGTGTTCATTCATTTCTCTGGCTCCGTGCCCTCTACACTGCTCCTACTTGGGTTCACTAAGAAATCTGCTTCTCATCTCCCCCCCCCCCGCCCCGGCCTCCTCCTTTATAACTGAAGACCTGCGTGCAAGAAGTACTTCAGTCACAGAATGCCAGTTTTGAGATATTGATGGTCAAAGTTTTCAAAACATAATGCAGATACTTTTTTTTCAAGGTAGCTTATTATGGATTTTTATGTGCTAGGTCTAGGGGTAAACATGGTTAGTCACCATTTTCTTATGGAATGATTCTCCTTTATTACCCAGAAATCGAGAAAAGTAGTTTTGGACTGAGGTGCTTTTTGTGACTAAACGGCTGGACAGGTACTTTTTGTGGAAAAATCACTGACTTGAGTACTTTTAACACCAAAAACCCTTCATTGCTTAGTTTTCAATACAAACCTGCTATTTTAGCTAAGCTTCATTGCTTTTGTGCCTTTATGGTAGGTAAAACTACTTGTTTAACACTGATATAACTTGGTACAATCCAAAGTTGCTGAGACAAATCAGAAACGAACATTTGAAATGCCAAAAAACCTAAAGGAGAACCAGTCGTCTTTTAAACAACACCTCCCTTCTACTTGAATGATTGCTTCAAAATCCTAACTTATGTAACGTTTATAACAGCAAAATCTACTTCCGGGAGTATGAACATTCCCTTGGTAACTGTGGTAACCCCTCAATTCCGGCATTTTGACTGGCCAGTCATGGACTTGGGCACTTCTTGCACAAATCTTATGGACTTGAGTACTTCTTGCAGAACATTTTAGCGGATTCCAAAAACATCATAAAACAATAAACAGGGGTGAAGTACTTCTTTTTTCTTAATTTTGGTATCAAATGATTCTTTTCTCAGTACAGATTCCAGAACTGGAGCCAGCTCAATTTTTTCAGAAATGTGACTTAGGTACTTCTTGCACGCAGGTCTTCAATTATCATTGTTCATGGCAAGCAGCATTAGTTCATATCATGTTCAGTAAATTAAACTTTAACGAGATTTGAAAGAATCTAAGGCTCTGCCGGGGGGGTTGTGATCTCAGGGACTGTCTGTGTCATGCTCGCTCAGATTGTTCCAGAGCATCACTCGAGCAGAGTCACCGCCAAACTCAAATGCAGGTCGTCCTGCAATAAGCGGTAAAATCTGACGTAAGTGTCCTGACTCAATTTAGTTTTAATGACGTAGCTGTAAAATACAAGACTCTGCGACAGCACTATGGTGCTTCACACCACAGACAGCGGACGAGTCTTGAAGCTAAATCAGTTTCCTCCATAATGAGTGATGCACAGTCTGTTGCCAAACTCCTCCATGCAAGTTTGCTCTACTGCGGTGATCGCCTTCCACACTGAAGGTTTCATTTCCTGTCGGCCATCTTGTGTACTCCTTCAGATAATGGTCCTTTATTTGAAACAGAGTATCTACAGAGCCATAATTCAGTTACTGGTCCCATTTGAGTGAGCTGTGCTTCATCCATCTCTGTGATGTTAGCTCTGCCTGATATTTACTGGATTCCATCTGTGTCTCCACTTTCTTATCTGAGAGACGAACAGTACAGGAGGCCTGATGATGTGGGATGGGGGTCTAAGGGTAACATTCCTCCTCTCCACATACAGTATACCATCTCCTTACCTCAGAACTCCACTGCGGGAAGAAACTACATTTACGTGGAAACGTCATGGGTCAGAGTTAAAAATACCAGTGATGAAACACATGTGCCTATGAAAATGTGAGCTTGACTGATATAATTCTGTAAACTGACTGACTGAATAACAATGTGAGTCGGCCAATGAGAGAGAGAGCCAAAAAGCGAATGAGCCAATGAGTAATGAGGCCAGTGAGTGGGTGGGCCAATGACAGTACCCTGCCAGAGAGAGATGGAGGGGTAACTGAGGCCTGAAGGAGGACGGAGACGTCGCCCAGGAGACATCGCCAAGGATTTAATTAACCCAGAGCATTAGATAAAAACCGTGTCAGAAGAGAATTGTGCATCCCCAAATGCACACAGCCCAACTACAGCTTTGTTTGCTAATGAGAAACATATTTCTGAATTTGTGTTTCTAGGACACCCGTGAAAATTAGATGCTTCATCTCAGGGGGCTGTCCCGTCAAAAACACGAAGAAAAACATTCACCATCATCTCACACAATTAATGTGGCTGCTTTCCGCAGAACATAAATATGCAAAACACATCGCCAAAATAATACATGACTGTTTTAGAACAATTTCCAAGGCGGCCTCATATCTTCCATTGTGAGGTAATCTAAAATTTAAAATGAACGGTCCATTTAAGGGTAAAATATCCCCCTAAAGTTACGCTACTGATTGAGCATAAAGAGATTCTAAGGCATATCTCAGACGACAAGTGCGAAATGCAAAGTTTACATGGAAAGATTTTGAAAATGTGTGTCCCTGTGGTTCAGGAATATGTTTAGATTCACCAAAAAAAGAACTGTGTTACTGCGACTCCCCGAGAGAGCTTCTATACTCAACCCTCTTAGCACTGAGCCGAGTGTGAGGCCGATGGCTAATGTTTTTATCATCTGCTTATCTGTGCTAGTATGAAGCGGGATGGGGAGTCAGGTTTTACCAAACATCTCTAAGCCCATTGATCCATTTTGCCGATTTCCGTGTTGGGTAGCAGCTATGGGCCTCAGTATCTGTGGGCTCTTATTTTAAAAACAAAACAAGAACTGGGTAAACCGTCTAAATGAAACCAGATGATAATGCCCGCTCGATGACCTCCAGCGTTGTGTACGCAGCACAAGCGTGACACTGCTTGACTTTAATGAGACGGACTCAAGACTTAAGTTAGTCCAGACAACATACACATTCACTTCCTCGCTCTTATCATGACTAATGAAGGAAAACGCCAAATCGAGTGAAAGGAAGTGATCTCACGCAGAAACATCATCCGCTGTCAAGGGAATGTGATTTATATACTGTATCCCTGACATTATTACACACACACATCAGACACAATTATATATGCAGCTGACAGGCGATATAACGCACATGACTACACAACATTCATTCCTGTCATTCATAATCCCCGTGTAACGATGCGCCACATGTCCTTAATGGTCATGTTCCGCTGGTTAAACTGCAGGTGCGTGACAAGGGGGTGAGAGAAGTCACCCCTAAACCTGAGAGAGGACCCCAGATTTTACAAGTCACTGCTATATCTGCTACACCTAGTGCTCAGCATCTGCACTGTTACATCGCTGTTCTTTGAGGAAACAAACCAAATAATTGTCTCACACAATGGATGCACATCTGACTGCAGGCAAGATGACTGATATTCTGTGCCTTCAGGAAAAAAACTTGCTCCGCATTAATGCAGAGCATTAATGCAGTGAAGTAGATTTGATTCGATGTTTTCTGAGGGAAAAAGCAGTGATCTTATGAAGGTCTATCAGACTTTGAACCAGTAAAAAATTAATTTGCTGAAAGTAACACTAATGGCAGTTCACTTCTCGCCAGCGATGATCTGAGCACTCTGTGTTGAGTGGGTCCTGAAGTACAGATTGTTTTGTTGAAAAGCCTAGTGAAATGTGCGGCTCATCCCTCAATCAGACTCGCTATCCACAGGTTCAATGCATAATGGATCCAGCGACAAATTCTACCAGAGTTTTATCGTCAAATACTATTTTTCCACCGCAAACACAATTTACTTTTATTTATTAATATACAAACCATGCTGGAATCTTCATAAATAAATAAAGGGAACATTCATATTGAATTTTATCAAATTACTTCAAGCGTAAGAATCAAAGGCTGGTATTAACAACACTTCAGAGAGAAACCAGAAATTGTCCCAGACTGTGAATTACTTCTCTCTGCTGTAGCTCTGGTTTAGTGCTGCACTCTATGGTCCCATTATTCACACATGCATTCTCATTGGTTCAGAAGAGAGCGCCAGGATGCAGGCATCTATAGAGCAATACTGGTGACTACAGGAAGAATAATAAACTTCTTCTTCTGTGGTTAATAATAGTACAATCAAGCATTGATGAAACACTCAAAAACCCCCTCTAAACAACTGCCTTTGAAATTTTAGCCGCAGTATGCTGGCAGTACAGCAGTTTCAATACAACAGAATGATTTCCTCTGACATTACTTATCGTGAAGACAAAGACAGTTCAGCTCCAAGAACAAACCTTAAGCCTCCATATTGAATACGCCATGTCTGAACTTAAGTGGGTTCATGTAGATATTTACCATATGAGCAGCAGGGCAAATGTAGAGCAGGATATTTTTATATGTTTCCCGATATTCAGGAGAAAAAAAGGAGCAAGGATGATTTTTGAAGGAGAAATTCCATCAAAAGCACAGGAAGAAATGAGAGAGAGGCGTAAATATCTGAGGAGGAAATTCGGCACATTTGTTTACGCTCTCCTGCCGGGGACAGGACGGGCGGCAGGGAGTTTGTACATCTCGTCTCCATCGCGCTTTCATTCTCATTGTGTTATGATCTCTCAATTTCACAGTTTCTGTCTCAGGGCAGTTTATATGCTGTTGTGTAGATCAGCTACAAACACATCCTATAAAAGAGCGATATTTATAGTTCCCCTCCCCCCCCCCTCCCCACACCCAGCGGTTTCATTTGTCAATAAAGCATTTTGAGCATCAATAAAAAAGACAGTCCTTGCGGGAGCGATGTCACTGGCGGATATCCCGCGCAGTGTGTGATGAATACTAAACGCTTCCACAAACTGAGCAGCGGAGGCGTACACTCCCTGGGCGCTCAAGCCAATTTTTCGAGGGAACAGAGGCGTGATAGACTTTAAAATGCGCTCGTATGTAGAGTTCATACGCCGTAACACCAAAATGTCATTGAACCACATCCTGAATGACCCCCGAAGTCCATTAAACCGCTTGGCCACTCCTTTTACATCTCATGAATGAGTCCTCAATTTCCGATTGTCGTGTGATTTATGCGGTCGTATCGGCGGATTATGGCGCATTCTCGGCGCTCCTGAGCTTCATGCAGAGACCCTGCTGAGTCATTGCGGGGCTGTAAAGTTAACGGAGAATGAGGACGGGATGGTGCCCGCAATACTCGCCGGGTGACGGGGGGTGTGATGGATCTGCTGGGGTCAATGGCTGCCGGTCACATGACATCGTTAAACGGACAGCACGATCCCTCCCCAGTCGATACCAAATGTTTCCCTTCAGGCATTGGCAATGCTGCCATGTCTGCACTCAAATAACACAATCGCAGGGCAACATCGACGTTGTGACGACAGCACAATCTCAGGCACTTTAAGATGGAGATGATCAAATCGCTCTGGGCCCTGAAGCCTGGTCCTTTTTCTAAATTAAAATGGTCGGATAAACATCACACTGAGGAACATCTCAGCAGCCTGTCAGAGAACACAAACACATTCAGGAACAGGAGCTCCGCACTGATGTGGAACCCTGCCGTCACGCTGCACTGCACCACAGGGCGCAGTTTACTCGTTCACTTATACGTTTGTTTTCTTTAAAAGGTGCTTGTTTGTACTCAGAGGACACTTAAGTGTCTGGCCGAGTATTATTTAGGAAATTTGTTCTTAAAAGAATGAAAATGTAACTCCAGTACCCATTTATCCCGAGAATGTGTGCTGACTTTTCCGGGAAATAGTGGGTTAATGCACCATCTGCGCAATATTCGCTATTACAATCAAAACAGAAGGTCCCACTGTCGCCCAGCGCACTACAGGCTCACACGAGCTGCCCATACGCATAAATACAGCTGGGACAAGATTTCCATTCAAAAAAAAATTTCACAAGACCATTGTCATTTTAACAGTTAGCACCTGATTACAGTGACGGATTTGGCCGTGTGAGAAACGAGGGACCGAGGAAAAGCTTAGTGTAGATTTATTCAGACGCCGACAGTAATTCCGCTGCTCTTTGACTCTGATTCTGCAGTCAGCAAAATCCTCACCTTCCTGCAGCTGAGTGCCTGCTTAGCTCTGGACGCTAACACGTAGCGCTCTCTCAGTGACAGAGACACACGACCGCGAGAGTAATAGATATAGAATGTGCTAGAGCTCCTCTTCACAGATGTACAGAATCTGTGAGCTTTGACACGCGCTGACCTTTCAACCATGAGTCACTCTCTTCACCTGGCCTCTCTGACTGCTCTGCGGCTGTATTCAGCGGTGTGATGTGCTGTGTGCTGTGATGCATCCCTCATGAAAGTATCACTGAAATTCTCAGCGACTTGTGCCACAGTCGCACTTCTGTCGGTCAGGACCAGACGGGACAGTCTTCATAGCCCCTGGGCATCCATGAGGTGCCAAAAACTCTGCCGAAGGTTCATAGTTTGTCCCTCTTTGTGCCACCGACAGTTAGTACTCACATCTGCTGACTGGAAGCACCTCAGACATCCTGCCACTCCAGAGATGCTTTAACGCACTCGTCTGTCCATAACGATTTGGCCCCTGTCAAAGTCGCTCAGGTCTCATTTCTGCTACATCCAGCGCATCAGCTAAGAGATCCGACCATCTGCAGACCTTAACATGCTCTATTGTTATGAGATATTCAACGTAATTTGCTCCATCTGCAGGTGGTTTTGATGTTTTGGCTCATCAGTGTACAAGCGTTTAGAAACAAAGACATGTCAGAGACAACAGTGGAAACTAGAATCATCCCAGTAAATGCCGTTATTGGAATAGTATTTCTTCTCTACTGCATTATATGACAGGAGAGTATTAAACCGAACAGGAGCAGAGAGGCAGTGTTCGGAGCGAGGAAATAAGGAGGACGCAGTGTTTGCACCCTCGAGGACGGCTCTTTATGTAGAGGAAGTGCTTTACGCTGGGACCCAGGGTGCATCGAACACTTCCTGTTCTGAGGGGCTGCGGAGAGGCTGCTTTTCTGAGCGGTGTCTGTAATGACCAGTCTGATCAGCTGCGCCTCTTCCTCCTAAATCTTTGTAACAATATTACGCCGTCCTGTCACATGAAATTCAACAAAACATAAATTATATTTGGAAAAACTAATTAGATTTGGATTTTTGTTCTATGTGAAAAACATAAATTAGTCATTTATATGTGTCAGTGTCATAGCCGTTTTTACATTTTCTGCATGCACATACTTTGGTAATGTTTCGAAATGTTTTAGTGCAGTCTGTTTCGGAAAACACAAAGCAGCACTTTTATGACTCATCAAACGATAAGACACGATGAGACGTGTGATTTGGCTAGAAGAAAACCAAACAAATGTGCACATCACAATTCAACAGATATCCACAAACTCATCAGATATATTTTTGTATTAAGGCCTCCTTTCATGTGCGATTTGTTATGGATTAAAAATGACAGGCTAAATTGGAATGGACATGTTCTAGTTCTGAAATAATTTGCATCAGACCCTGCCTTAAAGCCTACATTCCTGTGGCCTGCATAGACAGCCACTACGGCAGACTGAACACAGCAGCAGGGTGACACTTAAGAAACAGAACATGCTGCTACACAAATGTATTCTTTCAAAAACGACTTCCCAGCATTCCTCTTGGGCTTCTCATTGTCGTTCACATCTATATGAATTGAAAAAAGAAAGATGCACAGGTTGCTACTCGGCAGACACAAAAGAATTCTGCAAATACTGTGGCAAGCTGGTGGAAGAAAGTAAGTACTGCGTCTGAATCCTGAATATATCTCGGTGTTTCAATATAAACAACAAATGCTGCCCCATCGGACACGAATGCAGAACTTTGTTTCTGAAAAGTTGACGGCAAGAACTTGTGACCCAGTGATGGCTAATTTAGATATTGTGAATCCATTTTCTTTAAATAGATTATTGGCTAACTACTGAAGAACCAACAATTTATAATTTTTTTCCCAAATTATTGTATTCTTGGATGCCTAAATAAGTGGTGGTGAACTTTGAAACAAAAACGCCATAAAATCTATTGTGTCTGGGCCATTCACCGCCCGTCACTCTCTCCCCTCTGAAGGGAGGGCCTCCCTCAATGATTACGATCTCTGCTCTGATTGGACTGCAAACAGAATTATCCGCAAAAAAGTGCCGCAGAGGAGACAGCGTGAAGTGTGGGAGGGACCAGGCCACACAGAGAGAGCTGGGAGGAGGGAACTATACAGAGCAGGTCCGTTTGTGATAGAGACAGGAGCTTGGATTTCAAACTGTGTGTTTTAAAATGAAGTAGAAAAGGAAGACGTAAAGGCTAAACTGTGGGGTTATTAGATAAAGTGGGGACCACTGTGAAGGTGAACTGAACTGGGAAAAGTATTTTCCATATCATGGGCCCTATAAGTCCATAGTCCCATTCAGTATATGTATTAAATGTAGGGCTATGTATATTACAGTCATGCTGGCGCTTGTTAATGTCCTCTGAATTCATTTGATTGGTCTAGATCAGCTACTGTTACGGATACAATCAATATCAAAATGCAATACAACACATACAAAATATCAATAACAAACTGCAATACAACACATATAACATCTTCAAAGGAAAATAATACACAGACACCAGTGACAGCCCTGCGTTTAAATAAAAGTTTTCAGGGTGTAAATATGAGAGGAAGACGCATCTGTGCGGCGGCAGCGAGGATGATGCGTCACGAGCAGGTGCGCAGTGGAGCCCGGAGATGCGCGCATCGTTTGGAGGGACCATAATTACTGCAGAATGCGGCGTCTCGCCTGGCAGGAATGCGCGGTTTAACTTGAGCCGCACAGCTACAGGCAGGGCGCCGCATTTAAACACCTGCTGTACTCTTCCGAGCGACGACTTTCAGCATCGCCGCTGTTCATCCCAGAACATCGCCTTCCGAAAGCTCGGAAACTAGCGCTTTTTTAGCACCTCCCCTGATGCAACGGACAAAAATCACCCCCCAACAACCGGAGTGCCAGATGTTCGCAGATTTTCAACAACAAATCAGGCGTGCACTTTAAAATGTTGCCGGATGTTACAAATAGATGGTGTCAAAGCTGAAAAATGGGCCATAGGCTTCTATTTGGAAACTGCCCAATTTAGAGTACCGGCAATGCGTCTAAGCATGTTCAAAAGGGGAACTGGATGCGACGAATCACCGATCACTCATTTCTGGTAAAAAAAAAAAAAAAAAATAGATAAATAAATACAAAATGGCACTTGAATCAAAATGCTTTACCCTTCGATGTTCGCCTGATAGTTTGGTGTCACATTTTGGGTCGATCATTGTGTTTTGAGCTCACTGATGTGGAAATTAAAGAGTTAAAACTCTCAATAGCTCTTTGTAGTTTTGAGTTGCGCAAAATAAATGAAGGATGACTCATAAAAACATAATGCACATTAAAATGTTGAGAACACATTTTCCCTCGAGCACTTGTCAATACTGGAAAAAAATCGCATCTTTGATGGCACAATGAGCAGTTTTTTGCTTTTTTCTGCTTGTAGTTCTTTTTGTGGTGATGCACACTTTGTTGCCAACATCATAGTTGAATATGCTAATTTTCTCAGTGCTGAGGGGAGTAATTATTTTCACTGATATCATGTACTATCTTGCTTCTTTTTTTGTTTAGAAGCTCTGTTATGTCTAGTTCTCATGCCTTTATTACGCTAAGAAGGTTGTTTATTGTTATCGCCAATCATAATTTAAAAAGTTTGGGATGTGATTAATGTGATGCCAATGCATTATATCTCTTCCTTCACTGTGTGACGTCCCTCGGATTCAGCATTTCATAAACTCAGGATCCAAATTCTCTACAGAGCAAGGAACCTTCCTCGCTAACGGGCATGAACAGGAAATTGTGATGATGTCACAGAGCAGGGAGGGGTTAGCCAGGGCAAGAGCTGTGTGTAGTGATGATGTCACAGAGCAGGGAGGGTTAGCCGAGCAGGAGCTGTGTGATGTCATAGAGCAGGGAGGGTTTGCCAGGGCAGGAGCTGTGTGTAGTGCTGATGTCACAGAGCAGGGAGGGGTAAGCCAGGGCAGGAGCTGTGTGTAGTGATGATGTCACAGAGCAGGGAGGGGTTAGCCAGGGCAGGAGCTGTGTGTAGTGCTGATGTCACAGAGCAGGGAGGGGTAAGCCAGGGCCAGAAATCAAATGCCCTCAGTTTATACGTAGCCCATGAGCTACACAAACACTCTGTATTTATTAGACAACACAGCTGTGCAGCTGCATTAGTTCTGGCCACTGAATTGCTCATCCACTTCAATGAATAATCAAATTATTTCCTCAGGATTTGTCTTTAAATGACTAATCTCCTGAGCACGCATATTGCAGATACAGTGCTAAGCACTCACACCCTTTTCCAGCATTCTCTCTCTCTCAAATTTTTTTTCAAATTCAAAATGCTTTATTGGCATGACAAAGTTTTACATTTGTGTTGCCAAAGCAATCCTAAAACAACAACACATAATATATATTTATGCAAAATAATTCTTATTAAAAAAATGTTAAAGTAATAATAATAATATTATATAGAACTTGTGCTTGTGTGAAGCAAGAACAGATGTGTGTGTGTGTGTGTGTGTGTGTGTGTATGCATGCATGTGGGGTGTTTGTGTGTCTGTGTGTGTCCGTGTGTGTGTGTGCAGCAACAGGTTGGTGTTGGGAAGAATTAGTAAGTAGTGCAGGGGGAGATTGTGTGTGTGTTTGTGCGCATGTGTACGTTTTGTGTGTGTGTGTGTGTGTGTGTGGGCGTGCGCAGCACAGGGTCACTCACTGTTCCTCAGACTGTGACAGAGGGAGACGAATTGTGCTGCTAAGATGCAGCAGTCTTCATTTTCCCCCAATAAGAAGGGCAATTTTTCAGTATTACTTGTATATTTGAATTTGGGACATTTCTGGAGAATTTTGAGGTAGAATTTTTTACGAATTTGTTCGAATTTAGTACATTCTGTCAGAAAGTGTTCCTCTGTTTCTGTTTGGTTGTTTGAGCATTGTTGGCACAATCTCTGTTCTTCTGGCAGCCATGATTTCTTGTGCCTGCCGGTCTCTATGGCCAGCCGGTGCTCACTGAGTCTGTACTTCGTCAAGGTGGTCCTCAGTTTTTTGTCCCGGACAGTGGTGAGGTAGTCTGCTACTGTGTACTGTCTTTTTAGGGCCAGATAACATTTCATTTTACTTTGTGATTTGGTTTGTGATTCCCAATGAGCTGTATAATTCTGTTTCAGTTTAGCTGAAATTTGGTTGATTCTAATTAGATGTGTATTTTTGTTCTGATCCTGAGCTGGTGAGGTGTTAGTGTGTGTTAGTGTAACAGAACTAAGGCTCAGGATCAGCTGAGTGAGGGGATTGTTTTCTTTGCTCAACTCTTGGTATTGCAGGGCTTTGTATTGATGTGAGTGGGGGTCACTTTGTTTTAAATGTTCCCAAAATTTGATTGCCCGTTTTTGTATATTTATAAGTAATGGGTATTGGCCTAATTCTCTCTCTCTCTCTCTCTCTCAATACTATAGCCACAGTGCAGTACCATGTCTGCCTGAGAGAGAACTCAAGACAGGGCTAATTTGTGTCATTACAGCATTATACTCAAATGGAGCTGAACAGAGCCAAACTGGGAAAAAGCTCCCATTATTCTGATCTCTGCAGTATCTATTGTCTGATGGGTCAAATGCCCACCTCTAGAGAAAATAAAAAAATTAAAACACTACCTCACAATCCCCGTATTCAATTAGTTTGATGATGCAGTTAACCAGAGGGAATCAGAGATGAAAGGTGCTTTAGGTGGTGTCGAGCTAACTGGGGCAGTTTTAGAGAAACCCTCAATCGCAGGTGATCTCATTGCGATTCCCTGAGAGCAGTCAAATAAAAAACTGCAGGTTGACAGGGATTAGGAGCAGAACTAGCAGCAAACCAGCTGTAAGAACAGAAGACATTTTCCCACCCTTCAAGAGTCTGTTAGGAACAATACTGTGTGGAGTATATTGGCCCCGTGTCGGAGCCAGAACTGGATTTGGGGGGAGCACAGAACATCCCTTTAAATTAATTATTAGTCCTGAATTGCTCTCAATCATTTTCTAAATAAACAATACATTCACTCCAAAAACACCGCACACTATCAGGCGTTGCTAGTTCTCCCCGTTAAAGATGACAATCATTCATTCAGACGCGCACTTTGGTGCATTTAAATCAGCGTTTTTCAAAATTGCATGAAGGTGTTTCAGACGGTCTTTTATGTTATTTCAACAATTTAAACAATCATGAAGCGCAGGTTAGATTACCTGATGTGCGGAAAAGGTGCCACGGAAGTTTCAGAGCAGTTTGTCTTTCGTAAAGCATAGGCCTATTTATGAGTAAATTATTTTTCTGTACTGAATTTAGCCCATTATTTCTTCGCTGTTAGATCGCATGGGGGAGAGAAGCGTGTCTTCAATTGCCAACGGAATATTACTATAATTGGAAAATGAGTCAATAAGGAAAATGATTGAGAACTAGCCAGGACTAATTGTTGTAATTAAGGGATGTGTCTGTGCTCTCCCCCTCATAATCCAGTTCTGGTGCCAACGCTGTATTGGTTTGCTACATGTTATATGGTGTTAATATTCATAATTTGCACAAGCAGATGGATGGAATAGGGCAGTAAAACTACACTTTTCACGAATGGATAGATACAAATAGTGATGCAGTTATTACAAAGTTTGTGCCTCTATAGACGCCTGTAAAATGGCTAAATGGCTTTAGCGCATAATGGATCAGAACAGCATTTTTACTGCTCAGGCTACTTTACTTCCTATTCTGTAATTACTGCTTGCGGTACGCCCAGACTGTAGAGTGCAGATAATGTCGACGTCAATGCATATCAACCCAGGTCATTAGAACTTCAGACAAAAAAGCGATTAATTTCTTCCGGTAAAAAACCCTCAGAAATGCTTGATGAATAATTCAAGGATGATCGACCGGCAGCACTTTGTCATGATCTGTGGAAACTGAAGAAATCTCTTTTTTTCCATTTTACAAAAGGCCAGGTATAAACCCCTTTTCCAACCAGCCGATGGAATTTGATAATAAAGCTTTTAGTACAGGAAGCAAATATATTTATGTGAGAGAGGTTATTTATATACTCATACGAACTCCTGTTGTTTCACTGAAATAAGATGAAAGTGTTTAAGAGCATGAAACTGAGACAGAAATTGAAACAGAAATAGCTTGTGCCGCTTCTAAAATCAGATTGTCGTCATCTGACTGTGAGGAAATATTTTCACCAGACCAGTGGTTACAGACTAATGTATAACAGCATCTGTTTGATGAAAAATATGACCATATAAGAAATCATATTTGAGGATTACAATCATTTCTTTCTGCTTTCACGATTAATTGATAAGTATTATATTTAATTACACTGAAAGATATTTCTCTTCAGAGAATGCAAGCAGGCTAAGAGTGGAAGTCTAAGGACAGAGCTGCTTTATAACCATGTGTTTGCATTGACAACCAACTGCGTCATGAAGGGAATAGTTCACATACTTGCCTGTGTCTGTTGCACATTACTGGAGGATTGCAGTATACGGCACATCAGAGAACCGACAGCCCAAACCGTATAGAGCTTCCAGACCCAGTCATACTGGCCCCTACCGCACATGCGCGTGTTACGCATAGCGCTAATTTCTGAGAACGTGCACAACCAACCAACACTCCAAACAGACACAGAGTTTGTGAGACAGCCGTCATAAGCACGCAATTGTGTAGTTAAAAGCAGGTATATCTCCGGTCAAACTGTCCACTGCAAGTGCCACAAGCTTTACATTTACTGTAATTCTCATGTGGCACTTCGGGATCGGACTGGGGTGAAACACGTTCTCATTCTGGATTCTGTCATGTCATTGACTTATCATGTCTGGTGTAGTGGAACCAATGACATGCTTTCAGGAAGTGCAAAGCCCACAGTACAGTCCTCTTGGCAGGTCCAGTTACACCGAACAAGATCAATACAGCACAGCAATCTAGACTGGGCTGTTTTGCTCAGTGGATTCCACCAAGTATTGAACAAGTTTAGTCGACAATCCGGTTGCCTCTGAGACTTGGCCGTAGGAATGTGACCGACCTTGAAAGGATCACTTTAATATCATCAACTGCACAAACAAAATGCATTTTTCAGGTACGCACGTCCACTGAATGACAATTAATTGGCAAGTGCCTCATTAATGATGGAAACCTTGCACATTCAGAGACCAGTCTTCCTGTTATTAAATTCCTATTTCCTGACAGACCTACTTAAGAGCAGCTTCCTGCTGCAGACTGGCTCTATGGGATTCTGCCCGTCCAGGATTTAGAGTCATTACTCTACCTGAGATGGGAGAACCAGCTGCTCGACTGAATCAAACTGCAGTCATTCACTTCAGCGCCAGACAGGGATAAAATGGCAGAGAACATGGCGATACAGAGCCGCGCGGTAATGCTTATACGTACATCTCCAGTTCAGGCTCAACGAGCATATAACACAACCACAGATAGTTCACAGTGTGTTTGATATCATTTTCTCAAAGGCATCAGCAATGTTGAGTAAGGTTTTTTCCAAACATGAAAGACACCAAACTGATCAATAGTCAACGAGACTGAATGCTGCGACATATTGACCAATAAATAGATCAGCGGTGGCCTACGGCTGAAACTTCTTTATCACAGTGGAAACGACCAGAGCAGTGTCCATTTTAAACGGAATCTTCCCAACCACAAAGTTTAAAGCCATTATGCCAGGTGATTGCACAGGTTCACAAGGCACATGAATCTAAACTAACTGAACTAAATTTGTAGCTGAAAAATGGTTGACAAATATAACCCAACACGCTCCCAATTGCCTGCGGTTAAGCAGCATTTTGCCAATGGTAATTGCTGTATGACTCATTAGCACTTTAGCATGGCTGGCTGTAGGATGGACGGGCAGCACTCACAGTGTCGGGGTGAGGGCGGACGAGTTGGGGATCCCGTTAGGTCAGGTTTCCATCCTCAGCCTGCAGTCGGGTCACCAGTGTGGAGGTCATGCTCCCCAGCTGCTATATTACGATCTCGCACCCAGCGGCTGCAGTCTCCAGTGTGTTCTGGAATCAGAAATCATAGCAAGCATTAGCATTAGCACTATCCCTAGCATTAGCACCAGTATGAGCATTAGCACGAGCAGTTGCACTGGCATAAGTACCTGCAGTGGCAATAGCATTAGCACTAGCATGAGCATTGGCATTAGCACTAGCATTAGCATTAGCACTATCCCTAGCATTTGCACCAGCATGAGCATTGGTATTAGCACGAGCAGTAGCACTAGCATAAGTACCTGCAGTAGCAATAGCATTAGCACTAGCATGAGCATTGGCATTAGCACAAGTATTTGCATTAGCACTATCACTATTCCTAGAATTACCACTAGCATGAGCATCAGGGTTACCACAAGCAGTGGCAATAGCATAAGCATCAGCACTGGCAAAAGCAGTAGCACTAGCACTAGTATTAGCACTAGCTTAAGCACTTGAGCGAGCAAATGCATTAGCACAAGCATGAGCACTATTCCTAGGATTAGAATTAGCATGAGCATCACTGTGATCATAAGTATTAGCATTAGCACTATCTCTAGCATTTGCACTAGCATGAGAATCGGCGTCAGCACAAGCTTTAGCACAAGCACCAACCCTAATATTAGCACTAGCATAAGCACCTGCACTAGCAAAAGTATTAGCACTGCCAGTGGCGCCGTAAGGGGCGGGGGGTAACCATGGACAATTCTAGGGGCCCAGCATTCACAGGGGCCCCACAGAGGATACTGTTATTATTATAAACATTTGTAAATAAAACATATGGACACTTTAAATTTTAATTTTTGTAATAACTTGATCAATATAAAATGAATTTCTTGTTTGTTTCTCAATTTTCAACTTTTTACGAATATTCTCAGCACATATCCCACCCCCCCCTTACTATTCATCATTTTGTACGGCCCAAGATACGCTAGTGCCTGAACTCGCTGCAGCGAAATTTTTTACTGCAGGTCAGTTGGTACCATTACGTACATCAGCCAATCACAGATCGGCTCTGGAACCATTGTATGTGCCATCAGCCAATCACAGCTCGGCTGTACTCATGCATCTATGAGAATAGCAACGCATTCGACCTTGTCACTGTCAGCTGAGTTGTGCCCGCAGCAAATTTGTAAATGCTTGTCTGACAGTAACGATGTAAGTGCTTCACAATACGCGAAATTACAAGTACACTAGCTGGTCTGCTGCAGAAGTCCAATGGTCTACTTATTAAGCCTTGGCTTCGGTAACTAATACTGCAGACCGGAGAGCAAATTTCGTGACATCAGACTATGTTTTCATAACCAGTTTTTTATTTTATTTAGATTTTGCGCATGTCTCAGGGTAATGGAAACGCACCTAGAGAGTGAGGACGATGTCTGACGTTATTAGCCCAAAAAAACACAGTCTGCTTCGTGACTGTAGACTGCTCGTGACACAGACTCCTATTTTATTTTTTTCCTATTTCTTGTTGATACCAGTTATGGATGCATGCGTCCAGTGGCAAATGGTTTTATTTAGCTCGCTCGTTTCAACATTAATCACTAACCCTCTATCCTAATGGATTAGATTGGATGCGCTCTTCCTCTCTGATCTGAAGTCCCGCATGTACATGATTATTCACGCAGTAGGGGAGACTGGGTCTAATTGCTACACATCCATGTTGTTACATTCTAAACAGTTCCGGTAATAAAACACAGACGGTGCTCTAATTTTTCCTGCTGCTCCGCAAAGGTGACTCGGGGGACAGAAGGATGTACGTCGAAAGTCGCAGGTTAGTGTTTCAGAAAAAATGCTCGAAAAAGTAACTTTCTTGGTGTTTGGGAGATTTCGATTAACATCAAGTGTAACTGATACATACCTAAGATTTTCTGGATTATGAGAGAGGAAGACATTAGCCACTGTGTCATGACACACCCATGTAAAGATTGCACTGGAACATTTCAAAATATCGGGACAATGGAGAAGGGTAGCTGATGGACTAGTTGATACACCCAAGTTGGCACAGAGACAACTTGCCCCAAGACCTGTAACAACTTAGACAAAATCAAATTACCTCACTGAATGACTTTCTACATTTTTTTTTTATTTCAGAAAGATGCCTCAAAATTATAACGGAACGTGGCAAATGCCAGTAGGGAATGACTCAAGAGGTTCCTTACTGTGGCTTCATGGGATAATAGTAGTAAGGCATTCCCCTTAACTTGCCTACTTAAGTGGGGAACACGTCTCACTTAAGTAAATTCTTAGTGTAGCAAAATGCCCCACATCCTGAAACAAACATCCTGTAACAAACTACCCCATATATGGGGTAGTTTGTTACAGGTGACGGGGGTCTATTTTTTCCTCACCAGCATTACGCATGCGCAGAATATAGGGTTTGCTGCAGATCAGTCACGTAGTCTAATAAACTTTCTATCTTTCCAGTGCATATTGATTACAAAAACCTGATAATGTCAATTTTACAGCTGGTAAAAGAAAAAGTGCAAAAACTAGACCCGGTCTCCCCTATGTATGAAATCAGTGAATTGTTGGTCCGAGTGCAAGATTATTTATTTTCATTAGAGTACGATAATTGGCCATGTTTAAAAAAGATCGGAAATCGACAAAAACGTATTTTTCCAAAATGCACCTTTAATATTAGATGCCGTTATGCACAGATGCAGCAGCCCCAGGAAATCGTCCTCAACCCCCCCGTACACAAGATACAGTCGAATGGGAGGAAGGTGAGCTCTGTAGGCTACAAGATGATACACAGCCTACAATAGTCCCTGAATAAAAGGCTTAGAGGGTAAGATTTCTGTAAAATGAATATTTTTGTAAACTTGCTAGGCCACCTTAGTGTACAATTATTGAAATGAACTGAAAAACTGGCATACTAAGACAGGTTTGTGAGTCAGTTTTATTTAAAATGCAAAGTTGATGTTTCCTTGCAGGTTATCCATGCCCAGCTCATTCCAATCAAATAGTTAGCCTGTATCACAGCTATGTGTAGCCAATGTAGCCTATAGTCTACTGTTAACGCCTATGATGGATTCTGAATATAAGATTCTTATGGGTGCTTTAGAGTCAGGGCCAAAAGTAAGGTCAGCAGGGTAATGTCAGCAGGAGCAGGGCCTATTATTTGTGTAACCACGCACAGTATGTATGTACGTGTGTGTGTGTGTGTGTATATTTGCGGCTCCCCGCATTCGGCGTGAGATTTAGTGGCATATTCACGTTCCCGTGCTGTATGTCAGCAATTATTCAATCAACGCATTTGTAAGAGATTCTCAGGCGAAATTGAAGTCCTTGTGCATGGAGATTTATCAGTTTCACATGCGTCACGGTGGATTTCACCACTAGTAACATGGAAATCAATTATAACTCTGGACTTCTCACGCTTTTCTTTGCTCAGGGGTTGAAAGCGACGGAATTCCATAAAAATGTTTCAAATGGCCTTATTTCATTTAAAAAATTTGAACGATCGTGAAAAACATGCATTGCTTTGATTGAATAATTGCTGACTACGGCACGGGAACATGGATATGCCACTAAATCTCACGCGGAATGCGGGAGAGTTGGGAGCCCTGTGTATTTATATGTATGTGTGTGTGTGTGTGTGGGTGTGTGTGCGTGTGTGATATATATGGGGGGGGGAATCGATTTGCAGTCATAGGGCCCAAAATTGTTAGTGGCGCCCCTGAGCACTAGCATGAGCATTATTCCCAGGAATAGCATTAGCATGAATATCAACATTATCACAAACATTAGCACTAGCACTATCCCTCGTATTTGCACAATTATGAACATAGGTGTTAGCACTAGCATAAGCATTAGAATCAGCACATGCACTAGCAAAAGCATTAGCACAAGTGCTGGCACAAGCATTAGCACCAGTGTTAGCACAAGCATTGAAACCTGCGCAAGCAGAAGCATTAACACTAGCATGAGCATTGGCTTAGCAAAAGCATTAGCACAACAGGCCTCTGCCGTTTTTGTTTCATGTGCTATTGGACTCCTCTACTTCAGAGAATAGAGCCGTTTTCGGCAGTCACAGTTTAAACTTAGGGGTCCACAGAAAAGTCTAGACGAGGAGAGGTATTATGTGCAGCGGAGGCTTTCCTCACTTATAAATTAATAATCAGGATCCCAACTGGCACATTTTTATGTCCCAACAAATATGCAAAGTGGGGGGCGTCAAAAAATTGTGCTCCATTCATTCCAATGAAAGGGACAAAAAAATCTCTGGAATGAACGGAGTGCAATTTTTTGACGCCCCACCTTGTGCATGTCACCACATACCACAAAATAACATTAGAACCAAAGTTTTACCAAATAATCGCATTCACGATAGTTTAGAATTGTTAGTTCTGTGTTATTAAAACATAGATTTTTCTTGATGCTGTGATGTAACAGTGTTCCCCACTGCACAGCAAAAATTCATTACCGCTTTAAAAATTGATTACGGCTGTAAAATTCATTACTGCAGTAATGCTGTGCTTGAGTGAGGATGTCGGAGCAGTAGTGCCCAGTCATCGCACCGACGGTCGGACAGCAGGCTTCGACTGACCCCGGGGCTGGAGTACGGGCGCAGCTGGCAGTGCTCGGGCGAGGAGCCCGACAGGTGACCCTCCCAGGGACTGAAAGTGTGTTGGCGGGGTAAGATCCTGCCATGAAGACGGCCAGCCTGGGGCGTTAGCGCTCATTAAACTCCAGCGCACCGCTCTCCCTGTCCTGTGGCTAAACATTAATAAGAGCCTTTGGGAGCTTTGTTTGTGGAGCAGATATTTCCCCTTAAATATCACACATCCTGGTTCTTTGGTAATTCACTTCGAGGGGGAAAAAAACAGATTACGAAATACCTGGAAGCACTGCTGCACCTCCAGAAACTAATCTAATTCGTACTCGAGATCTGAACAATCCACAGCGAGAAGTAATAAGAGTTGATAGAATTTTAGAGTCAATTTTGTGAAATAACTTTGTATGGCTGCATATTATCACCACCATGAAGCATAACCTCGAAGAGTAAATATGGAACGACAACCACTTATTCTCTGATTTCTGCCCGTGCTCTCGTAACTCATGACAACATACGTTATGCCATCTCTACAATGAGGAAACTTTGACAGAATACAAACACTTTGAGATAACTTTGCTCAGATTTAAAGAGACACCATGTGATTCAGGGGAGCTCCAGGTTATCACACATCGCCGTCCTGAGACAGGTCGGAGGGAAGCGATGTGCAGAAGAGCATCGCGGCATAAAGAGCGTACGACAATCCGCCAACCCCTAACACGCTCCCAGCACTTTTCCGTCTGACGTTTTCACACAGTAATTTATGAAGACTAATTCTGCCTTCACACAATATCAGCGAACGGGATACGACAGAGCGATATCAGTCATAATGGCTCAGAGCACAATGATAAAATGTGATTGCAACAGCAAAAATCTCGTTGATGGCAACATATCATTGAATTTGTTCAAATTCAAATTATTTGACTTAAAATTCAGTGTTACATGCAATGGTATTCCGAACCGGATGTGACATAACACCACAAAATACATACTTCTGGCACCTCGTCATCAAGCGCTAAATGCTAAGGCTGCACCCCTTTTTAGGATCACTCTTAATTTACTAAGGTATCGCGAAGGCTCAGGTTCGGGCAAGGTAGCAAAAAAATTGCTAGACATATCTATAAATCAAGAAATCAATGTAAACAGGAAATCAAGTTAAACAAATATGTTAAATTTCACAGCTAAACACATGTTGAATTGCTTTAAGATCAGTGGCATCTGAGGTTTTCTATCCCCAAAAGGGGGCGCAGCCTTGACGCTTTGCGAAATACTCGGATGTGTTGGCCTGGTCTATGACACAACATTGGCCGTATTCGACGGGTAGTTGTTGAGAAGCAAAAAATGTTCTCCGCCCCCCTGTGCTGTGACAGATTGTTAATATCAGCAAGTCTGCCATTTGAACGGAGCTTTGAGACCTGGACAGGTGCTCCTGCAGCACTTTCGCAACCTCGGCAAACCCGATTCCCTCATCAAACCTCGCCGATTATCAAACCTCCTCATCAAACCTCGGCCGATTCGCTCCTCATCAAACCTCGGCCGATTCGCTCCTCATCAAACCTCGCTCCTCATCAAACCTCGGCCGATTCGCTCCTCATCAAACCTCGGCCGATTCGCTCCTCATCAAACCTCGGCCGATTCGCTCCTCATCAAACCTCGGCCGATTCGCTCCTCATCAAACCTCGGCCGATTCGCTCCTCATCAAACCTCGGCCGATTCGCTCCTCATCAAACCTCGGCCGATTCGCTCCTCATCAAACCTCGGCCGATTAAGCTCCTCATCAAACCTCCCGATTAAGCTCCTCATCAAACCTCGGCCGATTCAAACCTCGCCCGATCATCAAACCTCGGCCGATTAAGCTCCTCATCAAACCTCGGCCGATTAAACCTCCTCATCAAAACCTCGGCGATTAAACTCCTCATCAAACCTCGGCCGATTAAACCCTCTCATCAAACCTCGCCGATTTGGCTCCTCATCAAACCTCGGCCGATTAAATCCTCATCAAACCTCGGCCGATTAAGCTCCTCATCAAACCTCAAACCGATTTTGCTCCAAACCTCAGCCGATCAAACCTCAGCCAATTTGCTTCTCATCAAACCTCAGCCGATTATCAAACCCTCATCAAACCTCGGCCGATTCGCTCCACATCAAACCTCAGCCAATTCGCTTCTCATCAAACCTCGGCCGATTCGCTCCTCATCAAACCTCGGCCGATTCGCTCCTCATCAAACCTCGGCCAATTCGCTCCTCATCAAACCTCGGCCGATTCGCTCCTCATCAAACCTCGGCCGATTCGCTGCTCATCAAACCTCGGATGTGTGACTACAGAAGCCATTAGCCGGAACTTTTTTTTTCTGGATAAACATGGCGGCGTCCAGTGGCAGCAGTGATGGGTTCGATGTCAAATTGGTGAAAACATCGTATTGCCTCTTGTGTCAAGACACGAAGAAGCGTCACCACACACAGATTTTGCACAGGTCAGTTTTGCCTCCACCTTTAGGTGGCGATGTAGTGCACGGATTTAGGCAACTGTGTAAATCGGTCTTCAGGCAAAGAAATGTCAGGCGGAGCAGCATATCAACTTTCTGTCACACGTCCGAGGCTTGATGAAGAGCAGCGGAATCTGCCGAGAAGTACCGAGTGACAACGGAGTGATCTCCCAGGAAAGAGGAAGAAGAGAAAACATGTGCCGTAACAAAAGAACGAGAAACAAAGAAAAGGGGATGGTTTGTGTATTTTCCTGATGTGCCGCCGTTTGCGGTAATACCTAATGCAAAACACGCACATTATCACCCATCATAAAATTTATATTAATTTGGAAGGTCTTTTGAAGCAGCACAATCACCGAACCAGGATACAGGTGCTTGAGTAAATCTTCTTCCCCATACTACTTACGATACCATCCAATAGCAATGTGCCAGTCACATGCTTCCGCAATGTTTCTGCTAATTCACGAACTTCACGCAGGTTTCTCGCTGGTGAGTAAAGTAGTCACATTTCTGCGCTTCCGATACCAGTCGAATCATTCAGAAACATTCAGGGAAAACAATTACTTCATAAGGGCACCAGTCGAATGCAGCCAATGGCATGGAAAGTGAGAAATGATTTTTTCCCCACCGCAGATAGAGAGCAATACCAAGCGCAATCATCCCTTTCCAATCTCGCTGAAAATGAACAGCAATGAAAGAGAATCACGGCACAACATCACCATGGCAGCGTATTGTTTATTTGTGGCTGTGCCGTCCAGCTTTTTTTCCCCATTCCAAAATCACCGTGTGTCCTGTGATCCGCGTGAGCACAGAATAAGTGTCAGAAATGGACTGGGGTCTCATTTTTAGGTAACAATGTCAATTAAGCTGAATAAGACCTTAAACCCGCTTTCACACTGGACGCGAAAGGAATTTTTCGCACGACCGATTACATTCAAAGTCAATGCAAAGACGCGTCTTTGCTTTGACTTTGAATGTAATCTGTCGTGCGAAAAATTCCTTTCGCGTCCGGTGTGAAAGCAGCTTCAGTCTGAAACATTTGCGAATGATTTTTTTTTTACAGAGCCACTCAATTTCCAAGGCAATTGAGAAACACCATGTTCATTGCACAGTAAATGTATTGGAACAAATTTAGTGCCCAGTACCACCGTGGTAACATTACCTTTTCAGAACCAGTGGTATGGTGATAATACTCTACTGGAACACTATTCTTAAGTTCTTATTTTTGCTGTACAGCATGTGGCCCAAATGGGAAAGTTATATAAGTGAAAAATATATAATTATTATATAATTTCAGCCACATAAACATTTGAAGGCCTTCCAGCAATTCAAACAGGTTTCCTGCTTCTGCTTTTGGCTGTGAGCTTGAAATTGCTGCTAAGACCAACTGAATTTCTTGGCTGGTTTAAGATGGTCTAAGCTGCGTTTTTGACACCTGCAACTGATTGCTGCTCTACGGACTCTATAGCTGTATGAAGGCAGTCAGAGCTAGTTCAGCTGGTAGAGTAAGCTGAGGTTAGCTGATGAATGTCTGGTTGACCCACTGAAACGGTCCAAAACACAGCTTAAACTAGTGTGACATGCAGCTTGGGCTAGTTTGAGCTGGAATTTTCAGCAGGGTAAATGCCATTAATTTGTGAAAATCATAATCTAATATTCCATTTAGCTCAAAGCATCAAAGCAAAGGTGAAGGAGTGGTTTTGTTAAAAAAGCTGTGTGTGTGTGTGTGTGTGTGTGTGTGTGTGTGTGTGCATTTGTGGAGAGGGGGCAGTTAAAAGCTTGTGTCGGGGGGGTCTGTTTCTAAAATTTTCCTGCGAAAAACTGCACAGGACAAAACCACATTTTTTGTAAGTGAGATGCACTGTTGGGGTGGATATCGATAGATGCTACAGACTGCTTGTTCATTATGTACAATGCAATCTAATGCATGCCAATGCACCCATAAACAAATACAAACTCCTGAATATGCTTGAACGCAAGTTTTTAACTCAAACTTTTAATAAGGAAGTAATAAATTTGCGAGCACAGCAAATAAGGAAGAAATACAGATTTGCGGCAAGCAGACTCTCATTTAAAATACAGTCATGTTCAAGCGAACTGGAGCGCAGATTACAGCAAATAACAATGAACAGTGTAATGTGAATTTCACTGAATGAGGCCAGTGTCATCACTGTGCTAAAATTAAAATAATGCAAGATACTGACTTGCACAACTGCCTATTTATAAATACAGGTGCAATATATTATAGCACTTAAAAATGTCATGAATGATTTGTTAAAGACCATGGGGTGTTCAAAGAAGGCATGATAGAGTACGCATGTTGCATGGCTGTGAATAGATCAGATTCAGAGTACACACAGCTGCATGAGTACAGGAATATAAGTGGAATATCCATTTTCAATGATCACGAAAGCAGCTTAGAGCGAGCACTGTCTCGTGGAAAAAGGGCAAAAGCAAGCATATTTTGCGCGTGTAAACATAGTCAATGTCTCTGCAGAGAGATAAGACCAAGCTCATTTGGCTTCATGTCAAAGATTCGATCGGGCTAACAGCAGTCTTGGTTCAGCTCCAGGCTCCTGATTGGACAACTCTGAGCCACTGAAACCATGCAGTGTGTGTAAAGGGTGAGTAAGGGGACAGGATCAGAGGCTGTGTGCAGGGTGGGTCAGGGGACTGGATCAGAGGCTGTGTGCAGGGTGGATAAGGGGACTGGATCAGAGGCTGTGTGCAGGGTGAGTTAGGGGACTGGATCAGAGGCTGTGTGCAGGGTGAGCTAGGGGACTGGATCAGAGGCTGTGTGCAGGGTGGGTTAGCGGACTGGATCAGAGGCTGTGTGCAGGGTGGTGATGGGACTGGATCAGAGGCTGTGCGCAGGGTGAGTTAGGGGACTGGATCAGAGGCTGTGTGCAGGGTGAGTTAGGGGACTGGATCAGAGGCTGTGTGCAGGGTGAGTTAGGGGACTGGATCAGAGGCTGTGTGCAGGGTGAGTTAGGGGACTGGATCAGAGGCTGTGTGCAGGGTGAGAAAGGGGACTGGATCAGAGGCTGTGTGCAGAGTGCATTAGGAGACTGGATCAGAGGCTGTGTGCAGGGTCGGTTAGGGGACTGGATCAGAGGCTGTGTGCAGGGTGGGTAAGGGGACTGGATCAGAGGCTGTGTGCAGGGTGGTGATTGGACTGGATCAGAGGCTATGTGCAGGGTGAGTTAGGGGACTGGATTAGAGGCTGTGTGCAGGGTGAGTTAGGGGACTGGATCAGAGGCTGTGTGCAGGGTGAGTTACTGGGGACTGGATCAGTTAGGGGACTGGATGTGTGTGCAGGGGGTGACTGTTGTGCAGGGGACTGGATCAGAGGCTGTGGGGACTGCAGGATGGTGCAGGGTGAGTTAGGGGACTGGATCAGAGGCTGTGTGCAGGGTGAGTTAGGGGACTGGATCAGAGGCTGTGTGCAGGGTGAGTTAGGGGACTGGATCAGAGGCTGTGTGCAGGGTGAGTTAGGGGACTGGATCAGAGGCTGTGTGCAGGGGTGAGTTAAGGGACTGGATCAGAGGCTGTGTGCAGGGTGAGTAGGGGACTGGATCAGAGGCTGTGTGCAGGGTGAGTTAGGGGACTGGATCAGAGGCTGTGTGCAGGGTGAGTTAGGGGACTGGATCAGAGGCTGTGTGCAGGGGTGAGTTAGGGGACTGGATCAGAGGCTGTGTGCAGGGTGAGTTAGGGGACTGGATCAGGCTGTGTGCAGGGTGAGTTAGGGGACTGGATCAGAGGCTGTGTGCAGGGTGGGTTAGGGGACTGGATCAGAGGCTGTGTGCAGGGTGAGTTAGGGGACTGGATCAGAGGCTGTGTGCAGGGTGAGTTAGGGGACTGGATCAGAGGCTGTGTGCAGGGTGGTGATGGGACTGGATCAGAGGCTGTGTGCAGGGTGGCTAAGGGGACTGGATCAGAGGCTGTGTGCAGAGTGCATTAGGAGACTGCATCAGAGGCTGTGTGCAGGGTGGTGATGGGATTGGATCAGAGGCTGTGTGCAGGGTGGTGATGGGACTGGACTAGAGGCTGTGTGCAGGGTGGGTTAGGGGACTGGATCAGAGGCTGTGTGCAGGGTGGGTTAGGGGACTGGATCATAGTCTGTGTGGAGGGTGATGACGGGACTGGATCAGAGGCTGTGTGCAGGGTGAGCTAGGGGACTGGACCAGAGGCTGTGTGCAGGGTGAGTTAGGGGAGCGGATCAGAGGCTGTGTGCAGGGTGAGTAAGGGGACTGGATCAGAGGCTGTGTGCAGGGTGGGTTAGGGGACTGGATCAGAGGCTGTGTGCAGGGTTGGTTAGGGGACTGGATCAGAGGCTGTGTGCAGGGTGAGTTAGGGGACTGGATCAGAGGGTGTGTGCAGAGTGAGTTAGGGGACTGGATCAGAGGCTGTGTGCAGGGTGAGTTAGGGGACTGGATCAGAGGCTGTGTGCAGGGTGAGTTAGGGGACTGGATCAGAGGCTGTGTGCAGGGTGAGTTAGGGGACTGGATCAGAGGCTGTGTGCAGGGTGAATTTTGAGATTGAAACTTTAATAGACTTCATTAGATAATAACAGTCGCAGCAGTGGTTGTTCAACCCTAATCCCTGTTTCTCTGGCGCTGAACAGAACAGGTCAGACATTTTATCAGGATAATGATGTTCCTGTTCCCACACATGACAGTTTGCGCTGGACTCCTGCACATCCTGTTCCAGCTGCTCTGTCATAATCGCCATGCTCAGCACTGCTGCTTGGGGAGAACTATACCCCGCGGCTCTAAGCTCACACTGCAGTTTCACTATGACAAGCTTTCAGATATGAGAATACATGTCTATGTTCCAACAGTTTTAGGCACAAATAATTTTAGAAATATGTACATTATGATTATGGATATTTACCACCACGGTTATGTTTTCGCCCCTTTTTGTTTGTTTGTTTGTCTGTTTGTGAAAATCGCTCAAAAAGTCATGCACGGATTTGTCTGAAATTTTGTGCGTGGATTGCTATCACATCAAGGATGGAGCCTATTGATTTTTACCGCGATCAGTGAAACAATATGGCCGCCATCTTAAAATCGTATGACGCGATAGATAACTCAACTTTGCTCCTTCTCATGATGATTTGGATTGTGCTGCCTTGGCGGAGGTTTGCACTCTACGAGCGCCTCTAGTTATTTTTTGTTACCGGCATTATTCTTTTCCTGCAAAACAACAAACTGGGGATTTCCAGACAACGATTTAGTAAAACTGTCATTTGTGTTTTTTGTTTAAGCAAGTAATGGACAGGATTGTAAGTACTAAGGTCAAAACCTCTTACCTGCTAATTTCCTAATAAAACAGTGAAACTAAAGCAGCATTGTACTGTTTAGAAAGTAGGAAGTATAGTATAGTAGTATAGTGAAATAGTGATGCCAAGAATGAAATTTGATAATTCAACACTATTTATCGACCTCACCGTAAACATGCCATTTTAGTTTGTGAGTGTGCCCCACTACGCTTATCAATTTTTTCTAGAGGAACAGCTTGCACAATTGAAAAATAAAGATTTTATATTCTCTCTCCGTTCATAATGTCTCCCCAATTCCTAGCGAAGGAAATAAAGGTGAAGTCAAGGTCTCACCGCTGTTACCATCTATTTTACACTACATTTTGGATGAAAGGAAATCGTCTTCTGTCTCTTGTAAGCGAACCGGCTGGTTCCCATGAGCTCCATCAGATAAGGCGAAGTGAGATAAGATGAGAGTCCAATTTCATGAGGCAAATGTGCATGTGTCACCGCAACCTAAAACAAGCTGAGAACCAACGAGGAAGCATGAGGATTTCCTCCTATAAGAGGCATGGAGATTTCCTTACCTTCTGTAAACCTCTTATACTGTTTTTTTTTTTTTTTCATGGTTTTAATCGCATCTGAACATTATTTCCATACTGCAATATACTGTAATTCCTCAAACTTACATCATCACAATCTGGCTCTACTGTTTCCTACAGCAAGGATAACGGCACAGAAATGGTAATGTTTGACTCTGACAGTAAGAAACAGTAATCTGACAGTAATTTGCAGAGGAAATCCGTGGAAGCCTGTGTGTGTCACAGCTGGCGGCGCAGAGTGCGTAGGGTCTGCATACGGGCCGAGCGGATTAGAGGGAGCGAGATTTAACATCAGGAAATAAAATCATCTCCTCTCAGCTGGGCCCGGCCCGATCTGCAGTACAGGCTTAAGCTCACTGCTGTCTGAGCTGTAATGGGTTTCTCATGTTCTGGACCAGAGTGGGAGGCTTTCGGCTGACAGCACGTCACAATGGATTTACTCACACACACACACACTCACACACACATCCTTGTATCTTTGTGAGGACATTACATTGACTTCCATTCATTCTTCCTGTGTCTCTACAGCCTTTCCCTAATCTTAAGAATAAGCAATGTATGCCTAACCCAAACCCTTGCCCTAACCTTAACCTATCCCTAATTCTAACCTTATCCCAAACCCTTACCCTAACCTTAACCTATCCCTAATTCTAACCTTATCCCAAACCCTTACCCTAACCTTAACCTATCCCTATTCTAACCTTAACACAAACCCTTACCCTAACCTTAACCTATCCCTAATTCTAACCACACCCCTAACCCTTACCCTAACCTTAACCTGTCCCTAATTCTAACCTTACCCCTAACCCTTACCCTAACCTTAACCTATCCCTAATTCTAACCTTACCCCAAACCTTAACTAATAAGTCACAATTTGCTTTGTAGTTGTGGGACCGGCCAAAATGTCTTCACTTCCCAAAAAGACTTCACTTTGTTGGTTAAAAACTCATGCCGGTCCTCAGTATGTAGCAAGTTCAAGAACACAAGCACATACACACACACACACACACTAACAATCTCACACACACACACACACTCTCACAACTCACAGACACAGGCATGCGCGCACACACACACGCGCGCGCACAAACACTCACACTAACACTCTCACACACACACACACACACACTCACACATGCATACATACACACGCAGGCACACGCACACACACGCGCACAAGCACTCACACTAACACTCACACACACACACTAACACTCTCTCACACACACGCACACGCACGCACGCACACACACACACACACACAGGGTGTACAGTTGCAACGACATGAGAGGTTGGTTTGTCTTTCTAGCAAACAAGTATCTTTCATTGTAGAGATTTATCAAAGATTTGAGTACATATGTACAGTGCGATAGATAATGCTCAGTCCTCCATCGTGCTCCAGTTTTACACGTGCAGTCTTCTGAGGGGTGATGTGAAAAGCATGGCGTAGCTGCAGATGTGAGATATGCGACGGCTCGGCAGCAGCACCGCTCTGTAGCGTAGCACATTTATCCACGGTGGATGCACACGGTTTTTTGTAGTCAGAGTGATTGGCATTTATAAAGGTCAGCTAGAGAGAGATCACTGATCTGTCTGACAGGAAGTTCCATTGGGTCTAACTCCCATGTGTGCCCACTCCCATATTTAACCTCACACACACACACACACACACACACACACACACACACACACCACACATACACAAACACACACACACACACACACACACACACACCACACCACACACCAATCTACATGACCACACACAAATGCACACACACTTGCTCAGGACACACACACTCATCTGTGCACATCGCTCTGTAACATCGCTGCCACTGCGAGTAAATTCATAAAAAAATAAGTAAAACAGACCTTTGGATTAAATCACAAGTTCAGCTGTAAAGACCATTAAAAATGCATTTCATCACTGTTGAACAAGTAAGGCAGAGTGAATTTTTAATAAAAACTTATTCACTTAACTAAGCAGCTTTCAGAGAATGTTCTGTAAAAAGACGGCAGTACTTCAGTCTCAATTTATATAAAGAAAATAATAATCCACTTCAGGGTATCTTAAGTAGCCTTTTGATGAAGCAGTATGTACAGCAATATGAGACAACAGTCTCATCTAATCTTCTGCAGACAGGATAAACTATCGGAACAGGGCTTCGCCCGGGCACAGGTGTTGACACGTCCGCATAGCATCATTGAGATAGAGCTGCTTTCTTAACAAGCATTATACGTCTCTCAGAAAAGCACCCACACATGAGTCATACCCAGACTGTGGGTAGTTTTTTTCTCTTTAAAATAACCCGCAATCAGAGACGATGATGAAAATGAGAGCAGTCCGGAGCTCTGGGGCTGGATACTGTATAAGGAGGCGAGCGCCACACAATGCCAAAGACGGCGACTCAGGAACTGCAATACGATCTCAAAGGAGGCGATCATTCCCACTGTCATCATCATCATCATTAGCATGTCGCATCCGCCGCGCTAACAGCGACATTAAAGTGCATATTTTAAAATGGCTTCATAAGCTGCAAGTTTCCGCCGAAGATGCCGTAATGATGCTCTCATCCCATTCCCTGTGGAATAGTCTCTCTGATTAGCGGAGAGGAGCAGGTCTTTTATAACAATATCAGTCGCACGAACTAACTTCTGACGCTAATTTACAGAACGACAGGATGGAACTCCGCACAGACCTGCATGCACTAATTAAAAACATGGTACTGCACTACTTGCTGGGTTCCGGTTATACCTTGGATTGAATAAGTGTTACAGAGGTTATTTGTTGTTGACCATTTCAGAGTGCTCAGACACAAGTGTAGGTGCGACCTATTTGCTAATGATGAACCACGAGCTTTAATGCGTAGCTAAGCAAGCCGAAGTTCCAGCGGTACCGTCACACATAAAAGCTTCCTACGCAACTTAGATCTGATTAAATAAATAAAAAAAATCAAGCCAAAATGTTGCGCGCACACTAAAGAAGATAGTATTATCAGCATATTGTGAAAAACATCCAGATTTATAAAACTGCCAAACTGTGGTTTCTGCCTAATGAATCAAAATCAGGTTGAAATTTTGGTTTAAATTTCGTGAACATGCATGAGCCAATAATATCAAGTTTCTTGTTCTAAAATCTGCAGTGGAAAATAGAAAATCTTGTACATGTGCACCGCGTTTAAACGAGGCTGCTCTTACTTTAGATTAAATGATCCCTCTGAGACATGCCCTTCTTCTGTGACTGGCAGTAAGTTATACCAGCTGTATCTCAATATTCAGCAAAGTCCAGAACAGCCTTCACCCATGGTTAAATGCTTAAAGGTTTACCAAGCTGTAGTCCTCAGCGAATATCATTTACAAAACTTGATTGGATGCAACTGATTGAACTTCTAAATGTAGGTTAATGAACCGGACCACGCCTAAAAACGTCACTTCATTCAACCAAGTCCGAGCCAATCAGCCTATTTATACCGCCTTCATTCTACAATTCTCTGTCTCGTTCGACATCCCTCCCTCCCATTCCCTTCTATTCATCTCTCACCCCGTCACTCTATAGGAGCCGCAGGGGACTTGAAAGAGCCTTTTTGACTCCAAGAAGAGACGCGACCCCCACCCTCAGTCTCCTCGCCTGGGGCTTCCCGTTATCCTGCTCTGCTGTCCACCTACTCGACTCTTTTCTATCCTTCATCAGTACGAATTCCCTGTGCATTCAATGCAGTGAATATCATTAACTACTGTATTTTAGGTGGGGTCTGGAATCCATTAAAATTAAATTGCGGAATCAATCAAAGTAGGGCTGTGCACTGACAGGTGTGCAGAGCAGTTATATTCACAGGAATCACGGAGAAACGTGTGTTCGTAACCCCGTTTATCAGCTGCCCGGCAGTCGCTAATCTGGATTCTCACTGATGATCTTGCCCTAGCAGATCTGCGAGGCCCAGCGATCTCCAGAGCGTCAGCGACTCTAAAATATAAACAAGTCCCACTTTGATCTATAAAACATGAAGGGTTCAACCAGTGTGTGCCCATTCATTAACAACAGAGATACTTACACATGGGACAGGCTAGCAAATAAATAAACAATAAAAACCCCTCATTAAGGAAGTGGTTCACCAGTGAAAGTGAAGAGACTGTCGTCTTTAAATGTTCATCAGCAGTGCTGAAACACTGATTCCAGACCTGTCCGCGTCCTCAGGACTTCTGTGGCCACATCGAAAGGCTGGACATAGATCAGCACACAGCATGTGAGACTGAACTCAGCGATTCGTCAAGATTAAATTAAACTGAATCCCAACAGCCAGTCCGACATCACTCAGGATGTCAAGGATTGTCTCAAATGCAGAAAGCTTGCCTTTGGGAATGAGAATGGAGTGTGATTAAGATCAGCACTTGAAAGAGCTGTACCGGAAACTCAACACTGCTAAAAGACAACACAGAGTATTTTCTAAAAAGTAGTTCTGTGCAAATAATACGGATAAACTGTGGGGCACTTTGGACAGTATTACAAATATGACTCCTGCTAGGAAAGCACTGCATAAAACAGATAACAGTACTATGGCAAAAAATTTCGTCAACTTCAACATTGGGTTTGATGTAGACGACGTCTCTTTAGAATGCGACAGGATCATGAACACCGTATCAATTGATGACTGTGTTCCAAGGAGTGACTTTAGTTCCGGGGAAGTCACGAGACTTTTTAAAAGATCAAACACAAATTAGGAAACAAGCCCTGATGGTGTCTCAGCTTTCTCTCTGAAGACAGAGGAACTTACGCGAGCTTGGCTCGTGGTCTGTTAATTCACAGAAGGTTTGCTCTGTCTGGAAAATGGCAATCATGACTCCTCTTCCACAAAAAAACCTGCTCTGCAAGAGTTTAATGGCTCCAGACCAAAAGCCCTGATCTCTGATGTAATGAGATGTCTGGAAAAGACGGTAAGGAAGCTGAAGCGACCATCGAGGGACAAAGATATTCTCATCAGTTTCCAAAAAAAAAAAACAGTGTTACTGATGATGTAATACTAACCATAATACACTTTATTTTGCAACTCACTGAAAACCCCAGGGCCCCTACACCAGACTCCTGTCTGCCGACACACCAAACTACTGTCTGCCGACGTCTACTCTGCTTTAAATACCCTGTAGCCACATCCTTCCCAGGAAGCACAGACTAACGTCTGCTAACCCATACATCATTAGGCGGTATCACTCATTTTTGACCCGTCAGGCCTGAGCGAGCGGGATATTATCTGAGTCGAAAGTTAATATCACAGGTAACCCTCAAGGATGTGTCAAGTTCTCCTGTTCTGTTTACATTATATACAAACGATTGCATAAGCCACCGTCCCAGAACTTTTGTTGCCAAGTTTTCTGATGACACTGCAATCTCGGGATTCACATATACCGACCCGGATATTTCTGACATATAGTAGTGTGATGTCAGTCATCTCATTTTAAACACCAAGAAAACTGAAGAAATAATTTTTGTCCCAGGAGATCTGAGGAACCTGGTTCATAATGCTTGTATTACACAGGTTCATTCTTACAAACACTTGACTGCATATATTGTCTGTAATCTGTTTTTGAATATCTGTGCGAGTTCTGTCGGCATTAGGATCCAGTCGTGACTCCGCATCGTACACAGACTCTGCATGTTTGTGGTTGGATGGAGGGAAATTATATTTTATCACCCTGTGATAAAGAGTTTATAACGCTGCAGTATCTCAGCTGGGTTTAGTAATACATCAGTGAAGTTAAAATCAGAAATAAACAGACTGTGATCACACAGTTATTAAAGTGTTAGGGTAAAGGAGCGTCTCTCTCTACATGCTCTTTGAGACCATAATTAAACAGGCTGGGAAAATGATTGCTGACGCCTGCAGTGTCCTGCAGTAACAATACAAACTGATCCAATCAGGTGGATGCTGCGGGGCTCCAATGAGATACAAAGAAGGATTCCTGACAGAGTATAAATATGCTTACATCTCTCTCGTACTGAATCTCCTAAACTCAGGACATATGGAGTGTGTGAAATTCAGGGCATCCACACCAGTCTTCTCTGTGCCTCTTACTGCACTATAAATGTTTGTGTTTTTATGTGGCAGCCTTTATGTCTGAGATGAATTTCCCTCAGGATGAATAACCTAATCTGCAATCTCGGAGAACCCACTCTTTATCTCTCAAACACAGGCAAGTGTATTGTGAGTCACCCCACACACACACACACACACTCACACACGCACACGCATGCATGCACACACACACACACTCACACACACACACACACACACACACACACACACTCACACACGCACACGCATGCATGCACACACACACACACTCACACATGCACACGCATGCACGCACACACACACACACACACACACACACACATGCGCGCCGCGCACACACACACACACACACACACACACACCTCCTGTGTTATGAGCAGGTCGTGGCCATGGTTGCTCGGGAGGTTTTACTGGAGGACGGTGTGGAGGATAGTCGGTTGTGGATTCAGGCCCGTAGGGCTCCAAGTGGAGCCGTAAAACAAGCGGAGCACAGTGTGGAGCGGCGGGATTAATCACACAAACCCTGTGCATTGATACAGCAGAGCTGCGTGTCGCACAGAGGCTCTGCTTTACCCGGCCTTACTGCTGCTCTGTACTCACAGCCGCTCACTGTTTGAAAAGCTGCCTCATCCCCACACATACAACGGCAGACAAAGCACAATAAATACCAGCAAATAGCAGCTCCATTACACCGCCGCAGCACAGACGCCTCGCACAAAAACAAGATGTTCCAATAAAATGTGAACCCAACATTTTTAAACGCCAAAACATACAGAGCGGGCAGACTAGTGCGGCTCTCTGCCACCAGGAGAGAGTCATGCAGCAGCACGTTCCATTTTTATTCATATTTTCCTGATTATTTCAGCATGCAAACTTAAAATAAATCAGATAAGTGAATCATAAACGCACAGCTCATACTGTAGCGGACACGATCTGCTGCAGGAAAATCATCTTACAGGCTTCGGCCCGGCCTAAACAGACTGTGCTGTGGAGAGCCAGGGACTGAATAAACAATTCAGCATTAAGTTTTGCCAGGACAGAAACCCGTTTACAGTGGAAATCCTCCCACCACTGTGCACATCTCTAGAAGATCAGAGGTCAGCATCACCGATTAATGTGCTCGCTGATGCTCTGAAAGATTCCAAATGCAACTGTACAAGAAGCAAATGAACAGTAAGGCCACACTGCTTTTTCATTTCAATAAATGCTTGTTGAGTAAGACCAAGTGACGATCGTGTGCGTCATGGTCCTGATACACAAGCTTAGGCTACTGCTACAGCTTCATACTGATCTACTATGACTCTACTGTAGCAAACTGCTGCTCTCATGAAGGCAAACAGGCAAGGTTTTGGGTTGTAGACCGATGGGATCTTTTTTAAAGCTGGATAATTGAGTTAGTGTGATAACTGGTGAACTAAGTATTAAGTTCCATGAGTTTGCTCTGTACTGTCAGATCCAGTCCTGAGAGATCATGATGTCCGCAGGTATCAGCGGTGTCCTGTCAATCAGCAGGTAATTAAGTCCTTAAGAAATCAGGCCATTAAATGATGGAAATGGATCCCTTGTGCTTAAATACACTGACATTGAGCAGAACCAGAGTTTGACCCCCCTGGTCTCCAGTAACCCGGACCAGCTGTGGAGATTGAGCTACGGCACCACTGGGCAGCGCAGCAGCACTGCCTCTTCACTTCCGTCCCAGCACTACTGCGACTGCGCTTACAATTACTACTGCCATGACCACTGCTACTGCTACTCGTACTGTTACTACAGCAAATACTACAAATAATAATAATAATAATAATAATAAAACACAAAATGGTTCCTTTCTTGACTAATGTGAAATAATTTTTGTTAGGATTTCCTCTGCGTTCATTTTACAAAGTTATCAATATAAATGATGCCATTTCTTAGTAAAGAATTAAAATGGAGCATAACAGTCTGATACTGGAGCCACACGAACTGCCGACAGCATAAAGTTATGGACGGTATCGTACACTTTGATGGCTGTCAGTTCCTGCACTTGCTGTACAGAAATAAGAATCGCTCCATATGCGCAGGCAGATGGCTGGGCGTAATGGCTGCCGTACAGAGCGCTAACACTCAGCTCTGCGCCTGAGACTCCTGGCTGCTCGCTGGTGCCATGTGGTGTGTGGGCTGAAGATTGGCAGGTAACTGGCCAATGACAGGCAGTGCCAGTGGGGGTGGGAGAGGGGGAACAGGCCAATGGGCAAGCGCAGAACAGTATTCCATGGAGGTGAGAATTCTAACACTTCCCTACTGACTGTCACCACGTCTCTCGACTCGAGCTGATGAAGGAACGTGAATCATCGCTGTCCACGATTGAAGACACGCTAAAATCACAATCAACTCTTTCCTCAAGTTCATCAGTTTTGAATTCCTGTTGTTCATGAAAATACCTTTAAGTATGAATTTAATATAATGAATAAAGTTGTAAAATCTGTCTGTCAATCACTGGTCTACCTCTAATTAATGCGTCTTTACACACATTTAAATCTGTCATGATTTCAAATGCGCATTCATCCTTGCCATCAATCAAATCAAAAATTCCTCGTAATACTTTTTAAAAACTCAAATAAAATGGAATATTTGTCATATCATGGGACTGTCCAGCACTTGCTTACTTTTCACTATGTCGTGAATTCCAAATATTTCCCTTATTTTAATGATTACAGTGTTTACTGCAGATATTAGCCCAATGCAAATGAAAGTATTTCTTTTGAATAAATAGCTATTTTAATATTAATGTGGGTACCCAACTACATCTGCATTTAATTTTTTGGTTAAAATGTGATTAAATTGTGAAATTACAGTGCATTTGCATTAGCACATTTTTAAAGTAAGAATAAAGTGAATTTAGAGTGCGAGTTCAGAATGGAAGAATAATAAATGATAACCTGTTAATATCGCTGCTGACTGGCGGAAGAAACTCAGATCGGGAACTAAACAGCAAGCGAAAGCTACCAAACGGTTATGTGTTCAGTACGAGGCCTTGATACAACTTTGTTGGACTCAGTTCCAGGGCTTGTTGAGTAATGTTGTTCACGAGCACCACTCCGCTGTAGCTGGGTCAGTATGAGTCAAAGTCTCTTCTCCATGCAAGTCAATGGCAATTATAAGATAAAAATACACAGGAAATAACTTTTGCCCACCACAAAATGTGTGTACAATATTTTGTGTGATTGTTGTGATTTGTAAAGCTATTTGTAAAGCTTTTTGGACAAAAGGGAAATGGTTTGAGGATGAATCGAGAGGGAGTTTTGCCACCGAATTATTGGATGACTCAGACTTGAAATGACTCAGACTTCTTTGACTTCAAACTGTACAAAATGGCGAAAGCAAACACTGCACTTCCGCACGACAGGGATGATTTTCTGAAAAGTTGTGTGCAGACATTGCACTGACTCAGTCCACAGTTTAACGCACTCTGTGCTAATGACCAACTAATTAAGAATCAAGAATTCCCACATTCATAAACCATGATGTAATTTATAAGTGTATGTGTTTAGTGACGTGAGATACTGTTATATCCAGGTCCAGCCTCACACATTCACATCTCCGATGAAAGCAATAAACCCCGCACTCCTTCCCCAATCAACCCAACCCTCCCTCCCCAATCAACCCCACACTACCTCCCCCCAATCAACCCAACACTACCTCCCCCCAATCAACCCAACACTATGTTCCCAATCAACCCCACACTACCTCCCCCAATCAACCCAACACTATGTTCCCAATCAACCCAACACTACCTCCCCCAATCAACCCAACACTATGTTCCCAATCAACCCAACACCCCAATCAACCCAACCCCCATCAACCCAACACTACCTCCCCAACACTACCCCCCAATCAACCCAACACTCAACCCGACACTACCTCCCCAATCAACCCAACACTCCCAATCAACCCAACACTACATCCCCAATCAACCCAACACTACCTCCCCAATCAACCCAACACTACCTCCCCAATCAACCCAACACTACCTCCCCCAATCAACCCAACACTATGTTCCCAATCAACCCAACACTACCTCCCCCCAATCAACCCAACACTATGTTCCCAATCAACCCCCAATCTAACCCCCCCCAACAACCAACACTACCTCCCCCAATCAACCCAACAATAGGTCCCCAATTAACCCAACACCACCTCAACCCAACACTATGTCCCCAATCAACCCAACACTACCTCCCCCAATCAACCCAACATTATGTTCCCAATCAACCCGACACTACCTCCCCAATCAACCCAACACTATGTTCCCAATCAACCCAACACTACATCCCCAATCAACCCAATCAACCCAACACTACGTCCCCAATCAACCCAACACTACCTCCCCAATCAACCCAACACTATGTTCCCAATCAACCCAACACTACCAATCAACCCAACACTATGTTCCCAATCAACCCAACACTACCTCCCCCAATCAACCCAACACTATGTTCCCAATCAACCCCAAATCAACCCAACACTATGATCCCAATCAACCCAACACTACCTCCCCCAATCAACCCAACACTATGTTCCCCAATCAACCCAACACTACATCCCCAATCAACCCAACACCACCCCCCCCAATCAACCCAACACTACATCCCCAATCAACCCAACACTATGTTCCCAATCAACCCAACACTACCTCCCCAATCAACCCAACACTATGTTCCCAATCAACCCAACACTATCTCCCCCAATCAACCCAACACTAGGTCCCCAATCAACCCAACACCACCTCAACCCAACACTATGTCCCCAATCAACCCAACACTATGTTCCCAATCAACCCAACACTACCTCCCCCAATCCCCAACAAATCAACCCAACACTATGTTCCCAATCAACCCAACACTACCTCCCCCAATCAACCCAACACTATGTTCCCCAATCAACCCAACACTACCTCCCCCAATCAACCCAACACTATGTTCCCAATCAACCCAACACTACCTCCCCAATCAACCCAACACTATGTTCCCAATCAACCCAACACTACCTCCCCCAATCAACCCAACACTATGTTCCCAATCAACCCAACACTACCTCCCCCAATCAACCCAACACTATGTTCCCCCAATCAACCCAACACTACCTCCCCCAATCAACCCAACACTACCTCCCCCAATCAACCCACACTACCTCCCCCCATCAACCCAACACTATGTTCCCAATCAACCCAACACTACCTCCCCCAATCAACCCAACACTATGTTCCCCAATCAACCCCACACTACCTCCCCCAATCAACCCAACACTATGTTCCCAATCAACCCAACACTACCTCCCCAATCAACCCAACAATAGGTCCCCAATTAACACTATGTGTCCCCAATCAACCCAACACTACCTCCCCCAATCAACCCAACACTATGTTCCCAATCAACCCAACACTACCTCCCCCAATCAACCCAACACTATGTTCCCAATCAACCCAACAATCAACCCAACACTACCCCCCCAATCAACCCAACACTATGTTCCCAATCAACCCAACACTACATCCCCAATCAACCCAACACCACCTCCCCCTCAACCCAACACTACGTCCCCAATCAACCCAACACTACCTCCCCCAATCAACCCAACACTATGTTCCCCCAATCAACCCAACACTATGTTCCCAATCAACCCAACACTATGTCCCCAATCAACCCAACACTATGTTCCCAATCAACCCCACTACTACCCCCAATCAACCCAACACTATGTTCCCCAATCAACCCAACACTAGGTCCCCAATCAACCCAACACCACCTCAACCCAACACTATGTCCCCAATCAACCCAACACCACCTCCCCAATCAACCCAACACTACCTCCCCAATCAACCCAACACTACCTCCCCCAATCAACCCAACACTATGTTCCCAATCAACCCAACACTACCTCCCCAATCAACCCAACACTATGTTCCCAATCAACCCAACACTATGTTCCCAATCAACCCAACACACTATGTTCCCCCAATCAACCCAACACTACCTCCCCAATCAACCCAACACTATGTTCCCAATCAACCCAACACTACCTCCCCCAATCAACCCAACACTATGTTCCCAATCAACCCAACACCACCTCAACCCAACACTATGTCCCTAATCAACCCAACACTACCTCACCCAATCAACCCAACACTACGTCCCCAATCAACCCAACACCACCTCAACCCAACACTATGTCCCCAATCAACCCAACACCACCTCCCCAATCAACCCAACACTACCTCCCCCAATCGACCCAACACTACCTCCCATAGTATCATAGTCTTCATGTTTGTCATAGAGAACGGATAGCGAACCTCCCATAGCCCGATCAGGATTCTGTCTCACAACGATAGTCCTGCATTGGGTCTCAGTGCTGAAAATAACTCAGATTCTTCTCAGAACATCCTTTAAGGGTCACTGATATACAGTGTCACTTCAGTTTGTAACTTATACTCTTTATACTGCAGTGTGTGTTTGCTTCATGACACTGAGATAGCATGGTCATTTCCACAGTGCATATCTCCCATACAACACAAGATACGCCTCTCTTTTCCTCATCAATGCGCAAACTTGCTGTAAAACACCACCAATAATATTTGTCCCTCAAAGTTTCTGAGCTTGGCAGTGTTTTAAAGGGGAACTCAGGGATAAATCTTAATGCTGTTTTATACAAAAATAATGAGTAAATAAATATTGTAAAATACAAAAATGTGGAATTTTTGTTTTCAAAGACGAGATAAATGAGGTTTAATTCCCCCTAATTAGTTGTCGCCTGCTTCAATGGTCGCGTGAAAATGACGTAACGTCGCCGAGAATGACGAAACGTCCCATCTTCGGTACCAGAGGTATTTTGTTGGATAGTGTTGGATAGTGTGATTGTCCCAGTCCATTATTTTACGACAAAAGATCGCTCAATATGGCCCATTGGCTAGTTGCACGAGATGGTGTTAAGTACTTTCTGAAATACGCAGGGTTGCTTCAACATTAACGGTTTGCTTCTGTCACTTATCAGTCTATATTAGATGCTGAGCAGATGACAGGTATATCATCCCGGATATGTGATTTTAGCTATCGCCGATATTCCCAGGATTTGGCTTAATTGTTTCGGTTTTATAGTGAATTTACTTCGACATTTTCTGATGCAACTACCTAGCTAGTTCTGCTACATCGTTATGGTTTTCTTAGATGTACTCAGCTAACGATAGCTACAGAAGTGATGGTCCTGAGAGTGCAACTGACGCCGAGTGGGAGGCTACACAAAGTATTGACAATATTAAAATATGGGTCGATCGAATGTTTGATTTATGAAATGGCATTTCAACTTTATGGAATATTTACACATTAATTATCAAATATTTTCACATTTGTTGTCTGTCGCTTAAAGCCAGTTCATCAGTCATCAGTGAGAACGGCTGGAAATGTGATGCTAGTTAAAAACCCTCTCGTTTCTCGGTGGAGCAGCTCATGTCTCGTTAAGAGTGCCAACGAACAAACATCAGTCACGGGTAATCGAGACAAATCTTGCAAACATCATTCGTGGTTAATTAAGCCAAATCCTGGGAATATCGGCTATAGCAAAAAACACATATCCGGGATGATATACCAGTCATCTGCTCAGCATCTAATATAGGCTGATAAGTGACAGAAGCAAACCGTTAATGTTGAAGCAACCCTGCGTATTTCAGAAAGTACTTAACACCATCTCCTGCCACTCGCCAATGGGCCATATTGAACGATCTTTTGTCGTAAAATAATGGACTGGGACAATCACACTATCCAACACAATAACAGCGCGTACCTCTGGGCGAAGGGCGACGTTTCGTCATTCTCGGGCGACGTTACGTCATTATCACGCGACCGTTGAAGCAGACGACAACTAATTAGGGGGAATAAAACCTCATTTATCTAGTCTTTGAAAACAAAAATTCCACATTTTTGTATTTTACAATATTTATTTACTCATTTTGTTTGTATAAAACAGCATTATGATTTATCCCTGAGTTCCCCTTTAAACACTCCTCCTACCGAAAAGTTGGTGATTTTGGAAAAATAATGGAAAACAAATTAGCATGAATCGTGAACATGTCACAAACACAGCTGTATGATCACTGAAAGATCTGTTTACTTTTCCGTCTGCCTGTGTCACAGTAAGGCGAACGGAGATCACCTATTCCTAATATTCACACATTCATGTTCTGTATCGGACCGTGAGCCAATGAGCCGTCAGGAGGTCTGGGACGGTTCCCTCCAGCCTGCGATGATAAAACAGTTTCACCGTCTTAACTCCTTGGCCTCACCTTCCCGTCTCCACACCCCCGCATGGCGAGGACAGTCTACAGTCTCCTCGCACATCTGCCCTCCTGACCCCCTACACCCCCGTTCCCCATCTTCCCTCTCTTTAAGATTTCTGTCACTACAATGTTACACATGACATGCAGATCACGTTCTGAGCTCAGCCATGTTTGGTGTCATTTTCATCGTCTCCGAGCGACTGGTGGAATGGACTGGACTCCACAGCCTCGCTCTTACTGTACAACCCAGAACCTGGGAGAAAACTCAAACAGTGCGCAAAGCAGCAGCCCCGACGCCTCAACCAGCACCCACCTCCTGTGGGCCCGGGAACTGTAGCGCGAAATCCTAAATTGCTAATTTATGATCTCGCACATGGTTTGTGTATGTAAAGTAGGGACACAAAGCTTCAAATTGAGTTCAATTCTTAGCTTTTCCATGTAAATTTACTGGCAGCTTCTGTCACAGTCAGGGCTGATTTACGACACGTATGCACACGCGATGCGAGGACAGGTGTTTGCTCGCTCTCTTGAGTGTAAATTTCCTGGATTGGAGTGCACTGTCACTATAGTGCGTCAGCAGGACCGCACAGCAGATTTTAGAAGGAAAAAAAACATGTCAAGGTGCTCTGAAAAGAAGAAATACATGGGGAAAGAGGTTTTAGGAAAATTTATATACTGTCACATAGTTCAGTAAAAAAAGTCACCCTGGAGAATATCCAATGAACGGCTGTAACTCACGCAGGAAACTCCACACGCAGCTCCCGAACACTTAAATCCAGCTTTTCGCATCAACAAAACAAATATTCTCTGGTTTGCTCTGGAGTTATTTGACAAAATACGAGCTTGTTTTTCACAGTGTTTTTTATGTGAAATATGGTCATACGCTCATGCAAAGGTGACACATGATGGCGACAGCAGAGAGAAAGGAGAGGTTCTCCTGAATGACACGATGTCTGACACTCGATCCTGACTGAAAAAAACAAGCACAGACTGGCAAAAAATATGAAATGATGTCCAGGTATTCCTTTGTTTATGTTTCAAAGGGTGAATGCTTATAACAGTCACAGTTCCCTAACAGTCAGGCAGCCATTTCAATTTGAATGCACTGATTTTGCAATGTTCCTGAGCCAATTATTCTCCTAAAAAAAGTACATATTATTCTCATCAAATGTGATGCTGGATAATTCTCTCTCACCTGCCTGTTAAATCACTCTCAGTAAATGGGACTCGGTCTCATCAAATCATCTGGAGGTGAGATGACGCCCGCTACTCGCTAAAACCGCAATATGTAATTGCAAGCTAAAATGAAACACTGTTTTTTATTGTATTTATTTTTAAACATTTAATTGCACATAGCAGGTGCGCCCAGTAATGTGCATAAGGACTGTTATTGCTTTAGTGAATAACTAGTATTCTCCAGTCAGCCACATAAGAAATCAGCATCAAAACTATTACATCTGCTGACAATAATAAACATCGATATTCGCATTCCTTTTCCCTCAACATCTTTAGCCATCGATGGGGGTACAGAAGAAATCTAAGGCACAATTGGCCCAAGGCAATGAGACAATTACTTCTGGGTTCATTTCCAGTCACAACCGTATGATAGAATTATATTGCTTTTGACTGCACCGTATGGGTACAAACACAGCCAGAGATACTGCACAAGCCGGCCCCTCAGCCTGAGCAGGTTGATGGGAGGCTGTCATTAGGACAGATCATTAAAAACAACAGCTGAATTATTTACTTTCCTTTTTGAAGCAGGCACATGCACCGCAGTATGGAAAGTGCAACAGGTTGTTTATAAACCCTTAGAGCGCAAAATACAGCCATGGTTACTCAATGATGTAAGATGTCAAAATCAAAGCTGTTGAAACCCTATAATGTGGTGACTTGTTCAAAAAAGCTCCCGCAGGGGAGCTCATTTAAACAAGTCACCACATGAAGGGTTTTCAACAGCACAAGATAATTCAATTATATATTTTTTTAATTCATTTAAGCGCTCTAATGGTTAAATTTCTTCTACTAGGCCATAAATACTTATATTTCATAAATATTTTGGCACATTCTGTTGGTAGGAAGTAGGGCAAGCAAGCTAGTTTGTTGTAGAAACAAATCTATCTATAAACAAAACAAAAGTGAAACCACTTTAAATTAAAATTTGCATATGAAATACAGTTATCTCTGAGTGCTGGAGACTTAAACTTCAGGACAGCAAGCTGGCGCATTAAATTATGAAATATGCATTAAATGTGACAAACTTGTTTTGTACTTTTGTATCAAAAATAACAACAAGCTCATGAGTATGCACAGCAAATTAGACCACTGAGTCAGCACAGGGCTTGTAATCTTCTGGGAAACTTCCAACAAGAAATTGAGAACTGAGACTTAAAATAATAAAACACAGAGCAACAATTTACTCACACTGTGCGTACGGACCTTGCTGTGTTCCACCTGCTACAACCAATCAGGATGTCTCTCTTCCTTCCTCCTGAGGGGTGGCCCCAGGATACGTCTCTTCCTGTCACGTGATGTAGCAGCGAGACACTTCATTGGCTCAGCCTTTCACCTGCAAGAAATCAAAAAATATTCTTTTAAAAATATGCATATATTATAAATTCTTCTTGAAAACAAGCTGGATACTGGATTTGGGTGTTGAATCACAGGTTGTGTATCAGTGTGTTCTGTAGTGCACATTTTCACGCAGGCAGCTGCAGTCACCTCAAAATGCTGTTCATTTCTTAGAAACAAATTCGATACTCCCTGCCACACCGAGAAAAGGCCCAATACAATTACAATCGAAGCGTAGTATTTTATTTCACCATCCAGTAACGTGATCCTAAAAATTCACAGTCTTCTCCTATCCCTCTCTTACAGAGGGTGTTCCATTATAGAAATGGCCTCTTGACCAGCTAACAAAGTTATGTCGTTGAATTCTTTATGGGAAAAGTTTGAATAGGATGCTTTTCTCATTTTATTTATTTCCAAGCAGTGATGGGGAAAGCAGTGATAGAGTGTCTTTGTGCAAATGTATTTTCTATTTGGGGAATATGGTATTTCATTTTATATGACATTTTAAATAGTTCTGAAATTTGTATTTCAGAATTTGTATTTAAATTTGTATAAATTTGATAGTTTTTGAGATTTTTTTTGACAGAGACAAATATTTTGTGAAAGGTGCCAGTCAGTGTGGCTGGAGTAATTTACAGAACAGTGTCACCTGGTCTAGTGAAGAAATTTTCTTCTGGATCATTTCACGCTGAAGAGCCTCGAAACATCAGGTTTACAAAAAAAAAAATCATACCAAGCATTTTAATCTTGAAATTTTAATCAAACCAAGCATTTTGCTCAGAGATTCTGCTACTGATGTGAGATCATTTTCACTCATTTCCAGATTTGTCCCTGGGGTACAGAAATTTCACTTCTCAAGCACATGGTAACTTAAAATAAACTAATATTATTATATAAGTCAAGTCTTGTAGTTAGATGTAATTAGTGAAGACAGGCACTGTTTGCAGAGTGCTGCACTGATATCAAATGACTGAAAAAGGTGCCAGTGAAAATAACACCTCATCACTGCGATCAGAGCATCAAAAGAGTGAGACAAACACACAACACTCACTTACACTAACGATCCACTCACTAATCACTCACTTACAGTAACGATCCACTCACCAATCACTCACAGTAACAATCAACTCACTAATCACTCACACTAACGATCCACTCACTAATCACTCACTTACACTAACGATCAACTCACTAATCACTCACTTACACTAATGATCCACTCACTAATCACTCACTTACAGTAACAATCAACTCACTAATCACTCACTTACACTAACGATCCACTCACTAATCACTCACTTACACTAACGATCCACTCAGTAATCACTCACTTACACTAACGATCCACCCACTAATCACTCACTTACAGTAACGATCCACTCACTAATCACTCACTTACAGTAAAGATCCACTCACTAATCACTCACTTACACTAACGATCCACTCACTAATCACTCACAGTAACGATCCACTCACTAATCACTCACTTACAGTAAAGATCCACTCACTAATCACTCACTTACACTAACGATCCACTCACTAATCACTCACAGTAACGATCCACTCACTAATCACTCACTAACAGTAACGATCCACTCACTAATCACTCACTTACAGTAAAGATCCACTCACTAATCACTCACACTAACGATCCATTCACTAATCACTCACTTACAGTAACGATCCACTCACTAATCACTCACTTACAGTAAAGATCCACTCACTAATCACTCACACTAACGATCCATTCACTAATCACTCACTTACACTAATGATCCACTCACTAATCACTCACTTACAGTAACGATCCACTCACTAATCACTCACTTACAGTAACAATCAACTCACTAATCACTCACTTACACTAATGATCCACTCACTAATCACTCACACTAACGATCCACTCACTAATCACTCACTTAAACTAATGATCCACTCACTAATCACTCACTTACAGTAACGATCCACTCACTAATCACTCACTTACAGTAACAATCAACTCACTAATCACTCACTTACAGTAACGATCAACTCACTAATCACTCACTTAAACTAATGATCCACTCACTAATCACTCACTTACAGTAATGATCCACTTACTAATCACTCACTCACAGTAATGATCCACTCACTAATCACTCACTTACAGTAACAATCAACTGACTAATCACTCACTTACACTAACGATCCACTTACTAATCACTCACTTACAGTAACGATCCACCCACTAATCACTCACTTACAGTAACGATCAACTCACTAATCACTCACTTACAGTAACGATCCATTCACTAATCACTCACAGTAACGATCAACTCACTAATCACTCACAGTAACGATCCACTTACTAATCACTCACTTACAGTAACAATCCACTCACTAATCATTCACTTATAGTAACGATCCACTCACTAATCACTGCACTTACACTAACAATCCACTCACTAATCACTCACTTACAGTAACGATCCACTCACCAATCACTCACTTACAGTAACGATCCACTCACTAATCACTCACTTACAGTAACAATCAACTCACTAATCACTCACTTACACTAATGATCCACTCACTAATCACTCACACTAACGATCCACTCACTAATCACTCACTTAAACTAATGATCCACTCACTAATCACTCACTTACAGTAATGATCCACTTACTAATCACTCACTCACTCACAGTAATGATCCACTCACTAATCACTCACTTACAGTAACAATCAACTCACTAATCACTCACTTACACTAACGATCCACTTACTAATCACTCACTTGCAGTAACGATCCACTCACTAATCACTCACTTACAGTAACGATCAACTCACTAATCACTCACTTATAGAAACAATCCACTCACTAATCACTGCACTTACACTAACAATCAACTCACTAATCACTCACTTACAGTAACGATCAACTCACTAATCACTCACTTACAGTAACGATCCATTCACTAATCACTCACAGTAACGATCAACTCACTAATCACTCACTTACAGTAACGATCCACTTACTAATCACTCACTTACAGTAACAATCCACTCACTAATCACTCACTTATAGTAACGATCCACTCACTAATCACTGCACTTACACTAACAATCCACACACTAATCACTCACTTACAGTAACGATCCAATAACTAACCACTCACTTACAGTAACGATCCACTCATTAATCTCTTACTTGTGAAATACAGTATTGTTTAGATGTGAGGCTGTGTGTGGTTTAGATGTGAGGTAGAGTACAGATTACACTGTAAACCCTGGTAAGTGTGATGAACTCAAATGTTTTGTGGAAACCAATTACCTCAAAAAAATTGTGTTTGCCGACTAAATGATCTTGAGCTCACAGCAGTTGAACACGTAAAAAATAACTTTGCCTTATTTTCTTTAAGTTCCTTCCACCCAATACAATTGATTTGGCCTACTCAATTTTTTTTTGAGATAATCTGTTTCCACAAAACATTTGAGTTCATCACACTGTCATGGTTTGCAGTGTAGATGTGAGGCTGTGTATGGTTTAGATATGAGGTGCAGCATCAGAAAAAAATTTAAATTAGTTCAAAAAGAATTACAGTCATTTCATCACCGCAGAGAGTGAAGACTAAAAAAAAGAACTAATTTAATTCTTGGTAAAATATTTATTGCACATGTTGATGAAGCAAAAGAGAACATTTCTGAAGAGATGCTTCCTGCAAACTTTCCAGCACAGGTCATTTATTTTTGCAGAATTTCAGCAGTATTGTCTTGCTATTGCGTACAATACCAATGTCACACATCTGACCAGGCTTTAGGCAGCTGAATTCTGTGTTCGTGAAAATGTGTGAATTTCAGAACAAAGACTGAACTGATGTTCCAAGCATTAACAATCTTCACACACCAGGAACATATGTGAGGGATGCAAAGGCGGTAAAATGTGGGGAAAAGCAGTACGACCCGCTGAAATGCAACAAACAATCTGTGTTCTTAGTCACAAGTCAAGTGTTCATTTTTCTGAAATGCAGCTGGGCTGGATAGTCTCTTGGAGACAACTGAATATTTTATCCTTTAAACTGTTTAGTAAAATGATATCAGTAAGTGAGATAGTAGCTTGTATGGTGGAAAATCTGCTTTGATCACCTCAGTGGATGGAGATATACTGTTCACTCTGTACTTCAGCCATCATATATTCTGGACATCTCTGATAAATCTGGCTCCAGTAAGGCTGGTCGGGCATCTGTGACCTTTTTTAACATGTCATTAACCAGGCATGCAGGATACACTGAGAACTATTTTCAAGGATGTCTTGGGAGAAATTCCTGATATAACAGCTGCAAGTTTGGAGATCAGGAGGGACAGGGAAGCCATTTTGGGGTTAAGGGCTCTGGTGAAAGACTTCTTCCCAACTTCATGACTCCAGACGCAAATCACAGTTCCAAGCCCTGGAATTCCCACTGGTTTTTTCAGCAGTTTCTGGTCAATCAACCACCAGGCTACCCAGCCATCACCGCTGCCTGAAGTGTATTAATATTTCACCAAGCCATGGTCAGACAGCGTTTTACCACTTTAACCATGTCATTAATGATGCATCGTGTTCCCGTTTGACACCAGAGAAGTCACTTTTCTTTAATATCTGAGCTTAGCAGTGTCTTTCTTCCTCGTGTTGGAATTACTGACCTTTATCACTACTGTGCATGCATATTAAAACTGAGCTGTCTCTCAGCCACTGAGGCCTCGCTTACTGCGCTGTTCTCCATGAGAGAAGAGCCCCAGTAAGTGTCATTACAGCCTGTATTCTCCTCTGTGTGGGAGGCTCTCGCTCCTACAGCTTCAGTCCCGGTGAGAAGCTAAATCACTCAGGCGGAAGTAAAGGAAAATGGAGGCAAAGTGACATTTTGCTCCTCAAACATTTTTTCTGCCTCTGTAACTTCCTGGACAAGTTAACCACGTCGCCCTTTGCGAGATTCATCCAACATGCCAAATTTGACCAAAACACAGGTTCAGAAGCACTGTCATCAATCCTGCCTCAAACACATGGACGCAGAGTCCGAGGGAATAACAGGCAGCTTTAGAATGAGCAGATGCGTTTGTGTTTGGACATTAGGTCTGCGGAGATGGATTATGCTAATGGACCCGGTGAGATCTGGCTCTCACTGAGGGTGTGCGCAGGAACGTAATGCTGCTCTTTGTTCCTCGGAGCATAAATACGCATTAACCAAAGCCTGCACGCGAGGGGACGCCGCTAAAACAACATCATAATGGGGGTGTAAAAAGGTCATCATCTGCAATGATAAATGCTGTTTTTCTGCTCTCCAGACACCCGCTGCAGCAGAGCCAAGAACTAATCGATGATGTACGAGAGCACAAGCACCTCCGATGTGTCATTAGGTGACTTTAGCACTAACGCCAAAACTAATGCAGCAGCGGTAAATTGGTAGCTGATGCATTAAATATGACTTAATCATGGAATCCCTCTCAACAGCTTGAAGACGTGGATAACTACAGTGCTTTAGATAGGTAGATACAATGAAAAACAAAACTTAAAAATATCATTTAACGACAGGCATCTTTGTTGGGCCAACATGACTGTGTCGCTTTCAGGGTAAGTTGCTAAGGCAACCTCTGTCACTTAGAGCAGCATCCATTTTGCAGATTAGGTTTGTATTTGGTGGTAAGAAGAGACACCAGCCCTCCCTACCTCTCCCTTCATTACCTGTTATTGGTCAGATACTGAGCAACAAACTCTATGGGCCACAGGGAAATGTGCATTGTGCTGGTTCTCGCAAAAGAGACGAGTGATGCCAGGCACAAAATACCCTGTCGGCAATTTTTATTTTCTCAGTGACCTTGAGCTTGACCCTATCAGGCACTACATCCTGAATTTCATTGGGTGATCCTTAGACCACTGCACAACTTTCCCAACATTTTTTTTTTAATTACATCAAACCATTTGTGTACTAGACTGCTTACAGACACACAGAAAAACAGACAAACAAATTCCACCAAAAACAATACCCCTCACCTTTGCGGCAGGATAAATAATTGTTCGAAGAAGACAAAAATAGACCACTTCTTTTGGCAAAAATAATCAGAAGCATAATTAGCAGATATCCCTCTTTCTCTGGCATAGTTGTGCCACTCTCAGGGTAATGTGATGATGCTAAGATGAACTCGCTCACTGAGAAGAGTGTCCATTCTGACCCGCGAAACAGAGGCTCCTGATGAATGAATAAATCTGTATGATTGCATTATTAATTTGTGTTTACCCAACACCTCCAAAACACAGAATTTAATAAGCCTGGAATTGTCCGAACACAAATATACAGAACTACTTTAGACATGCATCACCCTTATATTCGTCAGTAAATGGTGCTATCGTTGGTAAAAATGATTACAAGCCGTCAAACAATGATACTTGAGGGGAAATGAAGTGCGTGGTGTTGGTTTGAAACGTGCCGTCCAAACGTACCCGTTACCGCAATCCCTTCCTTGATTGACACAGAAATGCACGTGCACTGCTAAATTTCTGAGATAAGGTGCAATCATCTCATGGGCATAAAAGGGGGCAGGTACCGAAATCAAAATCACCACTTATCAATGTTAACCGAGCGTAGAGGAAACCTGTGTGATGCCTTGTTTATCAGCTGTAGACCGTGAGAGGGCGGTGGGTTATCTCAATGCTGGACTTTCCATCCGCCACGTCTTCAGCTGACTGGCAGTACAAATGGTCGTCCCCGCGTCCAGGACAACCACGCAGGGCCGCAGGCCTGGAGCTAGAACAGGGAATTGTGGGGGGGGCAGACACGTCCCTTTATGACAATTAGGATATTCCTGGCAAGTTCTCAATTATTTTCCTTTGTTGACGCGTTTTCCAATTATCATAATTGGCAACTGAAGACACGGTTTCTCTCCATATGCATCTAACAGCGATGAAATCATGGGGTAAATTCAGTATTTGCTTAATTTAAATCAATGTTATTCAAAATTACTCTTGGTATTAAGTGAAAAAAGTAGCACTCGGCGGTTAAATAGGCTATAAAAAGCATGCGGCTCAAGCTATTTGCGCAGGTATGCAATTTTGAATAACGTTGATTTAAATTCAGCAAATATGCGTCAAGATGAATGATAGTCGTCCTGCCTAATCGGGGAGAACAAGCAGCACCTGTCACCTGTGGAGTGCTCTCGGAGTGAACCTTTTGTTAATCATGAAAATGACTGAGAACATGTCAGGAGTAATAATTGTTTAAAACGGATGTTTTGTGCGCCCCAATTATCAGTAATACTGAATTTACCCCATGATTTCATCGCTGTTAGATCGCATATGGAGAGAAACCGTGTCTTCAGTTGCCAATTATGATAATTGGAAAACGCGTCAATAAAGGAAAATAATTGAGAACTTGCCAGGAATATCCTAATTGTCATAAAGGGACGTGTCTGCGCCCCCCCCAGTTCCCTGTTCTAGCGCAAGTGCACTGGCACTCAGGAACTGTAATTTTTTTTTCCAGCGAGAGCGGCATTTCAGAACTCTTATGCGAACGAAGGTAATTTCGGCGACAAGTACGCACACCTGTTTTTGCAGCACGGTCACGCAGCTTGCTGTAAAAAATAGACAGCTGTCCGATTGGAAGATGTAAACGGACGAAACCACGTACTTGTCACCAGAATTACCTTCATTAAGCTGAAGAGTTCTGAAAATGCCGCTCTCACTGGAAAAAAAAAAAACGTCGCTGAGTGCCAGTGCACAGACCTAATTATAATTAATTATTTTTCTGAACTGAATGTAGCCCATTTGTCGCTGTTAGATCGCATAGGGGGAGAGAAGCCGTGTCTTCAATTGCCACTTGATTATTCTTAAATTGGAAAACGTGTTAATAAAGGAAAACCATTAAGAACAAGCCAGGACTAATTGTTGCCAATAAAGGGATGGATTTTTACCGAGGCAATCGTCTAGGCGAGCGCCGGCCCTGCAACCATGTGTCACACCTGCGGCGGCGAAGACAGGCTGACCGGTGGGGTGGAGAGAGTAAAGAGTATGGGGAGGCATCAGTGTCCATTCCAGACACCTCTGCATGTGTTTAGGGGACGTGTCACAGCTGCTGTGTACACAGCAGAAGTGATGTGGACGCACGTTATTCCCCATATGAATGCTCACCAACAACTGCAGATTCTACAGCAAGATGACGCCCGTGCACAGACTGCAAGGCAGAGAATGGTCTTCCTAAGACAGCTGAACATTGCAGTGCTTCTTTGCCCAGCTCTCTCACTGGGTTTAGCGCCAACCGAACACATCTGGGATGAGACGGTTAGGGGAGTCATGATGGAGCCTCCTCCCGCCAATGTCCGTCAACTTGTGGTCGTGTCACAGAGTGTGTGGCTACAGATGCCCCAGAATCAGCTAAGAAGAGTAATTTACTCCACGAGACAACGATGTGTTGCTGTCATTAATGCAAACGGTGGCCATACCAGATATTGACATTCCTGTTGTTATGCATGTGAGTTCTGAATTTGACCCCCTTTAACGTAAAACGCAGATTCAAAGTCAATTAAATGATTTTTTCATGAAATTTCTTTTGTCATTTGCTACAGATGTGTCTGTGACTGTTGTTTGTTAAAGCATTACGTTGGTAATCACAATTCAGATTAATTTTTGTAGGTGACGCGTTACTAAAGCAGTTCAGTATAATGCTGAACCCTTTTCCCAAGATGTAGCCAAACAACACCAGCCTTCTATTAACAATGATTCCTAACCCTGCATCTCTAGAGCCTGAAGCACCTTGTTTTGACAGATACCAAACATTTCGAAAGTATCTTATTGAAGCGGAACAAATAAATTCCTCTGCTTTGCTGGGGCGAGTTGAGGCTGCTAAAATGCAGCTAATTGCATGTTGGTTTAGCTCCTCTGTCCCGGATCGGGCTTCCCGCACATCCTGCTGTTTCTTTTATCGAAAACAGGCGCATATCCTCGACCGCACACGGATGTGGCAGCAGCTCTGACCTAAATCCCCTCGTACCGCCCGCCCCCCCATCTGAGGCCCCTCTCTCGGCTCCTGGCGTCACACGGAGAGCGGAGCGAGGTCCCGGCTCTCAGCTGCAGATGGGCCTTTCGTATCCGGAGGGATTAATGCATGCGGCGAACACGCAGGCCGCTGTACTGCAGCAGTTCTCTCTATCACTAGCAGGTCTGTTGGCTCCGCCCTCACTGATCTCCTGCCCTCCGTGGCTCATCGGAGTTTCGTGCAGAAATTCCAGTTTAATCAGAAGTGCTCAGGGCTACTGGGTTGGGGCGCTCTGTGCCACTTGCACTGTAAAAATGACCACTACAGCAACAGATTGAAACCTGCCAGGCCTGTGCCATCTGAGGCCAGCATCCTGTTGAGAGCAGCACAAAATTAGTTTCAGGGATATGGGAAGGATACACTGGGTTTGGGTCAGTATTTGTTTGCTCCAGGCGCTCGCCAGTTGCATTCTGGGTAAGCGCATACTTGGGTTTTCACTGCCCTCCCTCTGCACAATGCGAGGTTTGAACTGCATGTATAAAGGAGCAGCGTCTGACAGGCACGCGTTTCGTCGGAGAACAGCAGACTCTCTGCAACTCTGCGCACACCTGAGATGGCGGCATGAGTCGCGAACGAGCATGCGTGTACATGCTTCGCTAACCTGCCATTCAAGGCTCGAATGGGATATGTGATGTCAAATTTTATTTTATTTTTTTAACTCTTAGAGTGCTACAGGCAACTATAGTTGCCCAATGCTGTAAGATATCAAAATCAAAGCTGTTGAAAACCTATCATGAGGCAACTTGTTTAAAAGAGCTCCCGCAGGGGAGCTCTTTTAAACAAGTTGCCTCATGATAGGTTTTCAACAGCTCAGGATAATGAAATTTTTAATTCCTTGAAAATGTATTCAGCACTCTAAGGGTTAAAATAAAAAAATATTGAAAAAAGCGAAGTGTTTGCAAACTCAGGTCCTCTTAAAGAGACACCCCCCCCCCATCTCCTGGGCATGATTCGCCGATCACAGGTGATGCTGAAGGCAGGATGAGTGTCAGAGACATGGAAATCCACTCTCGCTGTGGAACTCA